>JAHMML010000006.1:3227594-3472154 GCA_020341155.1 Eciton burchellii
TGTGTGTGTGTGTGTGTGTGTGTGTGTGTGTGTGTGTGTGTGAACGAGTGTAATACTTATTTTATTTTATATATACATTTATTATTTAGATTATAATAGCATAATTTTATTAATAGCTAATTTTATTAATAATATCGAGTTTTATTCAGTTTTCTATTTATACTTATTAAAAAAGAAGTATTAGAGATAATAATTATAATTAACAGCAACAACTCTCAAATTATCAGTAAAGCATCCTGTTTCTCTTTATATCTTTCACGCACACACACACACACGCACACGTACCATCACGCATATACTGTTTTCCTTTCACATAAAAAATAAAAAATAAAAAATTTTCTTGAAATGGATAAAAATAAAAATAATAGTGAACGTACTTTACATTGATATAGAAACATATTTTCATTACGAATCGCAATTACGTCGTAGAATACACGAAAGTTTCGTATTACATTGACGCCCACAGCAAAAAGAGAAAAAAGCATTCCTACCTGGATGAAGGGCTCCATTGTCTGATCTGATGAAGCGACGGATGATACTAACTTTTGAACTTCTGCTCGAATTCCTTCACGGATTCGCGCTGTTGGTTGCCTGCGCGTACAATAGATACCACACCCGAAAACCTTCAGAACGATAGCAAGTGAATGAGATGCGTGAATCCTTACACTGTGGTGAACGCGAAGCGTCCGTTTCGACCGTTGAATTTAAACGCGAGCGCCATACTAACCAAGACGGGGGAAGGGGAGAGAAGAGAAGGGGGAAGAGAAACGGATAAGAGCGGGTGAACGATGACAGTTCGCAAGTTGATTCTTTAAATGCTCGCGAAGTAGCCTTTTACACTTGAGCGAATCTCTTCACTTTCGCTGGAAAAACATGAGGACATAAACGCGTTTCTTCAATCGACGCTTTGTATTTTAATAAATATTCGCAATTGGCACGAAGTGCATTCTTATGCATGACAGGATAAGATAGAGACAGGATAAGAAACAGGACGTTACATCGTTTGGCGATATTGTTTGCGAGTAAGATGCGCAAGCATATACAAGATAAATCCGATGGCACGCACTGTACAGAATGTATACAATATATATCTGCCAAAAAAAGTGATAGCAAACCTGAGCGTCTGCGAATCCACGAAGAAATTTCGAGTGATCGAACGCGAACTCTTGTTGACTTTCGTATCGAGAATGAGACGCATAGCGATACGAGAGACGCCACGAGCTGCGGATGCAGTGGCGTAGATATCACTTCTTCCTCCGATCTTGAAGGAAATAAAAAGATTTGTTTCTCTATCAGTTGTTCTTTGTCATTTGTAAAGCTGGAAAGAAAAATATTAATATGAACGAAAAAGAATTGGTACAAAAATGAATAAACGACTTCCAAGAAGAGAAAACATGTTCAATTTTTAATTTTTTATGGTACTTCGGGAGTACAACCGAAGTTGCGCCATTGCGACCCCCCTCGGTTTGAAACTTACAGTTTGAAATCGCAGCGTGCAATTGGTTCGCAGAGGATTCTCCATCTCATACCGTACAGAATTTGAAAATTCAAATTTGTTCTATTAATATTTATAGCATGCACATTATTAGCACGTATAGTGTGTATTATAAAATTATAAATACATGCTATATGATATATATATATATATATATAGTAATATATAATATATCGTATTAGATTAGATTGCGAGTTCATATATAATGCAGATATAATTCATAATAAAAAATGAACAAATTACAAAGACAGTCTTTGTAAAAATATTTTTTCTTTAATTTTCCTATATAAAACAATTTAACGTTTAATATTATGATAAAAACTTATTATTTTTTATTATTTCTTTTTTAATCTTGTAATTTTTGAATTTAACTTTGGCTTAATATAAAAAATGTATATTTTTGAAAAAGGAGAGATAATTATTAAAAATCTGTCAACTATATAAAATATATACTTCTCCCAAAATTGAATGAACTATCGTATAAATGAGTTTGATTTACTTTTCTTTAATTTGTGTCATATTATTAAGCTATTAATTAAATTAATCGAAGGATAAAAATAATTTTAATATATGAAATACTCATTTATTTAATAATTAATAATAATACGTTATATGTTACAATATTAAAGCTATGAAATGTTAATATTATATACAAGATTTATGATTATTAGTTGAAATGATTAATTATAATCATCCAGTTTAATAAATCACATAAAAATCATATTGATTATTAAATACAACAAGCACATAGTAAATGCATGAAATGTTAATATCGCAAATTGTAAATAAATGAGACTTCTTATACTTAAAAAAGACAAAGGCAAAGATGTATTCTAAGTATATTTTTATAATTTCTTTTTCGTCGAATCAAATATCTTAAAATATAGTCTTTTAAGAGAGACACCGATGATAATACTAGTATTGTGCTAATATATACTATACTGGTATATACTGTACTGTATACATTAATACATCATATATAATACAATTTTCGATTCATTAGTTAGTATAATCATCCTTTATCTATCCCAAAGGGATATTTCTCTCATATTTTATGATAGTACGTCATACATGAGATGATTCATCGCCACTATCAGCTGCCATGGCTTCCCGATTTTCATATGCCCAGAAACCATGAAATTCGATTAAAATGCTGATCATTGTGTCACCTTGTCCACTGCCGTCAAAATATCAATTTAGCTAATAATATATATTTTTCTATCATCACCATGCTTATTTATATGCAAGATCTTCTTACCAAGATAGTAAATCTTGCAGCGTAATTTTGCATGGATCTGCTGGTTTCACCATATCAAATATTTCATCTTTAACATCTTCGAAACTGACCGGTTCCTGGCCATGCATCGTCATCTGTTCCTGTATAGCCTGCGAAATAATATTTATACATTAATTATCAAAAAATAACAAAAAATCTATGTCATAATGAAAAGCTCATAATAAATACCCTAAAGAAATAGTTGAGACAAAAAGTATCCAAATAACCGCGATTATTGATATCAAGAATTCGAAAAAGATAATGAAGGCTTTGGGGCTCATGTCGATTTTCTAATGCTAAAACAAAATCTAAATATGTTTTGTAGTCCATCTCTCCTTCGTATGTCAAGCACTCTTGAAACACTCTTTCAAGAAAGACGCCAGTTAAGGTACCAGTGCCATACCTTTATTAGTAAAATTATATGTTATATATTATATATTATATATTACATATAAATTATGATTAATCTGATATATTAGGCTTATTCATAAAGAGATACATGATAATATATTTTTCATATTACCCAGCAAGTTCTTCTTTGTTCAACATTCCATTATGATCCCTATCAAGATTAAGATATTGTCCATAAACTTTAAGAGCCGAAGGTGCAGAAAACCAATTTGCTTCTTGCAAGTCTTTCGGTAAGTCTTCATCTCGTAACTCCAAAAGATCATCAAGAAAGCTGCATGCAAGGATATCCTGTATACGTACTCGTCCCGTCCGAAGAGGATCCAAGAAAAATAAAAATTTTCTGACAGCTGTACACACATAAAACGAATGGAAAGATTTTTCGAGACCTTCCAGTTGTGGCAAAGTTGGTATCAATTCCAGGATATAGTTCTCCAAATCCTGTGAATGCATTCAAATAGTTCTCAAGTAAATAAACAATAAAACAATAATCAGAGTATCTTTAGATGTATTTGTAGGGATATACCGATTCTCTCAGAAATCCTTGTCCCGTAACGTCATATAATGAAAGACCAATTCTTGTCTGGTGTAACCATACTTTTCTCATAACATAATTAAACAATGCCATGATACTGATTCTGCCATGTGGATCACCTTGCTGCAGTTTTGCAAAGACAACTGCAGTAAAATATGGACTGCACTTTGCCCCTGCTAATTTACCTACTTTTTTAAAATCTTCATAATTGATTAATTGTTCATCGCCTGACAAGGGTGGACTATGGTGTTTATCTAATAATACCCATAATGCTTTCAGTTCATTATTATCTAGTAATTGTCGAGAACGTCTTTGTAAAAATAAGGCACGAGTTTCCTCGCGTAATTTTTGTGGTAAAATCTCATCTTCTTTTGGCAGCTAAATGATATAATGCATGATTATAATGGATGAATAAACTGATTAGTTTCTTAACATTATATGATGATACATGAAATATAAGCAATACCTTGAAATAGAATTTTGGTATAATTTTATAAGTAGGATCATTATCTTTATCTTTTATGCCTTTCCATTGTTGGTACATCTTTTGAAAGTATTCATCTTCATCCTTCTCAATCTCTTCAGGATTCTTATCCGCTAGAATATTAAATATATATTTATTCTATTTTGATGCTAGAAATGGACATAAAAATATTATTTTTATCATAAAGCATATACATACGTTTTTTGGCTGAAATATTGCTCTGTAGTAATGTTTTCAGATCCATGTCTTGTAGCAAAATATCTTTTGCTATGTAGTTCGATATTATTTAAATATTATATAAATGGATTATAAATAATTCAATAATGTAATACCATAAAATTTGAATAAAATATTCAAATAAATATATGCCGTATAACCAATCTTGTGACGTTAGTCGTATGATATTACTAGTTTCCAGCGTATCTTCATTTATATTGGTTATGTTCAATTAATTGAGATTAATTGCAAATAAAAAATCTATATTAAATATCATGCATAATATCCGATAATCACATAATTATCTTTCTCTTGTTGCTGTAATCGGAAGAAGTCTAATATAATTCGAAAATTAGATTTGCATCGCGCGCGCGCGCATATTTTGACATCGCGCACGTAAATCGTAATAAAGGTTAAATGACTTCGTGTCTCACGCGTGACTCTCACGGTGGACGATCGAATTGTTTTGAGTACGTGGCTATTCCGGAATTGGTAATGAGCCACGCATCGTTGGGCTCGTTACAAGCTCGCGTAATATTGACGAGAAGATGATAATAACGAATGGGAGGCTACATAGAATAACGGTGAAACGAAAATGATTTTGCTCAGATCAGGTTCGATCTTGGGCTTCTTGATCCTGGCAAGTGGGTTTCGGGAGTATGACAAAAAGGAATTGATCGTCCTGCGAGAGGAGGTACGGTCCATGTTTGATTATGCGTATTCTGGTTATTTGAATTACGCGTATCCATACGACGAGTTGCGCTCGTTGAGCTGTGATGGCTTCGATACATGGGGTAGTTTCTCTCTGACTTTGATCGATGCCCTGGATACTCTCGCAGTGATGGGCAACTTCACCGAGTTCCGTCGTGTCGCCGAGATAATCAGCGCTCGAATCAGCTTCGAAGCTAACATCAACGTGTCCGTGTTCGAGACGAACATCCGAGTAGTAGGCGGCCTATTAAGTGCACACTTGTTGTCACGTAGAGCAGGTGTCAAGCTGGAACCTGGCTGGCCCTGCAATGGTCCATTATTGCGTCTTGCTGAGGATATGGCCAAACGATTGATCGCAGCATTCGACACACCGACAGGGATGCCATATGGTACAGTGAATCTGAAGTATGGTGTGCCAGAGGGTGAAACTAGCATCACTTGTACTGCTGGTATCGGTACTTTCCTATTAGAATTTGGTACTCTGTCCAGACTGACCGGTGATCCACTGTATGAGGAGGTAGCCATGAATGCAATAAAGGCATTGCATTACTATAAGTCCAATATCGGTCTGGTCGGCAATCACATTGATGTTCTCACTGGTCATTGGACAGCGCAGGATTCTGGCATAGGTGCTGGTGTAGATTCATATTTTGAGTATTTGGCCAAGGGCACATTATTGTTCCAGGATCCATTATTGGCTTCGATATTCCAAGAGCATAGGCGTGCTATAGAGAAATATATTCGTCGGGAGGACTGGCATTTATGGGTCTCCATGACTAAGGGTCAAGTGACCCTGCCAGTCTTTCAATCTCTGGACGCATATTGGCCTGGCGTGTTGAGTCTCTTTGGCGAGATCGAGGATGCCATGAAGTCATTACACAATTATCATCGTGTCTGGAAACAGTTTGGTTTTACACCCGAGTTCTACAATATACCACAAGCTGAAGCAGGCACTAATAGGGAGGGTTATCCACTGCGACCTGAACTCATCGAATCTGTCATGTACCTTTATAGAGCAACCCGTGATCCTTATTTAATTCAGGTAGGTGTGGATATCCTAAGGAGTTTACAGCATAGCGCTAAGACGGCATGTGGCTATGCGACAATCAATGACGTAAGAGATCACCGAAAAGCAGACAGAATGGAGTCTTTTTTCCTTGCGGAGACCACCAAGTACTTGTACCTGCTATTTGATACCGACAATTTTATCCACAACACCGGCAGTGAGGGCGAAATAATTGATACTCAATGGGGTCAGTGTATAGTGGATGCGGGTGGTTACATCTTCAATACCGAGGCTCATCCGATTGATCCGGGTGCTCTGTATTGCTGTCGACCAGCGCGTGAAATTTTTCCAGACAAGCGGCCGGTGTTAAAAAGATTTTTGCCGACACAAAATATACCGGAGGATATTGTTTCATCATTAGACGATTCTTCTTACGAGAGGAGAAACATAGCCGATGAACAGCATCCAGACGCGTTGCTACCGATCGCGATAGCAAAGCTGTCTGAAATCAGGCATCATGCCACAAACAAGAAAAAAGATACTCCTCATGAAAACATTACGTCACCAAGCGCAACTGTTCCAACGGAATCTATCGAGGATAGAAATATTAAAATCCAGGAAATGGAGAAATCTAATCACAATGCATCTAGGGGCGCACAATTATCGCCTGCGCAAGTTCTTACATCCTCGTCAACGATCTACAAAGCTGACGACAGCGAAACTACTGACAGTTTCGAAACTTCGATCTTGTCATCAGATAGACAATATTCGCTCCCTGATGTAACGCAAAGAAGTACACGGAACGCAACTTCCAGTTTTACAAGAAACTCGAGATTCGAGCCTCAGACGCTGCTGGAGAATATAAGACGCAGCAATCTGTATCCAACTAATGTCACAGCAAGACGCAATTATCAGATTTTATCCTGTCAGGCTCAACCATTTTTGCAACGAATATCAATTATAGGAGAATTTTTCTGAGCAACATGCAAATAGATCTAATTAGATATATGGGAGAGAAAGCGAAGGGAAAGAAAATACGCGGATCTCTGTTGAGACAACTACTTTCACAAGTAGTTTTGATTCGCGAGCTCTTGTTACATTGAACGAGACTTCATACCTTCCGCGTACGTTATACTTTAAGATGTATTCCTGTGATATAATTGTTGTTACATAGTTTATAATAAATATGAGAATATGCAAATATGTGTCAGATTCTTTGTTATTTCAATTCATTCCATTTTATTATTGCATTATCGAATTTCAATCGTATTTCAAGTCGATTTCTTTTTTAAATTATTTCTAACTAACACAAAACCAAATATCTATTTTTTAACGTATTTAACATACTTAACGCTCATCAGAATTACAGGAAACATTTCGCTTAATTCTTTCTTGTAAATACAAGTATAAAAAATTAAAGATTAAATATGTAGTAATATAGTAGCAAGCAACAGTGTAGTATAGCGCTAGTAATTCTATCATATTCTATCAATTGTGGATAGAGCATTAAAGAACTGTTTTATCTACAGTAAGTAAATTTGAAGCGATTAGTTATTCTAAAGGCGTTAAATAAACGAAGATGACGCCACAGTAGTTTGTTTTAATAATGCATGAGTAAATGTCCTATCCTTTCTAACTGCTTGACAATAATTTTGGGATATTTTGACGATAATCAGAGGCAACGAGCATATAAATGTTACAGAGTTAAATATCATAATATTCCTTAGATTCAATATACAATTCATTATGGCAGATAAAAGGCAGCATAATTTATCGGTAATTATGACATTTTACATAATATGTAAAATATAGATCAAATTTAATTTTTATCTTGTAAATTATGTTATAAAATATTATCATAATATATACAAACCATTTTTTTATTATATTTAAAATCAAAAGTTACAAAGTGTAAAGTGCTTATAATTTAACCTCTTTATTGAAAATAATAAATCAATCTTTATATTATTACAGAAAGAAGAAATAGCAAAACAATTTATGCTACCTGAGAGAAAAAGCAAAATTGCGACATTATTGAAACAAGATGGTCAAGCATATTGTATTTGTAGAAGCTCCGATAGTTCTCGTTTTATGATGTTAATAAATTTTTGCAATATATTGATATATAAAAAATTATTATTCAATATTTTCTTGTATCAAAGCAAAATTATGATTCTAATATCTCAAATTATTTTAGAGGTTGTGATGCTTGTGAAGAATGGTACCATGGTGATTGCATAAATATAACTGAAAAGGATGCAAAACATATTAAACAATTTTTCTGTATTGTAAGCAATAATATCTCGAAAAAGTTTTAGATTTCGTGATCAGAATAATGTTAATTAATTAATTATATATACAGCGTTGTAGAGAAGAAGATCCAACTCTTATCACACGATACAAACCACGTAGAACTGATCAAGATGATAGAAAACATAAGAAATATAAAGAGAAGGAAAGAGGACATCGCTATGAATATGATGCACCTTGGGATCCTAATGTAGAAAAAAAATCTTCAAAACGTTGTGGAGAATGTACTGGGTGTTTACGTACGGAAAATTGTGGAAAATGCGATGCTTGCAGGTAAATGTATTGAGAAAAAATCAATCATTAATTATATCAAAAAAGAATTTATATTGCAAATCTATAATAAAAGAGAATTCTTTGAGTCGTTCTCACTTCAAGTTTAGATTTTAACGATAGATTTCAACAATAAAAAATAATTTTATTTGTATATGATCATAGTTTAGTTAAAGTTATATACAATGCATTTCAAAAAATATTAATGATTTCTCTTGTAAAACGGTTTATATAAAGTCCAAATATATATGTAACAATATATATAACTATAATGTAACAATATATGTATAACTTGTATATATCAATATTTTTCTCAGTTTATATAGTTATTTAATATGTTATTAATGTAATTTTATAGTTAATTAAATAGTTTTTAGTCTTATATTAATTTCATATAGACATTTGAAGAAATTTGGGCCTTCAGTACGATTAAAGCTCAGATGTATCCAACGAACTTGTCGCGTGTTGGGTGATCCTCTCAAACCTTCTAAGAGTCTCAACAAAGGTACAAAGCTCATCAAAAAACGGAAAAGAGATTCAAGCAATGAAAGAAATGAATATTTGGAGCCACCGCGTCACTGTTATGGACCTACATGCACGAAACAGTCACGGCCTGGTAGTAAATATTGTTCGGATGAATGCGGCATAAAATTGGCAACGAACAGAATTTATCAAGTGCTACCACAGCGATTACAAGAATGGTCACTGACTGCGTGCATCGCAGAACAAAATAACAGACGAGCTCTTGAATCTGTGAGAAAACAGCAACACGATGTGCGCATAATACTTCACGAGTTGGAGAAGAGACACATTGAGTTGGATCGTATCGTTGAACTCGCAAAACACGCGACTATTGATCCACAGGCTGACGTAGATGACAATGATGATACAGAGAGCAGTATGTACTGTATCACATGTGGTCACGAAATCCATTCGAGAACTGCTATTAAACATATGGAAAAATGTTTTAACAAAGTACTATGACATCTTTTATATACGTATATGTATTATATATATGTTTGTGTGCATATTAGACGAGATTACAAGATTTATCGAATATTTGAATTTCAATTTTTATATTTCAATAATCACATTTTGAGCCATATTATTATAAATAATATAAAAGTCATATAGGAAAAAAACAAAATTTTAAATTAGAATACTAGATTTTATGTCCATTAATATTAAAATATTAAAATAGAAATAATCTTATTTTATTATATATGTTATTCTATTCTCATTTCGTATTTTGTATCTTATTAAAATTAATAATTGCATAGTGTATTCTATGAAATGAAAAGAAGATTATTAATTTATCTTGCATTATTTTGCAGTACGAATCACAAGCATCCTTTGGTTCGATCTTCAAGACACGCATCGAGGGTCAGGTGATGTTCTGTGACTTTTATAATCCCGTGAATCGCACTTACTGCAAAAGATTACGCGTTCTCTGTCCGGAACATTGCAAAGATCCAAAAGTTGGTGATGCTGAGGTATGTGGTTGTCCGTTGGTCACAAATGTATTCAATGTCACGGGCGAGTTTTGTCGCGCGCCTAAGAAGAATTGCGTGAAGCATTACATGTGGGAAAAGTTGCGACGAGCAGAAATCGATATGGAGAGAGTAAGACAATGGTTGAAGATTGACGAACTTGTTGAGCAAGAGAGACAGATTCGGTCAAATATGGCAATGCGAGCCGGCGTTCTAGCTTTAATGCTGCATTCCACTTACAATCATGAATTGATGGAACAAATGACACAGGAGCAGATGACGCAGGAACAAAGCAGAGAGCAGTTGGAAGAATTGCAAAGAAGGTACGGTTTACATCAGAAGGAATAATGCATGGAATAATGATTGTTTCTCTTTATATCCATATCCGATCGCAATTGCCATTATACATTAAGTCAGTACTTTCCAATTCAACTTTCTTGATCTCTTTTTTTTTTATCTTTTCTTTTTTCTGAAAGATACATGTATCCATTTAACACGCAAGAAATGTGAGAAATAGTTCTATTTGAATGGACTTGTTATCAGCATATTTTTCATTTCGAATTGATATCTAGCATCTAGTTTCAATAAGCTTCTATTTAACAAGTATCAATATAATATAAATAGCCGCGGAATCAATCAACATTCAAAGATTGCGGAAGATTAATAGAATGATTGCGATAATGCAAAATAATATATACGTACCTGTTAGTATAAGAAATGCAGATAATTAAGTACTATACTGCAGATAATTAAGTATTATACTTCTAAATTCATATGTCTGGCATTTTTTGAATAAACTTATATTGAACATCTATGTGGTGTGATGTATGCGTCTTTACATCTTCAAAGAAAATGTGTATCTGCGAAAAGCAATGTTTCCCCCTATTATATCATCATTCATATCATCTTATCTCGTAACTTAATTAACTTTTATCGAACCATTTTCGGTTCACTTGAAACGAAGAATTTCTTCGAATAATATGGTGCAATAGATATGGAGAACAGATAATTTTTTTCGGTAATGTCATTATTATTTACATTATAGTATATCAGACGCGCAGACATCAGGATTTCATACATTCCGACAATTAATCGTTTCAACAAAAACCATTTATTCACAGGTCGTAGCCTCTGCGGATGCAAAATAACACGCCAAACTAGCGATCTATCGTTTAACTTCGGAAAATAATCGCGCGAAGCGCATAACGTTAGATATTAATCATTTCAGGAAAATCGCCTGTTTTTTAGTCATTTCCTTAAAGACATTGATGGCGTAAATGTCTATAAAGTTCTGTCGTTGATATGATATTATCAAAAGACCATTATTATTGATTATTGTAAAAATAACCATTTTGGAAGTTTACGCGAAATGTTAAAACGGTAATGGGATTGCCGTCCTTTTCTTAACAAAAAAATCGAGATTATGCGATAGAACAAGTTATTATAAATAATTAACTTTACTCACATGATATATATATATATATATATATATATATATATGCAAAAAGCGTATAATAATAAACTTATATTAAATTACATTATAAGCATTAGGAACGAACATGTTAATGTAATGGCAGTACGAGTTAATATCTTTCGGATATTCATTTGCATGTTATCTGATTATGCCACATAGACCATAATTAATCGATTACAATCAACAACATATTGTAGATTGGAATAAAATACGATCGTTCTCAGTATTACGATCGAGATACTCGCATAACAATATCGTTGTATCGATACTTGCATAATAGAATCATGCGAATGAATCGCGGGAAAAGAAAGGATGAGAAACAGGCCACAGTGAATTTTATGAAAAATTCGAACATATCAATATTCTATGCAAGAAAAAGGCGCGATTCGCTTTAAGGAACTGATTAAAACAGGCGACTTACCTGTAATATGTGTATAGCTTTCGCGTATACACGTGCATATGCGCTTAGGGAAAAAGGACAAAAGTAGAACGAGTCAGTTATCACAGTATTGCACGCAAAGCTTGTACGAAATCGCAAGTAAAATAGCATAAAGGCCAAATGGCGACGCTACACGCTTCTTTCAGAATACATCTGGGGGGGGAGGTTTAAAGTTTTCTTCCATCTTCCGTAGAAGATTGGCGAAACATTCATCTGCTCCCTCGTTCTTTTTCTCATTTTCTCTCTCTTTCTCTCTGTATTATTTACTCTCACTCATACATCTCGATATATTCTTTTTACATTCCATGGCAACGACTCCGAATGACTCTTTCACATCCATGGTCCATGATAACTTTGACATATGTCTGATAATATTATTAGTAACAAAATAATAAGCAGTTTGTATATATGTGTGTGTGTATATGTGTGGTACATATGTCTGTATACATGTATATATGCAGTATATCTGTGTGAATACATCACCTGAGAATAAATCGTGATATATCTTTTCTAATGTTCATTTCTTTTCTAATGTTTTCTCATTAATTTTCTGTTTTCTTTCTCGATGTACAATTTTCACGCTCATATGATGATGCCTTAATGATCTGTCGTTACAGATTATTATAAAAGAATACAATACGTAAGCAATATTCGACAAATTCGCTGCATAATGCGAATTGACGCTGGCTGAGTAGTTTTCGATTCCGATCAATATTGACACATAACATATTTTTAGAGACATTTTAAAAGAAAATCACAAATTTCGTCGGAAAGTTCTTAAATATTTAAATTTACGCATATATATGTCGCATTTTTTAATTGATGATCGATAAGAGATTAAGATATAATTTATACATAAATCTTTCAAATTTTTCAATTATAATAAATTCCTACAGAAACATTACGGAATATATATAAAAGATCGTTCTGGCACAAAATTAAAATTAATGGGATAAATGATTAATGAAGCGACTCTTCACTAAATACGATTATCTTAAAAAAAAAGGTAAAAATGAAAAAAAAAAAATATATATATATAAAAGAAATAAATTGCTGTTTAAAGAGAAATTGCGATTTACCACCATCAATTAAGCTTGCTGCGTCATAATATTCGCCCAATCAAGCAGATAATCAGATATCATTGCTTACCGTATTTTACACTCAAAAAGGGAACTTTGGCAACAACACACTCGCATATAAGATTTTTTTCAGCTGGATAGCACAGCCTTTCACGCAAATTATAACTTCGATATACACACAGTTCGTTCGTGTAATAGCGCTTTTTTTCGTCTATTCCCGTCACTATGTGATAATAGTGGCATTAATAATAGCTTTAAATGGATATAATTTGTTTTTTGTCACGTAGCGCTGATAATAATACAATAGTTATATCATACAATATATCGTATGTACAATATGAGAGGAGTTTCAATATCGAATAACAAATTGTACAGCGGTACGAGATTAAGAGATCATCGAACCGTTCTTCTACGATCATGTTACATTTGCTCCTCATTCTGTATTCTGTTCAATTTTCCAGATAGTCATCAGATGATCAGAGCTGTATTAGTACCCGGCAATACTCGGCGGACACGGAAATCTCATTCTTTGCGTTCTTTAAATAATTAACATTCGATAGCCAATCCTGATTAACGATAATGCATAACAAATAGGATAAAGAAGAAATCAATACAGAATTATCCGCGGATAAGAAGACACATCTACACATCTAACGTTATAAACTTGAATGTGTCTCGGTCAAGAATGCTCATTCCAACGTTCGCAGACACATTACTACAGCTGCAAATGAACGGACGAACAGATCAATATGAGAGAAAATAAACATATATTTATTCTTCTTTTTTCATAAACAGTTATAAACGGAAACAATAGGGAGAGCAATATAGATTTATAATGCAGTTTTCCTATTTTTTTGTCGTTTCTCTCAAGTTATGTTATTCTCGTTAACGATCCTGATACAAGCAGATAAGGGGGGAGGGGAGAAACAAAAGAGAAAACAAAGTCTTGTTTTGGTTGGTCCGCGATAATATCCACGCGTTTCTTTGCACGTGTCCGCAGAATAAACTGTTAAGTAATTATTATTTTACACGTGTGGCGCAGATAGCTGCCTTCCCGCTCTCGCTATATACACTGTTAAATGGTCCTATCTTCCTTTTTTTTCGTTTAGTCTCTTTCCACAAGTACGTTTGCACTAATCTTTGTGAACTCTTATCACTTAGTCACTTGAACCGGTCAATGGCACAGGTTGTGACTGTTATTTTAAGGCGAATGGAGCACCTGACTTTTTGAATATAGTTCTCGCATATCAGATTAAAAAATAGCTCAAAAAAAAGAGAGGGTATCGTTCAAAAGCAACGTGAATTCTCCGATGATTTAGTCAAGTGGATATGCTGTATATAATCAAGTATAATCAAGTCTTGTATATATAAAAAGAAAGATAGATGGATGATGGATATATATAGATCTTTTATAACACGACTATACGAGAAAGAAATACAGAGGAAAACGCGAAAGAATTAAAAGAAAATTCTCTTAGTCGACGAAATGGAAAGATAATATATAATATATAATCGTTGCGATTCGCAATTCGCCATTGTGTGATGACCGAAGCCAAATGTAAAACGTGATATTGGGAAAATAAAGTAAAATCGCACATGTTTTTAGTATGATAGTTGATATAAGGCATTTGAACTTTTCGCAAAATTTCTCTAGAAGATAGAAAGAAAAAAAACTACAAAATTTTGGTATATTTCGTCATGTCCCTAACATATATTTTTGATGTGATACGATCATATTTTTTTTCGAGTTATTTTTCGATATGCATCACAATGCTTGTGTCGTAAATATCTCAATTTCTCCCTTATTTCGAAAGCTGTACTCCCAGCTGGATTATTACTACACATACTGGACAAAAAATGAGAAATATCAACGGAATACGTTATCTTTTTTTTCTTTTTTACGCAATTTTGATATCTTCGCAAAAAAAGACGATGTATAACAAACTTTATGAATTCTAATCCACTAACAATAATTAATTTGCGTTAATACTAAATAGACAATACACTTTCATGCTTCCATATGAAACTTATCTACGATAATTTATTTTATTTTACCGCTATAAAGGCGATAAGTTTCTACGACACTTCATTCACTCATTTCTTCACTGATGAGATTGCTGTTCGAACATTATTCTCATATATCGAATACGGCTGGKAATGTATGAATAATTATTTTCAGGCGCAATGTAAAATATACTCTCGCATTCCTGCTTCGTTAATAAGTCACAAAACTAGAGCTGAAAAATGTAATTAAAACTAGTTTTAAAGACAAAGCGATGAAGACTTTATATATTATAGATTTGTTTAGAACATAATACGTAGAACCGCAAAAGTCTGAAATTACAGGATTTTCAGACTTACAGATAAAAGAATCATATATTATAATTGTCAAAAATAGTTCTATTATATTCCTCTTAGGCTCGAGTTTTAGGCATTTACAGGCATTAAATTTGAAAGATATATTCATATTTTTTGCTTTTTTCTGCCTTTGGATTAATTTAAAAGATTAAATTTACACATCGATATATATTTATACATCCATATGTATACATACATCATAGTACATACGATTTCATTAGTTCATCAAAATATCATCATTATGTTTTCCTTTCTTTTACGCCTGCAATAACGCCTTAAAAAATATATAAAACCCGCGTTTTGGACGTTACTACTTCATCATCTGTGAGATACATCCGAGATGAAAAAACGAAAAAGCTTAATAACTAGAAGCATATTTCGCGCGTAGAGCTTTATAAAAGTCGAGATATATCTAATGAGCAAACGATACACATCAATATAATGCACAAATTTATTAATATAATGCATCAATATAATGCACAAATTTCTTATGCACTTTTGGAACGTTTGATGCTTCATCTACAATGATCAAAACTCAGTAGATAGTAGAATCCAAATAAGATTGCATGAAATTTAAATCTCTATATCGCGAATATCTTTGCATCCGGTGTAGATGAGTCTTCATGACGTATCGAAAATTATATCAGTAAATTGTTAATCTCTTTTTTTCTACTGAAAATCCAGAATAATAAAAAATCACGTAACATTATAGACAATAACACACGAAAGCAAGGAAGTTAATATTGTCAATAATTTGTAGATACAAAGTCAATTGAATTCTAGTTAAACTTTAAATCATTGTTCAAACATGAAGCGACATGTTTGTGCAAATATTATTCGCGCAATAATTACAATATTAAGATTCGCATGAAATGCAATCAATTTGGAATAATTCTCGTTTAGAATCTTTAAAAATCGGATATATTATGATCGAACAGCAATCTCATTTCCATAATTACTCGACAGAAGTTCACATGAATTTTTAGGCACGCATGCACATCCACACCATCGTATCTTTATTGATCACAAGCAAGTATCTTATAATTATTATTACGAATAATTACTTATTAGTTATTACTAAATAAGCAAGTCCGTGTAAAAATTTAGAGTTTCTTCACATATTCGACACTCTATCCTCACAGTTATTTGACCAGACTTTGAGCTCAATATTTTTTTATTTTCGAAGTTAATGACTTCTCCTATCTTAAACTATCGGCTGCTTCACAGCTGGAAGAAGTAGCCACTGTGAGAAGTCAATCACATTATCTTAATATATTACACACACGTTCAAACCGCGCATTTACATTCATCAATCTCTCCGATTATCTCGCACGTCTTAATTTGTTATATGCTGTATTGAATAAAGTACAATAAGGTATAGTTCTCAACATTTTGACTTTATTAATAGCTCGACTCACCGATTGGTTCGCATAATTTTCGAATATCGATCGTCCCAACCCGCAAGAATTGAAAACTAATTATTACAATTGTTTATTACATGGTAGTTTTCATAGTTACTTCTTGACTCTATTATCGATTAATATAATATGTTTTAACAATTCTTCATCGATTCGCTCGTAGATTCGCGAGTCCAAAAGGCACCAGGAGACACCACGTTGACACGCAGAGATCTTCTCTTGAATAAGACCCGTTTCATGGTAGACCTGGTTACTACAAGTTTATGTCCCTCGTAGCGTTTTCTTTCAACACTTTTTGAAACCACTCATAAATGAGTCTAAAGATAGTATCCAAAAATCTACACTGACAACATATGTACATGCGTGAGAACACTGGAAGTTTCCTTTTTTCAAATATAAGGAATTGTAGAATAGTTTTTGAAAGAGTTTTACACTTTTCCGCGAAGCGTCGCTAATTATCAATACTGAATTTTTACGACACCATTATCGTCATGAAAAATTCACGCAAGTACAATGTATATCATTGGAATATACACTTTGTCTTCTCTCTTCGTCCTTCCTGTTTTGCTGTTTCTGATTATATATACATCAATACACTATTATTAGTTCTTGAGGCACACTTTGTACCACAATTCGGCTTCATTGATCTCGCACTGGCTTAGCGTTTAAACTCCAAATAGAGACAAGTGGTTCTCCGAGCAAACTTTACATCTATGCTCAAGGAGAACAGCCATGCAACACGTACAAGTACTTATAGACTCGTGTATCAACAGAAGACCATGAAACTATTTGTAATGGAAGTAGTTTACAGCACAAACATTATTATAGATTTGCTTCAATGCGCCGGTAATCCTCATTTTACTGTCCATTATAGAATTGTATGCGTCCAGATGATGGATTCAGAGACATTTCTCTCATAACTGCATCCCATTCTATTAAAAAACAGAAAAAGAAACACAAAATATAAATAACAAATAAGCACAAAGAATAAGAAAATAAGATAAATACCGAAAAAATTTTTATTGAATAATATATCATATACTAATAATATACTATATCGTATACTAATAATAAAAATTGTTATATTTATTGAGATAGTGATATATTTATATCAAAAACAAAATTTGTATTATGGAAATTAATTAGTAATTAAAGATAAGGATCTTTTTGATTTGGTAATGTATAAATTTTGTATTTATTTATAAGAAATTCTTTCTCTTTTGAAATTTTTGATATATCTCAATTAAAACTGCGATTATAATTATTTTTCGATATATAAGTATTAATACCTTCCAAAAAATTCCGTGTAAAATAAGAAAAAAGCAAAATGATAAAATGTTAAAATTTTAATTGATTTTAAGTTGATCAAAAAATCACGTTGTCTTACCTGAAGCAATAAACGACACGATCTTGTCATGATTATATGTTTGCACGTTAAATTCTTCTTCCGGTGCTACATACAACAAAGAAAAATCTTCCTTTGGTGAACGGAATTTCTCCATGATTGCAGGTGGCGGCGGAGGCGGTGGTGGTAGATATGTAGGTGGCGGAAATCTGGCAGAGTAATTCACATATTGCAGCGGTTGCATCATAACCGCTGAATGCACGGGCGTTACATGAGCGTTCGTTGGCGCGACGTGAGCGTTTGATGGTTGCATGTGATAATTAGACGAGAACTTGTCATATCTCACTGACTTCTCGGTAAAATTCAATGATTGATTTCTATCGAAGTTATTCGGCAACGGTTTGTTAGCAAGTGGCTGCGGTGATGGTACGACTGGCGAAAAGACTGAATTCGTCGAAGGTGACGTCGCTGGTATTTCTTCGTTACCATTTTCCTCTGAAAGCAAGAGCTGTTCGTTTATCTCGAAGCCAAACGTAAGCTCTATCGGTAGGTTGTTATTTCTAGCGACATCTGAGGAAGTCTCGTCTAGCAGAATCACCGCAGGTCGAGGAGCCGAGTTCTTGGTCTGTTGTAACTCCGGTATTCTCTGCGACTGTTCTTTATCTGATTGCGCATTCTGCGATTTCGTTTTCTTGCTATCCGCTTCTTCGCGCTGATTTTCTGGCTTTGAGTTTTGCATTGCCGATTGATAGCTCGTCGCCTTTGTCGCATCGTGCCTCATCATCATGTTTTGATATTCTCTCACAATTCTCATAGTTTTTGGCTCGTTGTTAATCCCTTTGCCGTTTCCATCAGATTCGACGTTTGGCAATTCTTGCATAGGTTTCGCATTTTTCGATTTCTGCATGTCCATAACGCAATCATGCGGATTAGTTTTGTTTTCGAATTGCGAAGCGTCGAAATTATGTGATTTCTTCGATATCTCATCATGATGATAAGAAGATGCAATCTTCTTGATGTGCTCTTCGTGCGATCCCTGAGCCTGTATATTTTGGTTATTGTGTACATAAGTTCTGCGAGACCGTGGATTATTAGCTTTTGAGTGCATAACAGGATCTTTGTTGTTGATGGTGCAATTAGGATTATTATCGACATCGCTTGGATTATAGTTTATCGTTGTACCATTGTTATTTAATTTTGGCATTACGGTAGTGTCGTTCATATTTATCTCATTGTTGTTGGAAAGTGCAATGTGTTTTTGCTCCTGTTGTGTTAGACTTTCATGCATCTTTTCGATGTCCTGCACATATTTGTACATCTGTATGTTTTTATTGATGGCCTCTTCCTGAGCCTCGGCTTTCTTTCTTTCCAATGAATTTTTCTCTTTCGTTAATATTGGCGAAAATTTATCAAAGTTTAAATTCAAACTTGCCGCCGTGTTAGTTGCTTGAGTGAGTTGCCTCACTTTCCTCTCTTGTATTTCACCTAAGCTCGGATAATAATCGTGCGGTATTTTATCCGGTTCCGAGGGAGTTTTTGGCGGAACTCCGGATGGTATTTTCTTCAGCATATTTGGTATAGTTATAGTCACATTGTGTGGCAAATTATCATAGTAGACCACAGGGCAGGTAACATGTGGCATAGTAACCATGCGCGCTATGTCTGCGTAACTTGCTTGTGGTGTACCACTTGATGACGTTACGACTTTGGATAAATCGTGCTTCGAGGTATTCGATGTAACTGGCAACGAGTGAACGGAATCCAAATCACTGCTGTCCGACTTGTCGCTGTTAAGAATAATTACAATATTTATAAACTAAAATTCCTAGCACTATTTTTTAATCTCATATCACTTGTTGAAATAACCTTGAAATTGAAATTACCTTGGAGGCATACTGCTCGCAGATTTCCTTCGAAGTTCAGGCGACAGCGGTGTCCTGTATTCGTTCGAGAATACTCTGGAATTCGGGAGATACGATCCAGATGTAGTTAGATTCTGGGCTCTGCTGCCACTCGAACTTCTTCTCTGCTTCTTACTCTTTTTCTTTTTTGTGACTACGAGGAACTCGGTCTCGTGTTCGGGCTCTGGATTGATCTTCTTGTTGGAATTACGACGGCTAGTGTAATCCTCGCCTGTATCATTGCAATATATCGACTGACCTTCCTCTGTACCCCAGGATCGTCTATCGCCCCGACTGTCAACTGTCGCATCCCCGGTGCTTCGCTGTTTCGCTCGTCGCAATGCCACATTTATCGTGCCTATTCTCATAAAAAGATAACATCAGAAATAATATATATCATAAATTAATAAGTTTTGGTTGAACTCATTAAACGCCATAATTATATTATAAAGATTTCTTAATAAAATAAAATTCAATTCAACTTCTCATTTTCATATGGACAATACAAGATTATTTTTTATCTTAGATTTTAATTTTTAAAAATTAAATTTTGGAAACTTTATTTATTAATTATTAACAATTTATTTATTTTTATTTATCGTGAAAGCTGTATCTCAAAAATAAATTATTGATTTAATAAGTTAACATATTACAGATCATACCATGCTGGCTGGATACGCTGCTGGCACCACTAGAACTGATGCTTTTTTCTGTTGTTAAGTCTTCTAATTTTGTCTTTGAAATTTCCTCCAAAGAATTCGATTTTTGTAATTTCGGAGGTAATTGTTCTCGTTTTGTATCTTTCTCTCTGGTTCTCGGTTTCGCGCCGGAACTGGTCTTTACTCTAACAGGATTACCGGTCTTGCCTTTTTTACTCTTGGACTCTTTATTCTCAATGAAATTAATAAGACTATCGATATCTTCATTGCCTTGATGACCTTCGACGTTTTCGGCATTGTAAACTTTTACGTTATGTTCCTGGGTATGCTTTCGTCTAGGTTTCTTTCGCTCACCATTGTAAGTTTGTAATGCGTTTCCATTCTCATCTAACGATTTCTTTTCACCGGATACTGATGGATCCTTCATTGTGATGTGTTGTGTTGCGTACCTAGGGCCTTCTGTGCACAATCCACGTACTTAAATTTACCATAAACAATTTTATTGAGTAAAAAATTAAGAAATATGTGTAATATGACATTATTCATAGCATAAAATCAATATATTAAATAGTCTGAGTGTAATCAATGTAAAAGCTTACCCATTGTTATATTTTGTGTCTGCCAAGATGCTGGCATCACAGAACATAAACTCGGCACAACTTTGCCTTGACTGCTGCTGGAAGTATTCGAGGCACTACTTATGCCGCATTTTACGCTGTTATGTGATTGAAATGACAATGCTCCTGTCATCTCCGTACCATTAACGGATATCTTTGATTTTTCTTGTTTATGGTCGCGAATAGGAAACTCAATCGTGGTATCCACAGGTGTCTGCGTAATATCGAAAGTCGCCCGCGTAACGTAATGAATCGGTTTACGTGGTTCGAGAATTTTCATTTCAGTCCCTTCGTCGTTCTCGGCGTCTAATGAACGAGGTCTTTGTATTCCACTTGCTGCAGATCCCACATTCCTCTCACTGATGGCACCTACCTGCAATATATAAAAAGTAATGGATGTGTTACATGTAGCTTCTCTAATGAAGTTTTCTCTAACAGAAAAGTAAAAAGAATAAGATACTTTTTATATAGCAAATAATTTTTCTTCAATATTTGACATAGAACATTTTTCATCACAATTATTGTATTGTATTAAGCGAAAAAAAATTAGTTTTAATAAATGATATTACCAAACTTATATAATAATAATAAATTTCAAATGTATTACATAGCAATAAGAAATAAAAAAAGCTAAAAGAAATTACGTTTATTTAAATAAACAATTTTAAGTATAAATAAATTGTATTTTTTTTACATTTATAATAGCAACAGTTTCTTGATATATTTGATATATAATTAATATTATCATTATGAATTAATGTAAATGTTCTTATTCTCTTACCTCCACATCGCCTAAATCGATAACCATATAATCTGACTTATATTCTGGAGGTGGGTTATCAGATTCCAGCATTTCATTTGTTCCGTATTTTCCTTTGCTGACTCTTTTCTCTCGTATTTCTAGTTCGACTTCACCAGCAACGTCTCTTTTCGATTCTTTCTTTTCTTTATCTTTATCTTCCTTTTTTGTACTGTTATATGAAGGTTTGTCTAAGGATTTGGATTTTTCCTTGTTGGTCCAATCATATACTGATCGTTCCTCAGAGAAATTCTTCTTCGCAAACCGTAAACGAAGATATTTTTTTTTACCCATGTTTATGTTACTTAGGTAAATATTAATTAGATAAATATTAATCGTTCTATTATTACAAAATGATACAATTACAATATGATTAAAATATGATTTCAAAAAACATATAGTGAAAGTAATGGATGAAATATTATAGTTATAATAATAAATACCTTTTTATCGAATATTAGATCTAAATTAGCCAAAGAAGCGAGGCTATGCGATGCGTTTACGTTTGATGGTAATGATCCACCTTCTCTCTGTCTAGCAGAAACGCTAGGCCCTGTATATTTCTTGTTCTTTCTTCTGCTACTCCCGTAAGTATGACACGAGCTAGATGTTAGATAAGCGAAACTACTATCGAATTCCGAAGCGATAGGTTGTGCCAAGTTCTGCAACGATCCACCGTGTGTTAAACGTTCAGATACAGATTCCCGTTTGTGTCTTCTGCGATTTGAACCAGGCAAGCAACGTGAATTAGATATCACTATACGTCCTTCTTCAGTCTCGTCTGCTTCTGCTTCTTGTAGAAGTTCCTAGAAGAGATACATTGTTTTTCGTATATTTCATACATTATTACTTCCTAATACATCGGTATAAGTGTTAGAATTCTAAAAGTTTAGGGATACCTTAAAAAGATTAGATTTTCCTTCACGATCTTTTGGACACTTGTATGTTATAGCCTCATCCAATAAAGCACGCAGTTCACCTTCGTTTAATGCAGATAGAGTTGCAGTTTCTTCCTAAAAAGACGATATAACTGAAAAACTTATATCATTTACGATAATGTTACAAAAATTGTCTTTTACACGCAATAAAAATCACATAGTAGTATATATGTAGTATGTTTTTGGCATTGTAATATATAATCTCAGGTAAAGTTTAAAGTATGAGATTTTTAATACAGTTTTTATATTCCAAACTTATTTTTATCGAAATAGATATGATTTAAATAATCATTGTCATTTGATTGTTAATCTTTTCTGATAAGCTTCCTTTTATTTCAAATTATGATAAAATGGTAATGATAACAAAAAAGATAAATATAACACAGTTATGTGTAAAAAATATTTTACATGTGTTTAATGTCATTAATAATATTAATGATTTTGTAAACTTTATATTATATCGTTACTATTAATATTGTTGTTTTACTATATACTATATACATAAGAAAATCCAGTGCATATGTTGAATAGATGCGGATATTATTATAGACTGCTAAGTTTAAGGTTTCCCTTATTGGATCTGTTTAAGCTTATAGTAATCATGTAGCAAAATGTATTATGAAGAAATAAAAAAAAAATTCAAGATAAACCTAATTGCTATCTCGATTTATTCTGGATAAATGTTCGATATGGAACAATTTTCCCGTATTACATCTTGACATCCTATAGATTTCATACTTTTTCAATATATTATTATTTTACTACTTTACAAACACGAATAGAACAACGAATTAATTATTGTATCGAATGTTCACATCGGCATCTTACTATAAATATATATAAATAATTATTCTGCAAACATTTGTTTTGAAATGCATCTGTATTTTGAAAACCGGATTATTATATTTGCCTGTGCGAAAAATTTAAAAGAAATTTACCAAGAAGAGGCAGACAAATAAATATGTCGGCACGCTAAAACGACAAAAGGAAAACGTAGAAAACAAGGAGGAAGAAGCAAAAGAAAGTCTGAGGATAACAAGCAGTTTACACGAAAATACTCAATGATACTAAGTTGTATTCTCAACGAAAGCGAATTTCTCGCAGCATACATTAGACGCGGAAAAAAAAAGAGACAAGAGGTCGACGAAGAAGGGCGATGAATGCCAAACGATTCATCGCGTAGACGGTATAACGTAGTCGCGATCGGGACACATGAAAAAAAGCATGAAGAGCTAGTTCGATATCATCTGCGAGATCGATAATTGACGTTTAATTAAAACGCGAATTCGAATGAAATAAAGGGAGAGATACATAAAGAAAGAAAAATATGCCTGAATTACGATAGACATACAAAGAAAAATTCGTTAAGCGATGCCGACACGAAATTTATATTTTTAGAGGCTTTAGACAAAACGGGGGTTTCGCTTACTTTTGCTTCGTATACAGGTTCACACTATTGTTATCACCTATTACATCGTTATATTACCACTTTTCGTTAACGTGCGTGCACAAATATTCATAATTTATATATCACTGTTCTTCAAGTCTTCACGTGTCAAGTCTTCAGATGTAAATGAAATGTTTTGGCCGATAACGTGTTCCGGTTTTTATAAGTTACTGCAATGAGCGGGTGCGGCGCGCTCCTACCAGTATGGCTGCCGTCGTAACACTAAAAGCACTAAGAACAGCTCAGGGACGTAACCAAACCGCAAGCACCACGAGGCGCACTTTAAATAACTTTTGTTTCCTCCCTTTCTTTGTTCCTGCTTCCACTGTCCGTTATCTTCTTTCTCGAGTTCAATCTTTTTCAATCTCTCTTTCTCTCTCCCCCTCTCTCTCCCCTCTCTCTCCCTTCGATTTTTTCCTCCAATTCTAAATCGTTATAGGAATACAAAAACGGCATAAAAACGAAAAACGAAGACCTTCAATTTCGACACGAAGCTATAAATTCGAAGACACATGATTCAGTAAGTTTTCGATGTTATGCGCGTATGCAAAAATAAACTTTGATCGTCACGTTTTCATCGTCGCGAGTGAACAGCAGCAACGTTTTCATGCGCGCAACCACGAAATCTGATTTGTCATGGATGCGAATGTTTTCTCTTATTCGAGACAGTCGTACAATGTATACGCATGGCTCGTACGTACCTTTGGAAAAATCGCATACGATATTATCTGAATTATATCTGATTATCTGACAATTATCTTCAGGTATCTACAATTAGTCTTAGATAAAATATCTAAAATATCAAGAATTCTGCCTTTGTAATACATGCCCTTCTGTGTTAAATATCTGTTAAATATCTTTAAATACATTTCTTTACGCCTTTCTATGTTAAATACATAACGATGCAAAAAAAGCAGCCGATTACTTCTAATAATCTTTCTCCTAGTTACTTCTATTACTAAGTATTTGCAATCAATTTAATATTGAAAATTTAAATAATCTGCTTTTTGTTTATTCTCCTTTTGATAACATTAAGAAGCAAAAATAGTAAGAGAATATATCCAAGATATACGATGCTTTATGTATAAAATATTTAATACCGGAAATAATAAAAAACCATGCGAGTATTGATGCATTTTGCATCATATGCCATTCTCATGTATGCCCGTCTAACAGACGGAAATTTACGGTGCGATTACAAGACTCGACAGTACCAATGGACGCGACAGAAACAAATGAGTTGCGATTTTAATTAGAGCATAAAAGAGTAGTCAAAGTAATCGAATTTTACGTTGCACTTTATTTTATATTGGAATGCGACGCATAATGCACATTCCATGCGGGATTTTTTTTCTGAATTTTCTCGAATATCTGTCTTTTTCGATTCTCATTCTTAATATTTTTCTTTTCTTAAATTACTTACAAAGAACAAAATCTAAATTACATGTTTCCTAAATTATATCTAAATTATACGGATTATCTAAATTGTTCGGAAGAACGAGACAAATTTCTTCGAAAAAAGAAAAGAGGAAACACTCCGATTCTCAAAGTATTATGAAATTGGAATATCAGAAAGAAATCACAATGGAGAAATCATTATCGGAGATATCGATTATAAAATTATCAATGTCGTAGATCTATAAATGTTGATTATATGGGAAGCAACCTAGCAAATTATCAAGAAACTTTAAGAATGGTAGATAATGCGTGGACTGCAGTGTGGACTGCATGTAGCATGTAGCATGTGATGACAATTACTTCGTGAAATGCTGCCGATTTCCTCGCGCCGGATACCGCTCGACAAGTGATCGATCGGCATTGGCCGTATATCCGTATACGGAGTTCCTCAGCCGTGATCGTCACGTTGAAGGAGCGTGGCGCGTTCACGACATTAGGCCGCATTACGTTACGTGCATGTACGCCTTTTTTTTTGTTAATCGCCTGCTGTACTCCCTTCACGGGTAACTCTGGATACCCTTTTGAACGTATCGCGTTTACGCGAGAAACCGATGGAGATTCAGGTCATTAAATCGTGCGCTTGTATTCCTTGGTGAGATAATAGTAACTGTCTTGCGGGTATATCACGCGATAATAGCTATTACGTAATAATAACAAGAAAAAGCGAGCGAGATATATTCCGTCAGCAAGTGAGCAGAAAGATATGTACAAAAACACGAAACAGGTACAAAGTTAGCAAATAATCAAGACTCTTCGGTCAGGAGTGATAAGCGAATTCGAATTTACATATATAATCAAATAACTTATCTCTCAGACAGAAATAAAGAGAGACAGAAGCAAGAGAAAAATTATACATATAACGCAACGAAATAGAGAAATGAGATAGAGATAATTGGAAGTAAAGTATATGCCAAGAACAGAATAACAATCGAAAGAGATGAGTAACTCCGGCGGGAAAAATGACAATGCTTCTTTCGACGGTCATTGATTATATGTTAATAAGATATGAGAAGCGGACATTCAATAGAAACAAATATCTCTTTTATGAATATAACGATTACAATATGGGAATTGCGTATATCAGTATACTTTCATTATAAATGCAGCCTTAATTTACCTCTTGACCGTTTTATTGATTTCATGTAAATTCGGCGCACGATAATTCTGAGGGCTGATCCTTATTTTTATCGTACACGTAAATCAAATATTGAGGCGACACTAATCGACGATCCGTTTGTTCGCGATCGAATCGCTTTATTGCTTGAAAGAAATCACGCTACGAACTAATCGAATGCCGAAAAGGGGTATCGAGAACGTATTCGCGCGATGCGTCCTCGCTCTGTCGAGGGCCAGCACGGCCATTTCAGGAGCGTAACAATATAGTTTCAAATCACAATAAAGACTTGTATACTCTTTTAACAAAAATAATAATCCTATTCCTTGAGAGCAAAATAAGATTTGGAGGTCAATAAAAAATGTTCTACCATACGTCATGCTTCGATGATAACTTCATTATAAATTAAGAATAAGAAGTAAATTAATATCAATAATAATTATTTGTCTTAACAGTGTACATAATATAATGTACATAATATATAATGTATATATTGTGTATATATCAGCATAAAGATATAGTTTTATGTCGAGATAAGAATAACTAAATTATATATCGCACGAAAGTCCAGTTCCAGGGCTAATCGATATTCGGTAGGATAATATTCATTAATTTGAGGACTGTCTTGATTTCAAGATACAATAGATATTAAATTTCGATATTATCTCATCTCGTCGATATATTAAAAATCAAACAAAGAAAAACACATCAGAAGAAGGCAGGAATCTTTTTCTTTGTGCCTTTATTACGTCCTAGAACCCCTAACATGATTTAAAATACTTCCAGTCATCCATGCGTTGTGATTTCAAGTTAATTCGATTCGATTCGATTGGTACATTCGATCAGATAATTGCGTTTTAATGATAACGAAAAAAATAAAAGACCCTCCTATTGGATTAATCTCGCATTTCGAGATTCCACGGGATCGACTCTTCGACGCGACCGCCGACGATGCTCACCTGTTTGCTGTCGGCGCCGCTGTTCAGCGGTGAGCTTTGGCTGATCGGATCGGCGCCGGCGGCGAAGTTAGCTGGTGCAATTTCGACGTTCGAACTTTGCTCCGCGGTGACGGCGATGACGGCGGCAGCAGCGGCGGCAGCGGCAGCGGCGGCGGCGGCMGCGGCGGCGGCAGCGGCGGCGGCAGCAGCGGCGACGGCGTCGTCGTTGTTATTGTTATTGTTGTTATTGTTGTTACTGCTACCAGTTGTCGTAGCGTTGTCGACGTTCTCGATATCGACAATGACATCGGCGGCGGTCGCGGCACGATCGGTCTCCGCGATCTTGTCAGGAGCCACCGGTTCCTGGCGATGCTCCGGCCCTGGGGCCATCTTGATCGAAATTGACAGCGCGGTATCCGCCGTACTCATGGCTTCCTTATCGTCATCCCTCTCGCGCGATCTGTCTCTCTATTCTTTTCTTATTCGTTCTGTTCCTTATCGAGAAGCACCGAAAGAAACATTCGCGGATTATCAGTTGATAATCCGTACCGTATTGACAACGCTGCACTGCACTCGGTAATAATCAATCGAATGAAAAACACGGCATGAGAAACAGACAACGATGACAAAGACGATGAACGATTGGACAAGTCGACGAGAAACCCGAACCGGTTGCCGATACTCGGAGTGAAGTTTGATTAATACACTCCGCTTTCTCTGTTTAGGTTATAGATGCAATTACAATGTGGAAAGGAGCTATATTCTTCCATTCTCTATTCTAGAATTTAATATAAAGTTTAATCTAGAGAATTGAATCTAGAAATTTAATCTAAATGATGAAAGATTGAATCTAATAGAACATTATTAACCTAAAAGAAGACAGTGCTAATTTAAGATTCGTCAACTTAGAAAAGATCTAAAAGTCATTAAATTAAGAATAATTAACCTAGAATGAAGATTACTCGCTCATATAGGAAATATCCTAACCTAAAAGGAAATCTTAATTTAAATAATTTTTATTAAGATTTAGGTTTATTAAGATTTTAATGTGAATCGTGCTGATGCGAGCTGATGCGAATGATTTTTCATAAGTGATTCTCGCACGATTTCACACACACGGGAGTGCAACGAAAATGGCTTCCTGTTCCTCACCGTTGACGAAATTCGACTTCTCGAACCGATTGACGGTTTCTAATGAAATCTTGTCACTCCTGATTTCAAGTTTCCATGCTTTCTCGTCTATTTCACTGTTTATAGAACTGAATCAAGTTCCATTACGTTGTCTAGTCACCGAACACCCAAAGATACCTTGCCCAATATCGTTTCGCACGAATTTGAGGTTAGCCTCAAAACGGACTGTCAACTGGCGAACACAGCTGTCTCGCGAATCGCGATCCGCGGTCGGTCGCAATATAATATCGCGATACTCTCGTTACCAACTCGCTTGCGAGAGATTACGCGCGAAAGACGCGGAAGATTTATGAGAAACGGAAATCAATATTCTCTCGCGAACATGAATACAATCGAACAACAAGCGTCACTTCGGGAAACGGCAACTTACGTAAACGTAACTGCTGGTGGTGGTCACATGTCAAATTTGAACAATCAGCGTCGTTATTAGCAGGTGGATCCAACTGTGCGTACATGCGTGCGTGCGTGTCTCTGGTTGTCGCATATTAAACACTCAAAGTCCAATCTTCGAAGGTTATGGATTTCTTTTACTTTTTCGGAACCGTCGTTCGAAACTTCTCAAATATCGCCGCTGTGGTTATCGTAGTTTTCTCTTGAAAGTAGAAAACCCGGAGATGTAGCACCGTTCCTCCATTACTCCAACTATACGTTGCGTATACGTAAGTGTGTGCATGCGTCAGTGCATGCGCACGTCAACACGAATGTTCCCGAAAGTATCTTCGGCGGTAGATTATAGGAAGGTGCGTCCTCGATGAGGACGCGGAGAACTGTCTGAGACTTTGGCGTTACGATGCGACGATGATGATCGTTGCCGCCGCGCTGCCGCGACGAGCACTCATCGATTCAAAATGGCCGCCGCCGCTGCTGCGCAGGCAATCAAATGCATACACGCGTCTGTCGAAATGCAAACAGCTCCAGGAAAGGTCCATCCGAAATGAGTAAAATATACCGCGGCATTCATCCACAATTCACACAGACACATACACGTGCACGCGCGCGTGTGCGCGTAAACCAATACACACACGCGCGCGCATATTTCGCGTATTTCACCTACTTCTTCCTTCCACCACAGAAAAATAGCTTGACAAACAAATGCATTGTCGCCGCTGGCGGCGCGATTCGTAGCACGGATGTTTCACGAAGTGGAAACTGTCGGCATGGCAGATCGTTTGCTCTCAGCGCGAGAACGTGGAGAGCCAATTTCCTTTGTGGAACGCAGATACGTTCGTCGATTGACGATTGTTGACCGTATTGAGATCACGAGCTTTCTTGTCGGTTTATCGATCGCGCAACATCGTTCCTCGAAGCGGCTAACTTCTCGCTGATTCGAAACGTGAAACGCTAGGGGAGAAGAGCGAATTCATTTTTGACCGATCTCGCGCGAAGCAACGAAAATCTGTAATGGAGCATCGCTCGCTCGCTCACTCGCTCGCGCGCGCGCGCGCGCGCGCACGCACGCGACGGGCCTGATACCCGCCCGACAGAAAACTTCGATATTCCACGGACAAGCGGTGAACGTACGCGCGCGGATATGACGAGTCACAGGCCCGCGTCGTGAAGCGAGGGCTGCGCGATTTTACCACCGTTTCGACACCGTCCTCGCTCGCGCGAGTATCTCCGAGAGAAATCGAGGCGGAGACGCCGCTATACGCGGACACTTTTCCGTCGCGACACAATAAGAAGCAAAATCTGCCGCTTTTGCGCAGAGAAACGGTAGCGGACCAGCCGCTTGGCCTCCGAAAATGTCGTCTGGCATACAGGCGCGTATTCGTTCGACGAAGTGCCTGAAGTACTGATGAAAAACGGGAATTGATCTTCTTTTGACATATTAATAAATTGATCAAGATATCTTAACTTGAATACATAGAAATTATGTCAATTCCAACTTCCTTTAGCGAATGCGTTCCGAATTATATTTTAAGGATTTGACTCTTTATTTAACTATGAAATATCGAAATTCATTGTTACTTATCGTAAATGTAAAATAAATGTCCGAAGATTTGCTGTTCAAGTCTGAAATGTTGTTGATACATCAAAAATCATTGGAGTTTAAAATTGACGATACAAGACTGTTCTTTCTCATATTTCCTATATTGACGTTTACTTTCTTCTTTCGCGCATATCTATGCATTTCTCCAACTTTGATTTTCTACCTTTTTTTGCGCGATATACGCATATAGTTAAGCATTGAATCATTTACGTGTCGGACACTAGAAACTATTAAGAGTATAATTTATCCTAACATATTTAGATATAATTTGTATCATGTCTATCTAATATAGGTTACGAAGTTAAATGTGCAAAAACGGCTAAAAAAAATTACGCGCAAAAATCCAGGCAGATACGCACGGGGCACGAAAAAGTCGCGCTACGGTCATGTCTAACTACAAACGGTGCGTCGCGTTACAAAAGTCGATACATCTCGAAGTCGCGCGCGAGTACGCGATACTGCCGTTCGACGCCGTCGATTCTCCTTATTGTCGTTACTTTGCCAGCCGGATACGGACGCGAGACGTGGCGCGTGCAACAACGCAGGAAAAAAACACGCTTGTGTGCACTCTGTGAGCGCGGCAGTGTAGAACAGCTCGCGATACGCGAGTGCTAAAGCGCGCCGAGATAATCCCTGACACAGTCGCGTCGTTTTCTGATAACTTTCTTCCCCCTCGTATTATCGTGTCGATTGATATTATCCCGTGGACGAAAATTCGCCTTGGAACACACCAGAATGACAGAAACGGAAAATATTTTCCTGTTCGTGCCGAATATTATCGGTAAATACTTGATCCCATGTCTCTCAACGTGAACCAGTTCTCGATGTTGCATGACATCGAATAATTGTAACCGCTGTATTTGTAAAACGCTTCGCGTTTGTACGCAGTAATGACTAAATGCTGGCGTACATTGATACCCGCCAAAATTTTATTGAATGTGACATGACGCGTAAAATCGGCTAAAATGAGGATCTATTTTTCATTGTCGAATCATTTTGTATCATAATTTAATCGAGCGATATACGAATTAGGCATTAGGACAGTTTTAAGGTTGCTTTTATTGATTGAATTGGTGCATTTCATATAACATTCGAATCAATCGATTGATAAATATTCTTTCTAGTAAATTTTCTTAAAATCGAAGTGTGCTGTCTATCGCGGACGAAATAATTATTTTTAGATTTGATCCTTATAATTTATGCTATGATATATTTTTGTGCGTGCGTGCGCGCGCGCGCGCGYGTGTGTGTGTGTGTGTGAGAGAGGGARGGAGAGAGAGAGAGAGAGAGAGAGAGAGAGAGAGAGAGAGAGAGAGAGAGAGAGAGAGAGAGAGAGAGAGAGCTAGGAAACTTGCACTCTAATCATATGTATTGACAGGTTTCGGCAGGGTGATCTTGGCATTAATCTCCTTCTACTTTATGCCTACAAATTATGTTATCGCGTCATGGTGTTACGTGGTCAGCTCATTGTTGGATGCGATAGATGGCCATGCAGCGAGGTACTACAATCAAAGTACCAAATTCGGTGCAATTTTGGATCAATTGACCGATAGAGTCGGCACGATGTGTCTCATGGTCACATTATGTTTGTTCTATCCTGCCTATACTTTCTGGTTTCAACTAAGCATGGCTATCGACATAGCCTGCCACTGGATATACTTACACACGTAAGAAACAATATATAGCATAGTAGAAGAAATTATAATGGAGCAACTGGAAGAAATTGGGAGAAAATGATGATTAAATACCTTTTTTTGTTAAAATGTAACAGAACTCTTTTGCAAGGGAAGACAAGTCACAAATTCATTGACATGTCGGAAAATCCGATCATGAGATTGTATTACACAAACCGCATAATATTGTTCTTCATGTGTGCTGGAAACGAAGCATTCTATGCTGGTTTATATCTCTTATATTTCACCGAGGGACCGATTTGTGAGTATTATTATGATTTTGTCATATGTTTTAATGATATGTCGGAACATGGGGATTATTGCAGACTTTATTTTTCAGTGGCTGGTATAGGTTTGTATAGGTTGATTGTGTACCTGAGCGCTCCAATAGCGCTTGTTAAAGCTGCTATCTCTGTGCTACATGGATACGTGTCGTGTATAAATCTCAGCATTATCGACGTGAAAGAGCGCCAAGAACGGCTCAAAGCGAATTAAATACGCTCGATGTATGATGTCGTTTACTAGTCAGGTTGAATGTGATTCTATCAGATCTTCCTATCCCGTGCACGCATATTTACGTGTTTCCAGATATATTTTTAAAAAGCGTTTGATCTTTAGAATAATACATAAAAATGCGTGGTTGAAATATCTGACTTAATACATACTTATATGTGTAGGAGATACCGTTCTTTAAAAATAATTAAATGCCAAAGTCCAAAATGTGAAATGTATAATTTTGCAAGAGAGAGAAAAAAAGCTTTTATTTTTAAAATACTTTTATTAATGATGATAAAAGTAGTCTATAAAAATAGTCTATAACATTGTACGCTATTCCATTTGTAGCATTTATTATATTGGACCAATAAGTTATTAATGTACTTTATTTTCAGAATCTATAATACTCTTAGCTTTAGTAGCCTTTCTAAATATCCTAAGTTTTAATACCTCTCTGAATGTTTAATACTTTTTCAATAGTAATAGATCAAGAAGAAAGAGCTGATATATTAATATCATATAACTTCATGTTAATGTATGTTGTATATAATTTTATGCGACATTGTAGTAAATAATATGTTGAATAAAATATACTTTGAAATCTATATTCAGTTTTATTCTGCTTGCAGACTTTTAACATGTATTGACATTTGTATATGTATAAGAACATGTGATATATTTGTATCAATACATGCCATTGCGCAATGGCTTAGTTTCATTATCTACAACATATGGTCAATAACATATCCACCATCTTTTAAACAGATCTGCATTATTTAGTAATTTTGCAAAACTAAATGTGTAAATCTGGCTGACACAAAATATTTTATGTATAACAAATATCAAGCACGAATATAGAAAAAGAATATTATCAATATTTGCGTAATATTAAAAATAAGATATACTTGTATAAATCAAGTATAGTGCCAACAAAGTTAATTAAAACGTTTCGTAACGTTCTCGTTCCAAATGAAACTCTATTGTCTAAACATCATCAAAGGAAAATGACACGGTATATGATTATACCGCGATCAGAATACTTATACGCACGTATACAAAAACAATGTATTAATTATAAAACATGACAGGTAGATTCATATATGTGTGCGACAAAAGCATTATTTAGGGGCGTGAGCGTGCGTCACGTACGCACAAAATGGCTGATAAGGTAGCCAGACAGGGAGCAGGGGGAATAAAACTGGACTTCCGTGACGATAAGGGACTCGCGATGACAAGAAAAATAATGGACTAACCTCAAAGATCTCATTCCCCCGTCATGACCAGTCACAGTTTCGGCGCCATGTTATCACTTCAAACACTCGCGCATGTTGGGAAAGTTCGTGGAAAATTCGTCGGACTTTCTTCTTATCGTTAGAACACGTAGAAGAGCGGTTTTCCCGGCGTGCGAGACACGGAGACGCGGCGGAGAGTGTCGATCGGCGAATGTTGAACGTTTGAGACGCGGTCGCGGTACGTGTAGCAAAGTACAATATTTATAAAAACAGATGAAGATTCAGCACCGGTACACAGCCGAGACGGTGATTCGCAGCAAATAACGGCGCCACCATCACTAAGGGTTGCGTCAGCCAATGGCGGTCTCACTTCTCAATATTCAAATCTACGGATAACCACTGCGTCTTGTTATCGGACCAAGCAGGCGTACTAGTGAAATAATATTGAAACGGCTTACAGATCTCGCGTGACTTGAAAATTCTATTGTATATTAAGGTTTTCGCGCAATGAACGTCGCAATTGAAAAAGAACAGATTAGCGATTAATAAGTAATAAGTGACAACAAACAAAATGGCGACAGAGATGTAATTGTGTCTAAATGTATATTAGGATAATTAAATCGAAATAAAATTTAAGCGAGAATAAAGATACAAGCATATTAAACTTTAGAAATCTCGCAAATTGTAAATGCAGATTTTTATAAATTTTCGTAATCTATACGCAGCCATTATGTAATGAATCTACTATCATCTTTTGATTCTCTATTCTTCTTTTCTATCTTCTTTAAGAAAGAATGTCTGAAAGCTTGATCTTTTCCCTTTTTATTCTTTAATATATAATTTTTTTAATCTTAATGCTTTCAAAATTTTTCATACGTATTTATGTTTTTCATGACATTAGAAGCTTTCTTGAATTTATCTCACATTTTTGTAAACATTTTATAAGCAAATTTTGTGTATTGATGATTAATATTGATGATTGTGTACTGATATAACCAACTGGATTTTGATCTTAACGGGATTTTATTTTTTAGTGTAGAAATATATTATTTTTTTTTCCAAATTAACAATGAAATAATGCCAATTTATTTTCAGAAAGAATATATATTTATATTCAACAAAAAGAAATATTAAATGAAAATAATTTATAAAATTAGATATATAGACATTAATGAAATATTAATAATAAATTTTAATATTATAGTTCTCTGCCATATTGTTATTCTCGTAATATTGTGACAGACTGTTCGTCAATATTTAAATCTGCTCTTGAAGGATATATCAGTTTTAAATTTCCCTCGTTATCAACTACTTTAACTTGTTCAACAATTAGATTATTGTGACTCAGCTTATCAGTATCTTCCTGTTCTTTTGAGTTGGTGAGACCTGACATTATTAATTCCTTCAGAAATACATCCAATACATTCCTGAAAACAAGAGATTATGTAGTCTTGATCTTTCTCTATTATATATTATATAAAGTTTTATAGATAGTTTTAAAATAGTTGTTAAACAAATCTTCTCTTTGAGATTATATCTATATAAAGACTCACCTGCAAATTGTATAAGATATAGCACTAGTTACTTCTACAAACATTGTTTGTGTAGATGGGCTCATTTTTGTTACATCGCTGTTTGTGATAGGTGGAAATGATATAACTTGTTCGGAATTGCTTAACAAGCATGGAAATAAAGTCTTGCCTTCTAAGAGATACAAATACTTGTGTATCCCAGAATATACATTTCTTTTTTTTTCCTTACGCAAATTCTCAGCTTCTGTTTGTAACTGTTGAAATAGAGCTGCTCCTGTGTATATCTTGTCGCGCATTAGAGGCTTAATCTCTAATTCTTTAGGTGGTTTCGCTGTATATGTTAAATCTCCTAAAACAGCAACATATATATTTAATGTAAAATCTCTTTTAATGCGAAGAATAATCATGCTAAATAATTATCAAATAATTAATAATGCTCACCGGACCCAATGAGTGTTAAATCATGAGTCGCTATCGTAGCTGCATTTCTTTTCTCGCATATTCCGTCATGCAACCTCGTCTGCAGTTGAATGAACTTTTTAAAATTGTCCTCCGTAAAATTTATTTTTCTTACAATACATGCAGCTATATATGGTCTGACATTCTTTATATGCTCAGTAATTTTTATTACTGGTGTCACATCCGTTACTTTCAAGACCTTTAGTTTATGGCTCAAATCATTTATTATAGCCTCACTTTCAGAAGATTTCTGACCCTTCTTTCCTTTCTTGGATTTGTTTGTTTCTGTGTTAGATAGATCCAATTTTGGACAATGGAATTTTACATAATCAAGTATCTGTTTAGTACGGCATTGATTAACTAGCTTGAATAGTCTTTTATCTGCCAATTTGTTGCCTTTCAGATTCAGTTCTTTCAGTTTACCAGAATCTGCCAGCTCACCTGGTATAACTACAGCATAATAAAATATATTTGTTTTAAGTATTTAACATAAATTACATGTACATATAAGAGAATACACAAACAAAAAAGGTTTTAATATATTAAGTAGCTTTACTGGAAATCAGATTATCAGCGATGTTTAGAACTTTCAGCGCTTGGAGCCGAGTTATGGCGGTTGGAATCTCTGTTATTTGATTTCCGTTAACATGGATCTCCGACAAGTGTACAAGCTCAGTATGGCAGACATCAGGGAAGACCTTGAAGTGATTGTTCGAGAGATCTAGGATACTCAATTTAACATTTGCATTTTGTGACGGTATAGATTGTAGTTGATTCGAGGCAAGATTTAGCGTGCTCAACTGTGGAAGATTGTCCAGCTCCTGCGGGAGAGAAGTCAATTTATTCCTCGAACAATCGAGCACTTTCAGTTTAGTCAATCTGCCAATTGCGCTTGGTAGTGCGACAATCTCGTTTGAATGCAGAACCAACGTCGTCAGGTTTGTCAGTTTCCCAAGTTCATCCGGGATCACCCGGAGGCATGTCTGCGTTATGCTAAGATAGTTTAAATTGTGCAGGTCGAAAAGACTCTCATCCAAACCCGATTTCTCTATCAACTCTGACACGGATGTGCCTGTTAACACTAGTTCGTGTCGATTCTCATCAGCCGCCTGCTTAACAGCTACCCATGAATCCTCGGATATCATTGTTACAGATGCAATTCTATTTACGAAACTCTGTTCACATTCCAAAGTGCGTCTCGACAAAATTCTTAGGTTATGTACGCAATGTGCCGGATTGGATATCTTTTTCTTAGTTGCACTGTTGCATCTCTAGCTACACTTAAATGATATAAGTGATAGATATAACAACATTGCAGAAAGAACAGAATCTCAAAAAGGGTGCAGGATATTAAGAGAAATAAGATTATAAACACATACAATATTGCGGCAATTATTTTTAAAAAATCTTTGTGTTCCACGCATCTGAGATATTTTTTTTGAGTTAAGAACTGTCAAGAACTGTCTGTAAAAGCGAATGATGAAAGCGAAACGTGATTTTATAAAATATAAAATAAATTGCAAGGAATAATACAGGTGAAATACAAATAGATGTAAATAATACGTAAGACACATAAATAGAAATAAAAAATTGTTCCTTTTTAAATATAGCAAGCATCACACGCGAGAAAATGATATAAGAAATCCCTAAAGTGCAATAAAAATCAATGAATCTTCATGATCGATCAAGCTAATCGACTTCCGATGAGGGGAAAAAAAGAAATTGTGTTAAAAACATTCTGCAGAAATATTTCTGCACGATCGCGATTGATCAATTGAACAATTGAACAAACACGAACAGAACCGACCTATCTGTCTCGATTGAAAATCACAATTTGCGCGGCAACGCGGAAAATCGATATTATGCTAACGAGTTTCCGATTTTGATTGTAACACGCGTTATATTAAATAAATACCAAACTGGTTTTAGATAACGCGCGTGGTAAAATTTCTCTAGTGCTCCATTTAACGTAATCTCTCTCGTGCTTAAACGTTATAGATATACCTAGACCACGTTATAATCAGCCTAGTGACCAGTGATAGCGATAAAGCAGAAACAACTTGTTGTTACTTATTATCAACACACTTCATAAAGTTACGTATGAATCTTATGAATATGTATGCACGTAGAATTTACGCGCGTGGAATTACTATACGATATAAATTATGTATTCTCCTATTAAATGCCTATAATTTGTTGCTTCTTTCCTGCTAAATTTCTCCCCCATCAAGCGTGCTACTCGATCTTCCTTTATTTCGTTATTCTTATTCTTTACTGTAGCTGATTCCTCTCGCATTCTCTTCGTTACTTTATCCAGATATAAATATATATATATATATATATATATAATTCGCTTCAAATGTACGTAAAAATACGACGTTATCCAACTCGACCGATGTCCTCGCATTGTATCTTGCTTAAAGTCTTATCCATAAAATTGCGATATTGCAAATGGTATTGAACGGGTGACCTCGGCTAGCTAAGATTGTACTTCTGTGGGATTACACGTCGAGGCTCTTCGATGACAAATGTTTGTTCAGTGGAATTTGCATGTGAATAAGAGGATATCAATCTCAACACGTGGAATGACGTGCTAATAAACGCCATTCTCCGATCAATGCATAAACATACTCGACGTCTCAGGTAGCAATGTCGACCAGCGGAATATTCTTCTCTTCTTTCGAGAAAAGATCATCATTGTTTTTCGCCCTTGAACTTTTTATTTTTTGTTGCCTGATTAAACGAGCATGTTTTGAAATTGGAATAAAGATGTCAACGTGGGCGTCGAGTGCGTTTATACGAACGTACATACTCGTACAAACATGCGTAACAAATTCCTGTGCTCGGATTACGGAATTCCTTTTTCTTTTTTTTAATTTTCCGCTTTTGTCGTACATTTGTTGGTACGGTACGTTTCGTGAATAATGTCCCTTTCCTTATAATGCCACGATGATTTTCAATTAGATCGAGCAACGATTGACTTGCATCCGCACTGTTGCGTTTGCAGTTAACAAGAGTTTATCGACAAACGCGAACGATCTTGCGTCTCGTAAAGCCCGGCGATATCGGCGATCATTTCGCGCCGTATATCATCGAACCTACGAAAAGATTCCAAGAACACGACTCCGAGTAATCAGCAGGTCGGAAGGATTAATGACTCACGCGCAGCGTACCGCGTCCTCGGGGTCTTACTGTCACACCTTCGAGATATTAGAGAAAGAGAGGAAGGAAAAAGGGGGAGAGAGAAAGAGAGAGAAGAAACCAGACACGAATCTCAGGTTGTTACCCAAAGTCCACGGTTATCAACGGCTGTCCCCGATCATTTCCGGGGCCGCTTCCTTCCCTACGAAAGCAGGATCCCTGCCGAGTGGGGCAGAGCTTCTTCTCGCCAAGTCGTATAAAACATGGAAGAATTCGGATGGCTGGATCATTGCGTTCGCAACCTATTGTCGGCACTGTTGTCAAGAGTGACAACATTGGTAGCCCCATCATAATCAGATCGGATCCGTCATGTCGTGCCAACCCTCGACCATCTCCGCCTGGGTGCTCTTCGTTCTGATGTCGGCGACATTGACATCAGCATCACCGATGCTCCGCCGTCGCGATGTCTTCGACAACGCCGTGGATACTTCTGATGGACTCATCGCTCATCTGCAGCATTTCGGCGAGCAGTTGTACGGCTTCCCGGATAACGAGACCGGCCTGAAAGTCGCACAGTGGCATGAAAATATGGACATGAACCCCGAGGAATTGGGCAGTTACGCAGAGGGAGACATCCTATTTCCGCCGATGTTGAGCAGAAATGGTCTCAAGGCGGATAGCGCTCGATGGCCCAACGGCATTGTTCCATTCATGATCAGTCCATATTTTAGTGAGTATCCTGTAAGAAGATAAATGATTGTTCTATCAGCATTGCTTAATCGTTTTCAGATTTGTTTCTCGAGATGCAAACTTGCTCTTCGTAGAACGAATAAATTTTTTGCTTCTTTACATTTAAAATCTTGCGTTATGTCAAAATATTAATTTATTTGTGACTGATTTATTAGAAGCTTTACTTTCGCAATCCGCCTAGAACGTTATGCTCGATATCAAATTTATTCTGCTATCTGAAAAGATTTCGATTTCCCTATTGCATCATTTGACTTTCTTATTTGAAGACTTACTTTTCCAAGTTTTTTTATCTTTTACATATCAGCTCACAGGCTCTCGGCATTAATGGAGGAAACTGAGAAAACTCAATGATATCCAACGAATGTCGAAAGCTACTTCTCTTGTTAGCCAAGACTGCTTCGTGACTCGGTAGTCCTCGTTTCTCGTTCATGATTTGAGATTTGTATGACAGATACGCAGCAGCAAAAACTCATACGCGACGCGATGGACGACTATCACAAGTACACGTGCATCAGATTTAAGCCTTATGCGGGCGAGGAAAGCGATTACATCAGAATCACCGCCGGCAACACCGGTTGCTGGAGCAGCGTGGGTAGGATCGGCGGTCGACAGGATGTGAATCTTCAGGTTCCTGGCTGCGTGACGAAGAAGGGCACCGTGGTACACGAACTGATGCATGCTGTCGGTTTCTTGCATGAGCAGAGCAGATACGAGCGAGATAACTATGTTTACATCCAGTGGCAAAATATCTTGGACGGTAACATCTTCAGGATATCTTAAGAAACGTCTTAAAAGCGTTGAATAGCTTCCTAATCATTGCTGAGACTTCCAGCTTAGAATTTCGTGACCAATCTGGAATCGCCTTTCCCTTAACAGAAATTCCCAGAGCAAAGCACGTCTTATTTTGTTATCTATTAATATCAGCGGATAATTTCGTAACTGATCTCTCAACTGACTGATGTTCGATCCTGCATCGCTGAAGGCGATATACATTAATATTTTTTATCCCTTTTATCCCTTTTACCCCTTATTTCTTATTTGCAGTTTGATTCATAGAATATTCTAATAACCCTAATTATTTAATTGGCTAACTAACTAAAAAACTAATTAATGTTTTGATACTACAATGGTAGATGTCTCGCAAAGATTTTCTGTCAGTTATCCGTACTCGATAAATATCCGAGATTATCGCTCGCATTGCAAACTGTTATCTTTATCATATGCATTATGCATCTAGGTCACAGAGGCAATTTCGAAAAGGCCTCCAGGGAAACCACCGACGCCTTCGGAGTCGGTTATGATTACGGCAGCGTGATGCACTACTCGAAGAACGCGTTTTCCAAGAACGGCCAACCTACTATATTACCGAAAGTAAGTAGTTCGTAATATTTGCAAAGTCATGTCAATACTGTTGGTTTTTCATAATTTCGTTGTTAATACTCGATTGGTTGGATAAAATTCCGGCTTGAATGAAATAATTGATTGAAATTTAATGAGCTCACAGCTTCCTGTCCATATGAGAGCATCTCTTCGAAACACGAACAGAAGATTAAAAATAAATAAGAAAGTAATCTTCTACGATATCCTTCAGTGGCACATTTACTTGATGTTAGGGCTTTTGAGAAAAACTCGATGATACTTCTCAAATGGATGTTAAGGATTACATTAAAATCGATTTAAAAGTTATAACGATTTTCCGCCATAAAAAATCAATCAATTTATTTATATCCAGGATAGTATGTTTAATTAATTCCTCAGTTTTTCATCTCTTCAGTCGTTATTCAAATTGAGTAAATGAATTATTTCGAGTATGAATAAACTTTACGAAATCGAAAGATCGCTACAATTTTCTGATTGAGTGAATTCGCAACTCGCAAGTTGAGAAGAACAGAGAGATATAATCTCTGTTGCAACTTGCATGTCCGTAATTTATATGACTCGAACATCCAGCTATATGTATTTCCATGCGTGTTTGTGCATATTTTCGCAGGAGCAATCCGGTGGCGTTTTAGATCTCATTGGCGGAATCTTCCAGGATAATCACGGGGAACTCGGTCAGAGGGAGGGCTTTAGCAAGAAGGACATTCAGAAGATCAGGAGAATGTACAAATGCGGCAAGCGCAAACGTAGAGAGTATTGATGAGCGAGACAACGAATCAGCCAGTTTACGGTGTTTCATTTGCAAGCATACGTTCGTGCGCTAACAGGCAGACAAGAGGAAGACATCTAGTCTCTCGTGTGCGCAAAGCATGCGATATGCTCCGCGAGGGAACAATATCGATACGTAATCAGTATTATCTTAGTCCTTATCTGTTGATTTAGTCATTATGGTGTATTGTAACATCATGTGTGTATCTATCTTATGCATTTAAGTGATATGTCATAATATACATGTAAACGTATGCATGGTAGGTCTTTCTTTTTCCCTACGAGAGAGGAAGGGACATAAAGGAGTTTGTAATTCATTTCCTTGCCTTCTTCAGAGAGAATGCGACATATTCCGCGATAAAATATTCTCTATTCGTACGCCATTATACAGATGGTTCCATAGAGATGTGGAAAAGTACATTTGTGGCAATATACTATTTATAACAGCGCGTAATCTCTTATTCTACTTGATATCGGTGGAGAATATCAAACGTTGTCGTGGTTAATGAGTCTATTTAATACGCGAAAGTCAAATCCCCGGCACGCTAAACAAAGTCAAACGTATGGCGCAGATCAGCGTAGATCAGCTAAAGCTCTGAATTGTCGTGCAACTAAAGAAACCTTCAATTGGATTTTTCTTGTTAGTGAAATTACGTTTGCTACAGGAAATTACCTTCGCTGCTCGATACGTCACAATATAAGTGACAATTACCGAAACAACTGTACATTATGAAATAATACTCCAAAAGTCGCGTATATCGGAACGTATTATACAATGAAAGGATGGATCTATGCTAATTATACTTATTAATTATCATTATTTGGATCGCTAATCGGTTATAATTAATTAATTAATTCTCGAGATTTCACAAGATCGTCGAAGGAATATGAATCGCGTCGCAGAACACTTACAGCGGGAGATTCGGAGTGACGTAAAAATCCGACAGACGTCTAAAGCGTAAAGATATTCAGAAGTTGGAACTATGTTATGGTAGACATCTCTCGAATTCCATTACGACTTTCTTGAGTTATTTGCATTGCTTGCAACACGATATTCTGTACGAAATGGTAATGACGAGAATAGTGCAGTGACCTCAAGCGAACTCGAGTCAGCCGATCCAAGTCTTCTTAATGAAGTCTGCCGCTCTTTCACCTGCAATATGCATATATAGATATAAAAAAAAGGAGAAAGATACAGACAAAGATGCAGACAATCAAATTGGGATATCTTTTAATCCTCTGAGAAAAGAAAATTAAAAATAAAAGCAAGAAAAATTCAGAAAGATTACGTACCAATCATGATCGCTGGCGCGTTCGTATTACCGGATGTCACTTTTGGCATGATACTTGTATCAGCCACTCTAACACCCCGTACTCCTCTGACTCGTAGTTGATTGTCAACTACAGCCAAAGGATCATCCGGTGGTCCCATCTTGCATGATCCCGCCTGATGATTTTCGGGCGCAGTGTCATGACGAATCGCGCATTCCCAGTAAGCGTCGCAGCCAAATTTCAAATGTTCGCAGTGCTCCACTGGAGTTCGGTCCAGTTCAAAGCCGTATCTAGAAGAAGATACCAGGTAGAATGAGCCAAGTTCAAGGTAAACAATTTTACGTATCAAGATTTCAAATAATACTTATACAGATTATGAGAGGAAACATCATCGCGAGGTTTGGATCAATCAAAATAGCGAATAGATAGTGACGTAATTATAGTTTTCAACTTATAGTTTTAAAAAGTAAAATTATATTCAGGCCACCAGCGCCTCGACAATTACGAATTGAAGTTGGTCGTTATTATTCATGCAGGAACCAATGAGAAAATGAAGCACGTACTTCTTAAGCGCTTGGGTTTCCGTCAATCTGATGCTAAACTTGATAGCTTCCACAACGGTGGCTACGTCATCGGAATGACTGAGATACTTGGGGTAAATCAGCGGTTTCGAGAGAGGATCGTTATTTCGTAAGCGTAAGTAACCGCGACTCTTCGGGTGCAGAAGCGTCGGGATAATGTAGATACTGCGGTTTGCGCCCTTCTTTTCGCCCACCATGCCGGTCTCCGCGCAGTCTGCCAGGTAACCACCGAAGATCAGCTGAACATCGGGATGATCCTCCCTCGGATTCGCGTACTTGGTATTTATCATTGCCGTCACCTCGGATATTCCTGCAAAACGCGGAATATGTCACTCCTCCGTTTTCAACCCGTCGTTATCAAGATCAAACGTCATTTCAGAGATAGAAGGCCATCGCATCGCGGCAAATGACGTTTCCCCATTGCTTCTCCCTGCCGCTAATGATTACTTAACAGGATGGATGATAATCGAGCCTGCATTTCGGCTGAAATTTCTCCCCGGGAATTTATAATCATCCCGCGCTTCGGGACAAGCGAGTATAAATCACGATCCGTAAGCGATCGCTTAGCTGTGACAGGGTCTCCCGCGCGGCGTTTCGAGCACCGACATTCCGGTATCGTTGTCAGCGACGTGATCAACATTTCCACATCGTTCATCCGACTCACGTTCGTCACTCTTACGTAATTTAATCGGGCTCGGCCCGAATCGCATAGCTGAGTCGCGTGGCCGCGTGACCGCCCTCAAGAGAAGCGATTTTGCCGCGGGCTGTGCATTTCGCGCTGTTACCAGCCACTTTAACATTTGCCATAACGGTGGCGTTTCGCGCCAAGATTCGATAGCCGCCGAAAAGGGGGTTTCCGGAGGCCCGCGGGTGACGCTCGTTAAGAACCAGCTCAGCCCGAGGCTATCGATCGTGCCGAATACCTCAAAAAGCGCCTCCGGCCTGCGATCGTGAAAGGGATACGCGGCACTTGAGATATCTACATGAATCGCCAGGCGAGTTTTATTCCAGCGAATTCCCCGTTTCCGATTAGCGGACAAAGATACGCCAAGCTAAGGGAACCGCGGTCCATCGATTGGCTCTGTCTAAATTAGCAGCGTTTAATTGAATCGCACGGAAGATGAAATACGCGTATAAGAAACGAACTTTCTCGCGCATATCTTCCCCCCGCGTTGTTTATCGACCGGCGTAATAAATGCGAATGTCTCTAATACCGTGGCCGATGTGTATCTAGGTACTTTCTTGAAAATCGTTACCGACTTACTGGTGCGCGACGTAATTCAGCCTGCGATGGGAAGATACAAATGCAGCTGCAGTAAATAAACGGACAAATAAATTCGCGATATTTAATGATAATTCGATGCATTATTCATTATCTTCTCATTATCATAATTAAAGCGATGAGGATAATCATAGCGAAAGAGGAATATATTATTAACGCTTCATATGTGCATGTATAATGGAAGTTACGTCAAGCTATTGAGAGCGTCTCGTATAATTATGCGTTAGCAATTAATATTTTTATACGTGTTCTTGTGTTCTTTTATTCCGATGCATCTTCGTTTTAGTTTCGTCTTCGGGTCAGAGGCAGATCAGTGAATTTAGAAAATTCGAGAGTTGTCCCATTGACGATGCATGCGCTAATGATATGCAAAATAGAGGCAGCGAATTGGGATTATCGTCGATTCGTGTCGGCGGAGTCACGATCATCGCGGCGAGACGACGATCGGCTTGAGCCCGTAATTTGGACGACGGTAAATAGATCTTTGGATAAGTCACGTAAAATCGCGGTTCTCGACGTGACACGGGCATGACCATTGTGCAATACACTTTCACTGCACGAAGGTCCGGAATTAGCGTTCTGAGAAATTCGCAACGTCTCCGACGTGGTAAACAGGAAGACGCCAGCCGCTCCGGGCTGATATTTTGAAACAATCGCTATCCGATTATTGAGATTATAACCTTAACCGGAGTCTCGACTCGAGTCTCGAAATCTGATGTAACGAACTGATAATAAAAGAGATCAAATGTCTTACATTATAATAATGTATCCACTGATACCAGCCAAGTAATAAATTACAATTTAGCTCAGTTTGCTCGAACACTCGTCATCTAAATTATGATGCGACTTCTCTGCATATTTCGTTGAATAAAAGATATGGGCAAATCAGTAATCGATTAAAAGTCGATCTAGACAAACAAGAACAACGAGTTCAACAAGAAATTATATCGCTTTTTTTTCTGACAATAAGAGAGAGGCAGATTAGAAACATGGAAATTAGGACAATAAGAAAAATCGTTTTCTATTCTTGCGCATGTTAATTTTCTTCATTTTACTTCACGTCTGCGGACGATTTTAACTTAGAAGACGAGATGGCTCACCTGTGCCGGACATCAGACCGTCCCTGAATAGCAAGTACTCCATAGCGGTCGCCCAGTTAAGCGGAGTGGTATCGGTGTCGTTGATGGTGAAGGTCAACGTGTAGGCGACGTGATTGTGAAGATTCTTGCCAACGCCCGGAAGATCGCGAACAACCGGCACACCTACCGCATTAAGCTCCTCTCGAGGTCCTAAGCCGCTATTTAAGAGGATCTGCGGAGAGTTGACGGCACCTAAAGATATACGCGACGAGTTAGCCGTACAGATTAATGTTAGAGTTGCAATTTCTAGAGCTAATTCTGATTCAGGTGAATTGTATGGTCTTAGTGGTATAGATCTGTAAGATCTTAGGCAAGATCTGTACACAAATGGAAACGTGAATATATTTTCCCGAATCACAACCTTGCAGATCAAGATCGAGTTATCATCGAAGGTTCACCAAAGCGTTACGTTATCTCTACGGTATTGTCTTCCATTAATGATTGAACACAAGATTTGATGACGCATTGTGCTATCGTTCTAGCGTTGTTGCAAATTCCGCTTCCCTCGAGGACATTGCTGATGCGCAATCTGTATTGTTCGAGAGAAAGCAAACGCGTGATTACTGTCCCTCGAGACAATTTGCGGAAGGATGACTAATTAGAACTGGCACTTGATGCAGGATGTTTGTAAATTTAGAATCCACGATACATCCAAGACCTTCAGCGTGGAAAGGAATCCGTAGTTTCCCTTTCCAATTTTCCTTCGATGGACGACTGGAGAAAGGATCATCCATGAAAGGATGATCGAGTCGCAGCAATTTACCCACGCACGAGTGCTCGTTAACAATTTATTAAGATGTTTACCTCCGCTCACCACTACCTCTTTCAGGACCGACACGCGTTTAACCATCCCGTTGTGGACGAATTCGACGCCCACCGCCCGATTGTTCTCGTCGAAGAGGATTTTTGTCGCCGTTGAGTTCAGCATTATGTGGAGATTCGGGCGATTTCTAGCGGGACGCAGGAAGGCACGCGCCGTAGACAATCGCGAGCCATTCCTCGACGTTGTTTGCGCTATGGCGAACCCCGTGTGCGTCCGTCCGTTCAGATCGACCGTATCGTAGCCTGATAATCGTAGAAGAGAATCGTGATCAGAGACAAATCGGATAATCTAGACGTCTCTTAACGATCCTTGCGTCAAGAATCGCGCAATGAATTTACTTTCATTTCAGGTACGAACCCAGTTCTTTGCCGCCCTCCAGAAGAGCGAAGCTCAAGGGCGGGTGATACGGAAACTGCGTGACCGTGAGCGGTCCACCAACTCCATGATATCCATAATCCATGCTATTTACTTGCTGATTATCCTCGCTCCTTATGAAAAACGGGAGGACATCGCGATAAGACCAACCGACATTGCCGAGTCTGGCCCAGTCGTCGTAATCCTTGCGCGATCCTCTCATATATGTCATCCCGTTCATCACGCTGGTACCGCCAAGTACCTGCAGTTTCGCATCGTGTGCAATGTGATTTCTACTCGTATGCAATGTGATAAACAAGTATACAAGCTGTACACTTGTTGCACAGGATTAATTTAATGGAGATTGGATAAGCTTATTGTGATTTATAAGCAATCGCTGAGAACAAAATCCCTGCCTCTCCCAAGACACGACGGAAATACGAGGAGAAAGCACATAAGATGCGCGGAATGAAATTCGCTCTTTGCGTTGCTTAATTTCGAAGATATAACGTTTCGAATGTGTGTATGTGTGTGTACACAGATTTTCTTTTGTGAATTAGGATATCATATCGCAAATCTTTTTCGTCACATACCGAACATCATCATCGTTCGATGTCGCACGTACCTTTCCTCTGGGCCAGTAACATTTTCTATGTTCCTTGTTCAAGCAGGCCTCGTCCTCGCTTTCGGTGGTGTATTGCCAGTCGATATCGCTGCCGATGAAATTGAAGAAGAACGAAGGTATCTGAGTGCCTGTCGGCTCGTCCAGTCCGGCTTCCAACAGCAATACGGAAAATCTCGGTACCTCCGATAATCTGGCTGCGACAGTCGCACCGGCGCTGCCACCGCCAATCACCACGAAGTCGTACCTAAAGAAGAAGCGGAAACTGATTGGGCTCTATTCAGTGCCGAACGCCTCTTGAATTCGCTCTGCGAATAGCGGAGTTACGACACAGACCCGCATCCAGCTCATTATTCGCATCGTTGAATGACGACACGCTTGATTTTTCGCACAAAACGGTCACCGAACTCGCGACTAGCAGCAGAAACACTCGCTTTTCATGCCAACCGGAATTTCGGTCGCTTACCTGGAAGACGACATTTCGAAAGCGAGATTGTCGCGCGCGCGCGCGCGCGCGCGGAAGGTTACTCGCTTCCGACGCGGTTTACGGCGCGCGCTCGTTTGCGAAAGGCACGTTAATTAGCGGAGCCGTGTTATTAGATGATCCTCCACCTGACGAACTGGAAACCGGGTTAGAAGAGTATTACATCTTCGCCACGTGTCTGGTGGAGCAATCGCGAACGTGTTACTGTACTTAAGCGCATCCTGCAGTTCTCATACATGCATATTCTCGTCTTTTTTTCTCTTTCTCTCTCTCTCTCTCTCTCTCTCTCTCTCTCTCTCTCTCTCCTTCCTCAAGCATAAAAGAATTTATAATGAGTACAAAACCGCAGCTCGAGCGAAATGAATTGCTCGCTATTAAATTCATTTGTTTATTCTCTCATAATAACCGTTCCGTCCGCTCCGTAATTTTCATTCGAGAATAGCGAAATTGGTACGACTGATGTAATTAATAATCTAACGAATCGCGCCTACCGCGATATCTCATTAACTCGGTAAACTAAATTTCGAGTTCGCTTAACGAGCTAACGAGCGATTATCGACGTTGCGCAAATTTGACCGAGTTTGCACCCTACCCGGGCTGACCGGTGCACCCTTTTTCTCCTCGTGACCTCTGCTATCCGCTCAGTGCAGGCGAAAGGTGAGGTTCTCGGGAACGATTGTAACTGTCCGTGGTGCACGTTCTCAGCCTGAATGTCACGACGTGCATTCGTATGAATATTACGCGGGACAATGACATACTTTTACTGCAGCGCGTCCCGTCTGAACCTTTCGTCGATTAGCGAAGCCAATTTATCGGTAAGTGTCGAAAGACATGCGCCTGCGCTGAGTTACGATCGTCAAAAGACGGGGATTCGCATGCGAATGATTAACGGAATCTTATCTCCTCCTGATCTCAGCCTCAACATCAATTATCGAGGTAATTAGCATTTTAGCGCTGATCCAATCGGAGAGGTTTCTCCTCCGGAGAGGACGATGAGATAACTCGTGAATGCAAACGAGTAAGAGTTAAGCTTCTCGTGCGAGTAATTTGCCAAAGAACGCTCGTACCGGAGCTTTCATGTTTACTAATTATTAGAATAATTAAAAAGTATTATTAGAAATTAAAGATAAGATTTTAAAGGCGATATCGCTTCTCGATCGATCGACGAACATCCCTCGCGTGTTTTGCAGCACTAACGAGAATACGAATCTCGAATACCGCTTCACTTCGCTCCATTGAGTATTTTGAGGATTTTGAGAATTTTATTGGCTTATTCGATGTGGAAACGCTGCAAACATTTTTCCATTTTTGTCAAATTTTCAGATTAAATTTTTCCCACCGAAGGAAAAAAGCGCATTGAAGGTTTCGCTGTATATAAATTTGTCAAAATATTACATGCCCATTTGATTAATTCGACATTAATAGCAAGACAAACCAAAAGATCTACAGACACTTTAAAAACCGCAGGCCCGATAAACCTGTTTCCATCTTCGCTAAACGGGTTCCCTGTGCAATGTTTTCTTCACATTCTATGCTCTTTTAATCAATGCCCGCGATTTCGCAGAATATTTTTGCTTCAATTTGACACGAAAAAGAACTGATGAGTTATCTCGCGACTCTATCGAGAGACAGATTCGAGAATAGTGCTGATCATCGAGATACGCGAAGCAACATGAAATCAGAATTCGTATTATTGATTCCTCAATACGCGATTGAAAAGGAAATCGTCCACACTATTTTTATAAGAAAATACGAATAAATAAAAATATGTTTATACAGCGTCGAGAGATACTGGAATGTGTACCGAGCATAAGAGAATTACGCGTCCTAAGATCAAGCATGAAGTAAGATAAATTTTCCGCCACGTGCTTTATGCTTTCTTCTCCGGCGGATCTCAAGGCGCGGATTTCCTCATTAGCAATTCGGCGATGATTTCGAAGCTTCCTCGTAAAAGAGAGGCGGCTGCTCCTTTCGCGTATACGCGATTCAGGTGCGCGTCGATGCGGCGACCAGATGTGACGTAACGAGAGACGCATTGGAACAATGGCCTGCAAGTATTACGTGTTACGTGCGCGAGTGTACGATGGTACATAACGCAGCTTTGCTGCGAGAGGAAGACAGAGAGAGAGAGAGAGAGAAAGAGAGAAAGGGAGACAGAAAGAAAGGGGAGAGGGACACGGTTACTCCTCATCAAGGAGCGAGACACCGAGAGCGTTCCTACGGTTATTACGTGAATGACGCGCGACACAATCGCGGCGGCCGCGTTTAGGATCCGTCGTGGAATCGCTTCCCGCGGACGCGATGCTCTCTTCGCGGAAGAAATCTCTCCGGTCGATAAGTGTCAGGAGATCTCGGAAGGCGAGGCGGCCGTGTCATTATCCTCGGTCGCGTGTACAATGCTGTGCGGGTCGCGCGCGAGGATGAAGGAAAAGGCGGCGCGCTATGTGAAGTCGCCCTTCCGCGACCCCGCTGTCTCCTTCGACCTCTGCCGAGCGATCGCGAGAAAGGAGAAAATCTCTGCGAGCTCCCTGAAAATTCCCTCATCCCATAATCGAACGCCTCTCTGGGAGAGACGAACAACGAATCGATCGCTCGATGTTTGCAAAAGCGCGTTCCCATGCGCCGAGCGGCAAGCCGAGGCGTGCTGATTTTCGGACGAGATTTCCAGCCGTTTGCGTCATTGGAAATTCGCGTTTGCCATACGGCGATCGATGCAATGCATGCAATCATTTCCCATGTACACCGGATAACCGTGGGTAATCGCTCGCGGCGGACTGAGGCGGCCGCCCCTGGTACTCGCTTTCGGTCGAGCTGAAGAAATCGGCTTAGAGGCGGGTTCCCGCGCGATCGACTTCTCATTTTTACTCTCGTTTTACCCGTGACCCATATATTGATCGACAATCGCCACGATCGTCCAGAGTGGCCTTGGCGCGCTCGCACGCTACTCACCTCGCGTTGACATTGCTCGGCGGCGCGGGTCGATTGCAGGGATCCTCGAGGTCGCATTGGCTACGCAGAAAGACCTCGAGCAGCCCCATGAAGAGCATGAAAGATGGCCCGCCACATGTCGAAGCCAGAGTAGGTCCCGCGGATGCAGTCAGCGGGCAGTTGCAACTCATCTGGAACAGAGAAGTCGTTGTCAAATCGTTGACTCAGCGGAAAATCACTTGCGCCTCGATCGAGAGACGCTCGCGTCTTAAAATAATCATCCAGCTTGATGAATAATTGCCAGTCAGAATTTTCTCGAGTTAAACTGATTTCTCGCGCGTCAACGTCGATGGGGAAAATATCCGCCAATTTTTTACGACATCGCAACTATCTGCGAATGTTCCTGCTGGATAAACATCTGCGAATGAACAATCGCTCGATTCACGCGATTGTTTACTATGATAACGCAACTAAGATACTCGCGATCATGGACGGCGAAGTTCTTTCCACCGGAAGAAGAATTATTCGCGATCTGATTCATCCTATTTCTCCATAATCACAAAAACCAGTGGCGTAAAATAAAACAATTGCTGATTAACGATTAACGATACTCAAATTAATGTCAAGTAGGAATTAAAAGTTACGATAAATCGGAATAATCATTTGTATTCAATGACGCTAATTCGCCAGTGTAGATCACATGGGACGTCCCAATGATCTTCCCTTATCATTAACTCCGGCTGCTGAAACAGCGAACGCAATGTTTCCATTCCGTGAACGAGCCGAAACGACCCAACAATACACCTCCTCGTGCAGCGGTCATGCTCGGTGGTGCATCCGTCTCGTCGGGAGCGCGTTTATCTTCGATCCAGCGCGCGGTGCATCGCCGGCGAAGCGTGGAAGTCGATTCCTCGTTCGAAGAACAGAACCTCGAACGAGAGTGAGAGCGCTCGTAACTGACGACGCGTCGTCGGGAACAGTAACGAACTCATAACGAACGTAAATTTCCATGTCCGGTCATAAATTTCCATTCGGCTTTATCGGACCGGCGCGATTGAGAACGAGAGAGATGCGCTTCCTTGCTTCGGCGATGCAGCGGCGATTGCGCCGCATTGCGTTGCACCCGCACGCCATGCGTATATGCGTTGCCGGTGAAATCTTTTTTTTTTCCTACGCCGCTACGTGTTTCCTCTTCCGACATTTCTCACGCGGATACATAATCCGCGCGCGAGGCGTAACGCAGCCGAAAGCCCGCGAGTGAAGCATAACGACGTGCGGATACATGTAACCGCGCGCGCGGAAAGTCGCCAACGAGATCCGTAAGAGTAATCGTAGATCATATTTTTATCGAAGAACGGATTGGACTGAGGTCAAATAAGCCGCGAAAAATCGCTTCCGATTACGTTACGCTAACGAGAGGAACGCGGATCTATCTGACGAACGTCAGAGGAACGTTTGAGCGTTCCATTAATTATAATACGTGTTAATTACACGTTTCATTAATTATAAGAAAGGATATCGGGGATACGAAATTTAATTCTCCAATTAGAAGATTTTTAAATTAGCAAACAATTTTTTCAGTAAGGGGGAGCTAACGGTTTCGTCGATTGATAGATGGTTGTCTGCACGGGCTTGATTGATTCTTCAGTAATCCTCTTTACTCGATCTCGGAGGGATATACGAATATATACGCAGAGCGATGGGAAGGTAAGAAAACAGAGAGAGAGAGAGAGAGAGAGAGAGAGAGAGAGAGAGAGAGAGAGAGAGAGAGAGACAAGCTGCAAAATACAAGTAGCGTGACTTTCGTAATCGACGTCGAGACAGTGCACAGTTCTCGGTCAGTGAACGTAACGGTGTTGAAGCTGAAGGAACGTATATACTCGAAGAGCGCGTAGTCTCTGGCGAATTTGCACTCTTACGATTATATTAAAACTATTTCTAAGCTATAAGGTATCGCACCATAATAGTCGAACGTAATAAACAAAGTTTGGCAATCCAACTCTGGAAAGAGGAAGGACTCGTTTCGTTCGCCTTATGTTTAGTGAAATCAGGATATCGCAAGAAGAAAAACCGTGTCGGTAGCTTCGAGCGCGGATTTCAGCGCAGCGCGCAACAATTAACGACACTTCCGAGCGCTTTCTGTATTTGTTTATGATTATCCGGAGGGGAATGCGAGTGTGAATTAGGAACATCGAGAATTACAGACTTATAGACGAGGATAGCGATGTATCGATTTTGACGATTCGCTTGCAACCGAATCGTGTCATCCGAAAGCGGAACGCAAAAAAACGCTCGCTGTGTTTTATTATACGATTGTATTTTTATTTATTTACATATCTGCATTCGTTTATTTAGTCCCGCATCGCGCCGAAAGCACCATGCGAAGCGGCCGAGCGCGGATATCGCTCGCGATATCTCTCGAGATGGAAAATCGCAATGAGAGAACGTAATTTTCGATCGTTTCGAGTTAATGGAAGTATCGCCTTGCGCAACTTCTCCCGCCACTGTCGTACGTGCGTACGTCGGATCATTGAGAAACTGCGAATTGGTCCACGCGCAATTCAGAAGCGCGTCCTGTTCTCCATTCCCTTGCGACATCGTTGCGATACCCGAATGTCATAATAACAATACGAATCTCTCCTCTCTCTCGCTGATTGCTCATCGTTGCATTTATACATTTGCCATCGAATACGAGATAAGATCGGCCGAGCGTAATTTTGAATTTTCGAATTTTTGAAACGTTTCCCTAACACACGAGTCTTTCCCGCAGCTCTCTACTAGAAAAACATTAAACCGCACTGTTATTTCTGTGATTTGCGTACAATCATTTTTGCGGTAATAAATTACTAAGACACATATGTACGTGTATATGAAGATAACATAATGTACATGAAGATTGCTCTAATTTCGCCTGCATGTTGATCGCTGTTTCATATTTGTAATTGTCATATTACTCACGTTGCACGCAACACCTCTCGCATATCGAGTAAGCCTTGTAATAGTTCGCGTACGGAAATTATCGTGATATTATGCGTGATATTATAGTAATCGGAATTTATGTAACTCGAAGGAAAATGCCAATATTGGCGTTAAAGACGATGCAATCGCTGCGGAGTGTCATTTTCTCGAGGCGCGCTTCGATTCTCGAACACGAAAATGTGGATGTTACACGGCACGTTTCCCGCAATGTGATCTTCCGCATCGGTTTCTTCCGTTTCGCTGAATCAAACTTCCTGTCGCCTCGATATCGTCGCCTGTTATTGATCACGGGGTTATCGAATACGACAAAGAGCGACCGATTTCCGGCTCTTCAAATTTTTCTGCAATCGTCGTTTAACGAATTTCTCCACTATTTAGCAGAACAAACGAGAGACCGGATACTTGCAGTAATTCTTTTAATGAACGTAATCATGTACGAGTGCGAGACATTTAAGGCGCGTATCGAACAGATATGTCTCATGTTTCTTAGAATTTTCATAAATCGCGAGTCATACTGTTGAATAAATTATTGTAATCATGCATTACGACACGTCCTTAGAAATTTTTTGTGTCGCTACTTGCATTTGCGCGATCGTGCGCAATATAATAATAATTTTAATAGAAAACTCTGGCGTATTTTATCGGTATTCTATCAATAAACGGAGAACCAAGAGGTGAAGATGCTTAATTTACGCGCGTCATTCGACGAGGAATATTAATAGTTGCTATTGCAATTTTTTCTTTGTCGAGCATGTCTCTTGCATAATCCACCGATATGATCAGAGATCCAGCAAACCGACGTTGTCCCGTTGATATTTGAGAAAGTTATGCATATTCGAAGACGAGAAGATGATATCGCGCACGTAATACGATGGTTGAACGTTTCAAGGGAAAGGTGGATCGATGACGCTTAATGCCAAGGTACACGTTAGCCGATCAATTCGCGAGCCAAACGCGCAACTATCTTGCAGCCGCGTTCGATCCGGAAGAAGAGATCCGATCATTAATTAATAATTAATTACATCACGGCACAGTTTCTGACGGGGACGGAACGGGCGGAATGCGTTAAACGCATAAAGACGCGATAAAAGGTGCCTTTCACTCTTTTTTCACGTCTTAGCGCACGTGATTATTTATGAATTCACGAATACGCATACTTTTACGGCTCGCCGATGCTCGTCAAGTAATTAACAGAAATTTTCACACCCACTGTGTTGCGTAAAAATAATTACACGCTTGTCAGCAACCCGATATTGCTCATCTCGACTTATGGCCTTTTACGTTGACAGAACTATCGCCGCAAATGCCAATTAGACGCAATCGTGTCTCGCGCCTTCCTCTCGCGAGAGGACACTGCCAGATGAGGACCGATGAGATCCGCGTCAGCGAAATAATTAACGAGAGGCTCCTCCGCGGATGCGGAGGCTGCAACTCGCGTCGATCTCCCTCGTTTCGAGATCCCGGCTCGTCCGCGAGATTTCGCCGGGTTCGCCGGTCGTCCTCGACGTTCCGGCAAAAAGAGAACTCACCTTTCAAGGATGATCACTCCGTATCTTTTGAGATGGCGATCGCTCGGTTGCGAAAAGAGAGAGAGAGAGAGAGAGAGAGAGAGAGAGAGAGAGAGAGACTGCGAAGCGCGGCAAAGACGCTCGGAGAGAACCGTAGCTCGCGGTACCGCGATCAACGCCCGACTAGACTAGCACTATTCCCCATCGCTGTGCTAATATTCGACAACTTCCACCACTTTCCTGCCTTCTCTTCTCTGCTTCTCGCACTCAAAGCAGTTTCGGCGACCAGGTGGTGCGACCTGATGCCGACCAGTTTTCGCCTCGAGGAAACCTCGAGCGAGGACCACGAGCGAGCGATCGGAGGATGATGATCGCACAGCGTGTGACTAAACGTCTTTAAAGATGTGATCTCGCGATAGAATGTCTTGCTCGGAAACTATACGCCGCCGTATCCGATCGATTTCGAGCGACTTTATAGAAAGGGCGCGAAAGGACGCCGATTAAATACGTGTGTCGTAATGCCAATGCTCGTAATGTCACGTGTGATAATTTTAATGTCACACCCGAGATTCCAGTGACGATAATCTCACCTGAGATGTAATCTTGCGATCTATTTTGGAAATATCCAAGCCGAACAAGAAAAGAAGATATGATGAATATTAATATGCGCTGATTATATCCAAATTTAAGACTTAATCTGGAAATTCTGCTTCAAACTTGGATCGCACGGTTCATCCCGTCGCTGACAAAAGTGATTAAGTACGCCGCTCGAGAGGAACTCCTAATTGAGCTCGCAAAAACATCGAGCGGAAAATAGCCGGAGCCGCAAGAGCCGTACTCAATTAGCTGGTATGGTACGAACGCAAAAAGGAACGATATCGTGCGAAATAGATCTATTTCTCATGAACGCCGGCAGACCAGTACCGTTTTTGCAACGTGTACGAAACACGGCCGCGACTTTTCGTTACCATTACGCTTCTATCTCGCTCTATCCCTTTCCCCCCCCGCGCTCTATATTTGCAGAAGCGTTTCGGTCTTTACGATTCAACGATCATCGGTATGCGAAATCGTATCATAAAAGGAAAAAGAAAAGTCGATTATAAGGAGATTATAAAGACGAGATGGTAAAAAGTTCGTCAGTAAAATTTTCGCTTGATTAAACAGACCGGTATTTTTCATCCGGGATTCGATCATTATGACGTTGCTAACATTATCGTCTTTCTCGAGCCTGGGATAGAAATCATACAATTAATCGGCGTCCTCCTCGTTATTATCGTAAATGATAAAGCAATGCTTCGTAGGAAGATGATATTATCGATATCGTTTGCTCGTTCGCCAGATTTTGCTGAGATAGAAATCTGCTCTTCTCAGATCGATTTTCGGGTGAAAGCTCGATTTAATTCTCATCTACGTTCATTATTGCAAAAGCAGCAAGGACGCGAAGACGTATGCATGATGTATATCTGACTTATTTGTACTCAACGACACGATTAATGTTTCGAGCAAATTGTGTCCTTCAAGGTGCTCGCATCTTGACCCGTCAATGTCGCGAATGTTGGATATCATGTCGTCGAGACAATTTACAAGGTTGTTTCATCAGAGAACTGTAATTACTTTGTTTCGTCGGAAACAAGCGGACCGAATGTCGCAAGATTTCGATTATGTTGTGGTATAAATCGTGTTCCGGGCACTCGATTCGATTCTTCACTCGTAATTTGATTTTTTAATGATTTTGATTCTTTCATATTAGCAAATGTATCCTTTCTATCTGTAATCATTCATCTATCCTTCTTTCTTTCTTTCATAATAATTTGCGAATTTCTGATACGATTTCGTTATTTATCAAAGACTAAAAAATTATTATTTTTGTATTGACTTTTCGGTACAAAATAAATTTTATTTCTTCGTAGAGTACAATTTCTATTAATATCAAAAATGAACACAGCAGTAGTAGTAATCAAGAGATGTATCAAGAGACATTGGGAAGTATTAAATAAACTTGTTTTTCAAACTCTTAAAATTAGAGAAAATGTTATCGTTTTAAGATGATTACATAAAAAAGAGAAGATCCGCATCGGAGTTGTCACAGCGGCTAATCGAAGCATACGTATCAGGTCAACCACTTGCTAAAACTATTCTTCCGCTAGCATCTGAAGCACATAGATGCATTTTTGAAATTGCTGAGGTATAACTTAAGAAACTTATCGCAAAAGAGACAAAATGGGTTAACGCTATTTGCAAGTCTTGCGAGATGTTAAGAGAGAATTCTTTCATATGGAATTAAGATGCAAAGCTTTGAAGATACTTTCATAACGCGACACAATATTTATTAAAAATCTGTCGCATTTGTCTCCGTCAGATTTGCCGCTCGGCAATGTATCATGATCAGAGATAATCATATCGTGATGATAATATCGTTCTCTTACCGAAATCCTCAGTTAGAAATTCGTTCGCTTTAGATTCTTGTCGCGACTCGTCTGGTTCCATATAGTCATGGATCACATACCAAGGTTGCCAGTCATAATTCTGCACAGAGCATAATGATGAAACAAATAATCGCCATGGCAATTCCACGGGAAGTACAGAAAATGCTTAGATAATTCCTTGAAAAATACTCACATCATAGTAATTAACCTGTTCTGGTTGTTCATCGCGAATATTCGATGGAGGAGCACTTGTTTTTTCCGTTGTGAGAGAATTCGTGTAATCGCCGAACGAGTCATCGAAATTACTCGTCACGAAACTTTCGGTCTTAACGATGGTGGAGGTAATTACATGATTGCCGGTTTCATCGTCCACAATTATCGATGTGTCATCTATCCTGGAATCTTCAATTATATCTAAAATTATATACCAAATTATGCATCAATTTGTAAGTTTTGGCCCTAAACAAACTCTTCTCTCTAAATTGTGAATACTCTGACAGTTGCATGTCATTCGAATAATTTAATTTTAATAAAAGGGTACTGCAATAATTCAGATAAATTTAGAAACGAAGAATCTCCTTTCCTGATTTCAATGTCTCGATTAGTTTGTTCAATAATCCAGATAAACCTAAACTCAATCGGTATGTCTTATATCGAATCGAATGAAATTGTATATAAAACATTTCTCGCACGACTGCCTTTGAATGTTGCCAATCGCCTAAGATTTTTAAACTTGTTTCATATTACTTATTAATCTCAATGCAGCTCCAGGATACCTTCAGTTGTTACCTCCGGCAAAGATATGAAAGCCTCTTCGTCGAAAGGATAATCAAACGTGTAAGTGAAAAATGGGAAAATCTGGCCTCGGTTTCTCGTATCTTCGACGAGGAACACCGGCTCATAAGGGGGCAATAAAATTCTGTACGGCTCTTGCGGCGCATGGTATCCGGCGCCGTTTCCGTTCTTTGCTGGAGGATACGATGGCGCATCTTTTATCCAGATCGGATAGCCTTGTCCGACCAAGTTGATGCCTTCCAACAACACGGGTAATGCGTCGTCCCTCCTTATGTAGAATTTCTTCAGCACTTTTAATACGTTCGCGTCACGCGACGTGGTCGACTCGATTTTCCTGTCGGCGAACAAAGTCGTCCAGAAGTCCTTCGACAAGTCGAGCAAATCGAACGTGATCTAGAAAAGAGCCAACAATTTTTAATCTTTTGACCGCTTCGCTGGTTATTTCTTGACTGTTAGTATTCCTTGTTGATACCTCAGGAACGCTGACGCTAGTTAATAGTTTATCGTGACCCGTTAGAAAGGAAGGATACATTGTCGAACGCAGACTATTGCTCGTCGATGATCCTGCGATTGCATTTGACTTCGACGTTACGAGTTGCTGCTGCTGTTGAGTCAGCGAAATTTTTGCCTCGTGCTGGCTGTGTAAAAAATGTGTGCGATTCAGTCGCATAATCCGCAAGGCAAAATTTGCATGCTTCAATTGTATTAAAATGCTAATTTGTAATGATAATGAAAAGTATATTAATTTCTCACTTGAGTGTACGGCTCGAGTGTCCGCTCTGCCTTTGCGTCGTTGTCCTCGACTGAAATCATAAATAAAAAGTTTCGTGGAGAACCTCCGACAATCGAATCACTTAATCTACGTTTTACGAGAGTGCGTCACCTCTTTCTCCAGCTTGTCCGAGCTTGTTCGCGTTTGTATCTCTTGGCTCTGCATTTGCTGAGAGGTCATCTTGGTTTTCATATTGGCTCGCGTCAAGATGCTTCTACTTGTAGACTTCTTGGCGATCTGCGTTCGTATTTTCATTATGGAGTCTCTTCTTTATAACATCGCTGCCCTTTTCATAAATTCGCCGCAGATTTATCAAAACAGAATCGCCGCAAATTGCCAGAACTCGAGAAAACAAGTCATCTTGATGACATGCGTAGAAATATTTCCCGCGGATGGCTTCATCTTTTTTTAAATTCGCGACGAAACTCACGTTTCTCTAAACGGCGATGATGTAGTTGAAACGATAGATTACCTCGTCATTGCTGGATGAGTCTGATGATGCGCGACACGATCTCCTGACGGTGCAGTTGTAACCGTGACACAAGCCTGCAATGTGCACTGTGCATTTTTGCTTCCGTGGACATATCCAACCGCGACAATACTTGCTGAGCAGTTCATTTTCTGTATGAACGAGAAAATTGTTTGAATCATTAGCTCTCCATGTCGATCGACGCGATCTTCCGTTATTTTATCGAACGACAGACCAGAGACGCAATCGGGCGTATGTCTGCATTGCGATTCGAAGCAGTCGTTATCTGGTCTCCGAAGGAAACACTCGTACTCGGAGGTGCAATTCAAGCTTCTGCATTCGTCGAACCAAGCATGCGCGTCTGTAAACAATCTTATCTTTATTTTCGCACGAATTTGACGCGTATTTTCGTATTTGTCTGAACATAAGTCTATGCGCCGAGTGTTTCTTACAAGCATGCGTCATGTATAGACAAAACCTAAACGTAAATGTAAACGAGAAGTTATGTATAGATAGATTATTACAAGATATAAATAAATTTTACGTGTATATATATATATGTTTATGCATAGGAAGAGAAATGAAATTTGTAATCTTATGTCCGAATGAAATGAAAATAAAGCATAAAATCAGGAAACAATCGTAAGATAATCTGAAACAAGCGCGACAAATATAATTTGAGCATCACGAAGATAAATTAAATCGCATCGTAGTCTGATGTGACCTAATATTTCTGCACAGCTCTTGATCAGTTTGCAGGGTGGATTGAGGCAGTGCAATTCCCGCAGGATGCATCGTTTTCCCGAGGGGCATTCGAAACCGGCGCAGGAGGCTGCATCTTCGTAATATTCTTTCTCGGAGATACAACGCGCTGTTTGTTGCTTACACATCGACATTGCTGAGAACACTGACGATTCTAAGTCAGGACATTGTCGAAACATGCCATAAATGTAACCGATTCTGTCGATACTTGTTAATTACTTTTATCCCAATGGCATTCTCGAACTTTAACGACGCACACGTGGCCCAAATTGCAGCGAACAGTGTGACACGTTGGAGGACCCTTCAGCGCTTCTATAAATGAATCACAGGACAATAAGTGCTCCCACATTAAAAATTCCTACAAATAATGAATCTTGAAGAATTGATATATGTGATTCAAGATATTGAATCAATGAAACTAATTAAATGCAAAGAGGAATATGTAAGAAAAGAGGAAGAAGCAAAGAGGAATATGTAAGAAACGAGTGTCACAAGTATACGTTCAAGATGCAGAATGCATCATCGCGAACTTCACCTTTTCTGGATTTCGAGCAGTACAGCATGCCGGGACAGGGTGGTCTTTTGCACCAGAATCTTCGCTTGATACATCGACTGCCATTCTCGCAATGCAGATGGCTACAACCCTTCGAGTATTCATTCGCTGTTTCTTCTGCTACAACTTAACGCAACGTTTCGGATTTGAAGCAAAGACGACATTCGGCAGACTTCGACAGGAACTTACCATCCGTATGAGGAGTTTTAAGATGTAGCAGAAAGTAGAGCCAAGCCAAGTGCCAGATAAAGACATACTCGTATCTCATGACTACTGCACGAGTGCTCGCTTATTTCGAAGCGATGCAGCTGCATCGAAGTAGCTATAGATAATAATGGCGTGTAATGTAAGCACGATTGTAACGAGAGACCGCTGTATATAGGAAAGCATATTGTCAATAGGATTGTTGTCGTTACCGCTACGTCTCGTTGAATGCCGCTATTATTACGGAAGGTGCAGATGGGATATTTAATATAAATGATGAGGCGCTATTAAAAGTATTGAAGAAATGGCGAAAGCATTACATCTGATTGGATATTCGGGGAATCGATTAGAAATTAATATAAATTGACGTGATGATAATGCAAATCGATTTTTTCATTCTGCATAATCGTAGCGCGGTGATGGTGAATGTTTCGAGAAAAAAAAATTATGACACGTTTAAAATAAGATTTATTTGGTTTCTATATATCGATAATAACATTGAAAAAGTCGACTCAAGGAATCTAGATACCTAAAGTAATGTCATATCTCTCTCGCAGAGATATCGCGATATCTTTACTTTACGAGATTATTATAGAAAAAGTTCCTCTTTAATAATATAACATATTATTAACAATATACTATATGTTACACAGCCTGATCATAACAAGAGCACATCATAGCTAAATCTGAATCAATTCCCAGATAGAAACAATAAATATGTTTCGCGCGGAATATGTTAGCAACGGACGGCTAATAACAAATAAAATAAAATTTCACAGATCGATAGATCAATCATCTTAATGCTCGAAACACGTAAAACAGATAAAGTACACGAGTAATCCTTATCTCGAGAACTACAGTATTAATTCTATTTCCAATGTTACATTTAAGATATAATTAAAATGAATGGCAGTTAAAAATGGATTTTCTTCATATACGTTATCGTTTTCATACATGTATGCAATAATATCTGTAAAACTCATTCTAAGAATCACTCCATCCGTTACGAAAGAGCATCGCTCTGATAAGAACTAGAAAATCAGATATTATTTCTCTGCGATATGCAGCAGATTAAAAAATATCATATTACTTAAATCTCTCTGGTAATTAAGATGCGTTCATAATCTCATGTCTCAACTCGCGACGATTGATGATAACAAGGATGATTAACGGGCGTCGCGATCCAACGCGAAAAAACTCAAATTAATGCAGAGCATCGCACAGATAATTCCTGCGAAATTAATACTATACTTAAAGCATTGATATCACGCGCATACATGAAGACTAAATTAACGCGTAATTCTTCACGAAGAATCGACGCGAGCCTGCTTTGATTTTTACGGAGCGTCTATATTCCGCTACAACTACAATGGATTTGTTCTCTTCCGCTAGTCTTCAAGTGGTGCTCTTCAGTTGCAGTTGCAGCAGCCCGGCGAGTGCGCTCGTGAAGCCGGCATTGTAGTCCAACGTGACGTCCGTATAAATATAGTCGTCTCGGCGATCCTGGAATTGGTCGGCCACATCCGGTCCGGAAACCAGAGCGCCATAGAGGATCTGCGGATTCGACATGTCTCTGTCGAGTTCCGGCCATCCGCAGGGCGCCGGCCTGTTCGGGCAGGAAGCTGCGGAATGATGAGGCTGTTCCGGCGGATCCTTTCCATATCCGACTACGTAGCTCCTTCCTAGAAAAGCAGTCGAAACTGTGAGAATCTTGAAGACTGGAATCACAGGATATGATGTAGCTTTAACGACTAAAGCGAGATACAGTTTATAACTATGCGAATGAACGAGTCGTACACGTTTGAAAAATTAATAAAATGATCGGTAGTTGATGCATTTCTCATTCTATCCTTAGATGTCTCGCGAAGATGTCTCACCTGCTCCGCCCAGCATATAATCGATCTGCTCTTTAGCGAATCGACGGTATTCCCGCGAGTCACCGATTTCGGGAGAATCCGCCGCCTCCAAGCAGATAAATGCCACATTGGCGGCATGAGAGAGAGTACCGGATTTATCGATGTACAGAAGACCTTTCGGCGTGCGTGTCTGTTGTCGCACCGAGAAGTCGCAAAACGCTCGAACGGCGTTCTGATACCCGGATTGTCCTGTCAATTGGGCCAACAGCATCTGCGAGAGGAAGAAGAATTACTTCAGCGGAAAACATCGAAGAAAACCAGGTATACGAGTGATCATTCTCCCATTTAACATTTAATCCTCCAAAGAATACGCTCGTGTCATCAAGCTCAGCAGATTTGGAAGAGTACTTCAATAAATGGATCATACTGGAGAGAAGCAATGTTATGCCTTGATGAAATAAACATAGGATAGAAGGAAAAAGACCTTGACATTGTTTATGTCGATGCGCATCAAAAAGCCGTTGACGCTCAAGAATTTACAGGATGACGTAGTTAATCCGGATTAGATAGAAATATGCGGCGATTGGCCGATACAAGTATTCCGGGGATTGTTTTCATGCAATGACATGAAACGTCTTAAAGTTACGTACGTTACGCGCGGCAGAGTTGCCTTTGAAGAATCGAAGGGCGCGTAAGTCGTATCAAAGCGAGCGAACTGTGAAGATCGCGAGTGAAGAACTGTGAGCTGCGAGTTGCGAGTCAGCGAGATCAGTTAGCGAGATCGGAGAGCTAGTCTTACGAGAGACATCCTGGAGAAGAAGAGAAGAATAAAATGTCGTTTCTTGTTTTGTTTTCAATCTGAGGTGTCACTTCCATCACTTCTATCATAATTTCCATTGGATCCATATTTGGATCCTACATAAGGAGTGAATTCTCTCACCTGGACACCGGCGGTTTTCTTGTTGTAGAAGAACGTATTTGGTCTCTCGTCCAAGTGGAAATGCTGGTAATGTTGCACGGCGTCGTGCAAGTACTTGGATTCTGCAGTCGCATTGTAGAGCCAAGCAGCAGCCCATGCCAGCTCGTCGCCATAATCCGCGCTCTCGTAATACTCCTGGCCACCGGGTATCGCCTTGTGATAAAAGCCGCGATAGGTATCGGCGAATCTGTACAGATCCTTCGCGTGCTGCAGACACTTGGCGCTATACTCGGAGTCGACGTTCCTGAAGACGATGCTCGAGGCCGCGAGAGCGGCTGCCGCTTCGCCGGCGAGATCGGAACCTAAGAATAATGAAGAAAACGTGCTTTAAAACATCTGTGACAAATGTAAACAATAACTTAATAAGTTACATGTGAGTGCATAAAAGGAGAGAAGAAATTGCTTATTCGCTGTGAAGCTTTTTTCAAAATAAAAATAGGTGCATTTCGCGAAGTATATATGAATGAATATCATCCGACAAAACATGCTTTAAGATTTCGGCATTTACCAGGATGCTCAGCATCGATCTTGTAAGCTGGTCTGGGAGTGTTCAGCTCTTCCGGTCTTCCCCAGAAAGTGTGATCGATCGAGAAATCGCCAACTTGTCCATAGAACACGTTCTCGCTTACGTGACATTTGATGAAATAATCGGTGGCCCATTTGACGGTTTTGCGAATTTCATCTAACTGACCGGCGGCTTTGTAAGCTTCCGGCCAACTAACTGCTCCCCAAGCTAAAAGTGTCGTCGTAAAGGCCATCGTAAAGCCGAATTTAACAAAGTCACCGGCTGAAACGAAAAAATAAATCAGCCTATGATTTGCATGGTTTTTTAGAATAAAGAGGCTTAATGATATGAAATGTAAATTAAATTATTTTTAATTATTTAAAATTGCCGATGTAAATCACCTTTAATTGTAAAATAAAATTTCTCTCGCTCTCCATTTCATCGAATATCTATTTAATGGAATATCTATTTTTCGGAAATATTTGCTCTTTAGAATAAAAAAACATCATTATTTGATTTGGTCTTTAATATCATCTTTCCAAGATCCTATTTTTTCATACCTTTGATGTTTAAATATGATATTTAGCGTTTATAAATTTATCGTAGAAATTTTTGTGTCTCTTTATATCTCATGACTTTAATCGAATTCGCGAATTAGCTAATAGATCGAAACGGTTTAATTCTCGTTACCATCGTAGTATCCTCCGCTTAGGTCCTCGCCGTTTGAGCCGCGATCGTTCAATGCAGAATCACCTCGCCACGGGATCCTATTTTCCTCCAGAAGTTTGCCGGAACGTTGCGCCTCGAAAAATAGCAACGAAAGCTGCAAGACCTGGGCATAATCGCTTCCGTTCTCAATCGCTTGTTTTATGTCATACGTCGAGACGGAATTTATCTCGCATGTAGTTGAAGTGATCGATATTACCAGCAGAATCTGTCAATGAAGAGGGACACGTTAACGGAAGCTTGACGGTGATTCCATGACTCCTTGACAATGAATGTTCGCAGGAAGCAGACATCACGATGATTGTCAATGTATGCCAACAAGTCCAATAAAGCATAATGTTTTATATTTTGTATATGGATTACGACTTTAACATAAACATATATATATATATAAACATATATATATATATATAATATGTACATATATATTTATAATCTGCGCATAATTTGCGAAATCAAAGTTCACATGCCAAAAAGAAGTAAGGTAGGTTTCTTTAGGTTGAAAATCTTCTACAATGGCATTAACATTTATCAAGCTTCCCGTAGATTTGTTGAATACGTTCTAGCATCTTCAGCATAATTCATCTTGCGCGATTACTCTAAATGAGATTATTTGTAATGATAACGAAAGCAATGAGTTAATAAGGAACATTGAAAAATTAATGTCTTAGCTTCCTCCTGGTAGCAAGTTCAAACAGTTTGACCGACGTGAGTTCTTTGCAAAGCAAAGAAGTATTTTGTTTTCCAAAGATGGCAATTTTACTGCGGTCTCATAAATTGCTTATCGATAAATCATCACGAAACAATATCATGAAGGTTGTTCCTCGCTTATAATATTCCAGACATATATATATAAAATGATGAAATCACACGAATCACTGCAATAAATCCGCAGAGCACGTACGAGCTACGTGACAGGCTCAAACACGCCTGGCTCGCAAAGTCGAGATCTGAGGCTTCCTAAGAATTAAACTCTTACAATTTATCCACCGTCATTTAAGTAAAATTCATTACGTTGACAAAATCGGACAAAATCAATGCTCGATGAGGATATAATTAAATACTTGTAATAGTTGTGTGTTTCCCTTTTTAGAAAACTAATTGCTTCTATTAGTATTAATTAGTATTAAATAAAAATTAATTGCTGTTAAGGCAATAATAACATAAAAAAGGCCATTTCGTGATTTTTTATATAGTATAGCCGAAGACTACAAGTAATCGGGGAAAGTAAAACTACAATTTTGACAACATTTTATGAATTTTTTAGCAAGTGTTTTCCATCTTCGAGAAAACAGACGTGAATTCAATATAAGAAGATGCACTGTTTTTAAACGAGGATAATCCACGCGCAGATGCAACCATTAAACAAATTGTCAAGTTATTTTAGTACTGTATTTTCTAATATTTATTTCTACGACATGTTCCACGCGACATGACTAATAAATTTATCTCAAGACAGACAGATGTGTTTGAAGATGAGAAAGACAGGTTTGGAGCCGCGTTTGATCCCGCTTCCTCGTCGCCAAAGTGTCTTCCAAGTTTCCGAGAAATATTCGGTTCGTCGACCGCATGATTCCTGTATGACAAATGCCAATAGCTTCGGCAAATACCGGCCTTATTGTATTCCCGCGTGAGAATCTCCCTTGCGAGAAACATTTTTGAAACAGATTCGAACAGCAAGAGCAGATACATCTCGCTGTTCAATCTTGCGAGATCTCTATCAGTGATGACGTTTTGACGAAAAAAGACGAGAAAGGAAATCTGTAATTTTTAGTAGTAGCGTGAAGAGGACAATTAAATCACGCTAATAACGTAATAATATTTGATAATAAAAAGTAATATTAAGAGATATAAGTAAAACGCGAGGAACGTGAAAGCATCGCAGTAAAGATGATATGTGTATTTGTACATAAAGAATGGAAACCGAAAGTTACCATTACGACTTCCGTCCCTACGTAGGGTTACGACATTTAAAAATTGGCAGTAATAATGCGATGAGAATCACCGTACCAGGAAAATATATATTTTATAAAATTTAATACCAAAAATTTCCACGAAAGGTTTGTCAAAGAACCAAATCTGGAAAGTTAAAAAATAATGGGAGAGATCTTTTGATACTTTTACAGTTTCTAGAGACATCCGCAACTATCTAAATGATTCTCTATTTTAAGGAATAACGATAGATTTTATAAAGTTGCTGATAATGTAAATGTCGATAAATCTGTTGATAAATGATAAGTTATTGCACCTTGGAGCAATCTTTCGTACATAATAATAATTCCCTATTATTAATCCTGCATTAATCTCCATAATAATCAATAAATGAATTTTAATCCAAATCTGTTGCTTCGCAAATTTATTTCACAGATTTTCCTTCTTTTTCCCCCAAATCAATACACATTAATCTATCGTTAATCCATCGCGAATTTAAACAGCAAATATTTCAGCACGCAACAGATCGACCCTCATTTTAGTCGCGGAACTCGCAGCCATGCAGCAACACGCGAGATGCGAAAGTGCAAAGTATTTTCTAGTTTCCTTGCTAATTCGCGCATTGCATTATTAGCAGCCGTTCGCCGCAGATTTTCCCGCATGGTCGCGTTTGTCGCGAGCGTCTCGCTGATGTAACGCGCTGCCGCACACGTACGTACGCAACAGGTACGTAAGTTACGGGACTCGCCCGAGAGGCTGGGAATCATCAAAGCGGAAAACTCACCGTAACGCACGTGACGAGGAGGTTCAGCTCCATTCTGCTTCCGCGCTACTCTTGTCGTTCCGTTCCGGAAGTGCGTGCGCGAGTCGATTACGTCGATTCAGCAACGTACGCGTCCGTTGTACCGCGACACGAATCGCTGCGGTACATTTCACGCGATCCGCCTGACGTTCCTTTGTGTCGTTCGACCAGATGCGCCTGTCTCTCTCTGCAACTGAAATAAAACAGTAATATTCATTTAGACACTTGGATATCTCCCGGTTGTGGGGGCAAAAGTTCACGGTCGCAATTCCAGAAACACGATGGCGGATTGGGAACACATTTGCATCGTCGATCATCAGGATGAGTCGATGCAACGTTCCAATATCAATTCATATTCGATTCACCAGAATCACCTCCTGACGAGAAGAGATTCCTTTTCCTAAAATGAGATCTGCTCGTTTCTTTCTGATGACAAGTGATCGAGACCAACGAATAGTTCACGAATAATTCTAACGTAATCATAAACACGATGGAGAGAAGCGTAGCAGAGGAGGATTCCAAGAAGGATCCAGAAAAGGGTTGGATCTCCTAGACCTCATCATTCAGATTGTGATTCAGATGAACTCGCGGCCGTTCGAAAGTCATGTGACTTCGGTGATCCGATCGATGAATGCACACAAACTTACTTGCCAAACATGAGACGCGATAGAATGCATTCGCGATCCGAAGCAGAATTCGAAGGTTCAAAACAACCACCACCGCTAAACGTGAACACCGATCCTTAAATATTGACAACAGCCTTCCGCAGCAGCAGTCGTATCTTTGAATCGCGAGGGAAAGCCGCGGACGACCGCCGGATCTCGTACTCGTGGATGAAATGAACGATCGTCCGGCTTCTTCGCGTTACGATTCAGCATCGAAGGCTGTCCCTTCCGTCATCGCGGTAAATTTTTGCATTTCTATCGATACTTGCGCGCTTCCCTCATTCCACCGCACTTGAATTCACTCTCTTCGTCTGGCTATTATTTTCCCGCTCTTCTTCGCCTGTCCATCGTGCGATCTCCTTCTGTCGATTGAATTTCAAATGCGAATCACGTCAGCGATCCTGTCCGTTGTTGCGCGATTCGAGCAAGGGATTCGACCGAAGCGAGACAATTCCCGAAGGAATATCGGGACGCTTCGTTGGAGAACCGCCGAAATTCGGAAATGCTAATATAATCGATGTAGTCTCTAATTATGTATACATATTTGTTTATTTTTCAGAACAACAATGTAGAGTCTCGCCGATTCCTCGATCATCATTTTTCAAGGTTGACGCATTCTTAGAGTTAATTTTATGATACTATTAGTATACTATTAGTTAAGATACTATTCTCTGCGACAGAAGAACATCGCTATTTTAAATTTTTTTAAATGCTTGTTCAATAAAGCGTTATTCGAGCTACGCTTGTACACATCGCTACTTCCGATTCTTTGTCTTTTGAAAATATCTTTGAAGGCGAATATGCATATGACAACTGCCGGAATTCATCTTACGTATCGTAAATTCGATATTCCGTAACGCGGAAAATCGCTAGCTTATGTGTCATACGTCTGTATGCGAATATTCGTTATTAATATTCAAGTATCGCGACATCGATCCATACTTCGTGCTAGCAGGGATACATTAGCGAGAAACTTATTGTAAATCACGTTTAAGCATTACCATCACGTTGACGGTAATTCATATTAAACTTATAAAACTCAGAATTTAAGAATGGTATCTTTAGATGCGTACGATTGGGCATTAATCCCGACACCGAAAAATCATATAAATTACGAAATAGATCCGCGTTCCATAATCGATTTATTTACGTCGAAATATGATATCTAAAAAATCCAAAATTAACAGCTAGAACATTACTGTTAATTCTTCTTAAATATCGCGGCGGCACTTGAGCAACCGGAATCACGATTCTCAAACTTTGAACACTGACTTTACAATCGATACATCGGTTTTTGCTGTTCGAGATTGAGTTGTTAAACTTTCGCCGTTGAAAATTTTCAAGCAATTTCAAAGACAGCTCTTTCAAAGGAGAGATCGTTTTTTACTCTGCGAGAGCTTTAAAATCGGTAGATTCCATTCTCTTTTCGAGCGATTCAACTTGCGCTATGATATTCGTTCACTTCAATGATCCTATTTCGAGCAAATGCACAACTCGCTCATAGAGGAAGTCGGAAAAAAGCGAGCTAGTTCGACAAATTATTGAGAAATCGTACGTGCGCCGAGGCAACGCAAAATACGAAGGAGTTCGATCGAATTCTTCTTATATCGTTCCTCACGCTGTAATTACTGGCGAGTCTCATTCGAAAGCAATAATCTACTCGCTCGAACACATTCGATAATTCTTAAGCTCTATACGTTATGTATGTAATATCAAGTCGATATTAATATAATTTTTGCATAACATGCATAAATTGAAATAAGGATGCTCCTAATGGAGAACACATTTGCAGCGCGAACGATTCGTGAATCGTCGATCGTAAAATTATTCTAAGAGAGCATAAAGAAACCAAGAGAAAACGCTTGAATTTTCTTGTAATTTATCGCGATCTGTTTTTGAGTACTTGAAGAATTTATTGCCACTTTTTAGTGTTACTTGCAACCGTTTATTAATTTATCGCAAATTCGATCGCGATTACGATTCAGTTTCTACTTTCCTATAAATCAGCTTTACCTTTCATATTTGAATCTATTGTATCAACGAAAATGCACCGTCCTATCTTTTAAAGATCTATAAACGATCTTTGAACGCAAAGTAATTCAATAAAGCACTCACACTTACACTTTCGCGTTTCGCAGTGTCTCTACGGAATAATATTATCAGATATTCAAGAAAATAATTGATTTAATTACTATTATACTCTCTCTCTTTCTCCCCCCTCTCTCTCTCCTCTCCCACCCTCTCTTTCTCTCTCTCCCTCGTTTTATGTTCTCGTTTTATGCCGCAGCAAACATTAATTATCTATATATCTAGCGACTCATTGATTGCACCCGAATGCAGAGATTTTAATTGATTAACCGATCGGCTAACTTACTAACCGACTGATTGACGAGCTGACTGACTGACTGACTAGTCGACTGGATGACGATTGCAAGCAAGTAAAAGAACGGAGAAGTGGGGACGTGTCCGTACGGGAAGAAAGGCAAATACTCGTCTCGCATATGAGATGCCACAACGAATATTATATCACCACACCACCATGTCCATGTCGTTATGGCCGCCGACGTCGCTTTACAGAAATTTATTTTCATTTGTCGCGTTTATTAAACTACCATTGAGCTCATTAAACTTCTTGGAGTAAATTGGACAGCACGTGCAGGCTTAATAAAGATACAGCACTCCGTTAAACGAAAGTATTCATCATTTCTTCCAAACAATTAAAACGTCAAAAATTAAAATAAGAATAGTCAATATACGCAGAATCATAATCATCGTGCATGGCATCATCATAATAGGAAACAGAAATATAAAAGAAAAAAGGATTCTTTTAATTTGAAAGATTAACTAACGAACGGAGATATCACACAGATATAACAGAGATAAATAGTTAAAATATTATAAAATATTTGATAATCAACTGTTATTATTAAAACAATATTTTATATTTGACATGTAATTGGTAATTAACGAAATAATTCGATCGCTTCGATATTCGATCGCTACGTTGATTACAGAATGTACAATTTTAACAGAGATTTTTCAAACGGATTTTCAATGTGAAGTATCGTGAAAAATTGTGGCGGCAATTTCATCGAAACAACAATTACATCTTACAACAAAACTTGCAGCGATGTTATTCTCTCTCTCTCTCTCTCTCTTTCCCTCTCTCTCTCTCTCTCTCTCTCTCTCTCTTTCTTGCGAGCTAGCGAGCGAGTGCAAGTGCGAATATAACAACTTCGATGAGCGTTGCTACTTTTACGAAATTTTAGCGACATTTTTACAAATTTTCTGATCTCTTGTCGCCGCCATCCGAATCATCGAAATCCATTAGCGTCCGACAGCGTCATTAAACGAGCCAGCAAATCGAGCAAACGGACGGAACAACGATTCTTTACACGCGGCGGTTTAAAATGACGCGCGCAACTTTCACTGGACGCGGCATTCTTGTGTCGGATCTTTCTTTTTCCGTTCCACTTCGGGACAAATTAATGATCGGCAATCGGCATTACAGCTGGTATCAAGAAACGCACGTCCTTTGCGAACGGACTACTTCGCGTCTTTCACTACGAGACCGCACTCGGAACGCTACGTTGCGAAACGCCGCCACTGATGCTTTTGTAACTTCGTGGCTATTTAGCTTACTAATCGCATAACTATTCGATTCGATTGTTGCAATCTTTAATCAATTAACTTCTCGGACACGACTTGCATGCAATGTCTATCTAACGTTTCTCGATTATAACAAAAATTATGTTACATAATCTTTAGAGTGTGCTTTTTGAAAATTCTGGAATCTCAAATGAATACTGAGTTTTGGTTGGTTGTTTTGTATTGATATCATTTCCTCTAATGGCAATTCTTAAGCGAATTTTGGAATTAATTTACAAAATGTTCGGAATTGTTATTGTAATTAGGCACTTCATTCCGGAATTATTTTTGAAAGAATTATTACGGACAAGTATGCTCACTGTTAAAATACATTACGTGGACAATAGCTGAATGATTGTTATGTAAGTGTGTTATATTTCTGCACGTTTGTTTGAGCATAATCAGTAATCGGGAATTGCGCAATTAGTGAATTATCAAGGAAATTTGTAAGCTATTAGTTTTTTTTCATATTCTTGATTACTTGATCATCAGGAAATTAGCTCTACTTAATTGTCAAATGTTATTGCATGTTTTGATAATTATTATATATTATTATATTTTTATTATATCATATCATGATACTAGTGACAATAACAAATTTAATAATACATAAATTTAATAATACATAAATTCGTATAAATTCATATCGTATAAAAACGTATAGCTTATCTAATTACATACCATAAATATTTTTGCTATATTAGAAGAATCTTTAGCGAAATAAACGAATAAAATTTTTCTTCGAAAAATTAATTCGTAAAGCCGAAGAATAATTCTCTATTATAAGAAAAGTGAAGAGGAGAAATGTGAAATAATTAATGTCCCATCGTATAAACTTTGCGGAAAAATGTTAGAGTTCTTGATTTTACGAGCGTTCTCTTCAGAGCGCATCATTAGCACTTAATAAATTAATTAATATTTCGTGAATTTATAATTACGATAGAGAAATTCTGTATTGATACCAGAATCCGAAAATAAACTTCGTTTTCATATGATTTCTCAATTACTGCCCGTAATCGCACATATAATCATAGAACTCTCAATAACTTAACTGGAATAATTAAAATAATTTAAAATAAAAAATATTTAATACAGGAAACACTTCAGGAAAAAATAAATTGCTAATCTATGCTCCGTCCGTAAAATTTCCATTTATAATTCCGTCTATAATTCTTTCTAACTGCTTCAGCGAATTTTTGTCAATTAAATTACGCCGCGAGATGTAACATATTCTCGATACGAGAGTCTACACTGCGATCGATCATTGTTGAGATTTCTGCTCAACGCGAACGAATGATCTGGTTAACGATTGCCGTTGGCGATGGCCGTGTAGCGCTATCGTGAACTAAGTAATCGATTTAGTCGATTGTCAATTGCCGGAAGGATCCATCGAGACCAAATAGATCATCGTGTGTCTTTGGTTTACCCGGACGTAAAGCCTCATTAGCCTTCACGGACTCCTGTTCCGAGAACCAAGGCCCATACTCCTCCAGCTTTTTCAGCCACATTTCTAAAAAGCGATAAGTTATATTAAAGAAAAGAAGAAGAAGAAGAGTCAAAGATCATTGTCACATCTAGAAGAGAAGATTTCCGAAAAATATTTATGCAGTATTTTTTCTGTTTCTGTCTCTCTCTTTCAATTATCAGTTACGATCATTCGCGTCTTATTTGTATATATCCACTTCATATTCGTAATGCATGAATATTTAATAACACATTATTTAACGCGTTTTATGCATCTTCCAGACATGCCTATATTTAAATAAGATATTGAAGGACTTTCAAAAAGATTTATTTGAATATGCTCGCCTTGCTATTCAAGAATTAAAAGTGAAAATTTATGTCTTCAAAACAAGCGTGCTTAGGGATTTGTTTCGATGTTAAAATCCAGATGATCTGGCAATCAGAGGAAATCGTCATTAGAATAGAATTCTCTTCCGTAGAAATCCTTCTATTAATTCCGTATTAATAAAATGTTTCACGTACGTTGTATGTCTTGGAGAGATCCGGCATCACCTCCGTATTCAGTGGGCAACATTTCCCTAGGTATATGCTCGTAGAGCGTCTTAAGGTCACTGTGCAGAAAGATGCGATTGCGGATCTTCTCCTTGAGTATCGGCTTCACAAAGTTTATGACCGTGTCGACGATCGGACTGATGTTGATCACGTGCACTTCCTTCAGCTTCACCGGATACGCCTCTTGTACGCAGACTAGGAACTTCTTCACTAGAGTGGGAGTGATCTTGGTGAAGTGAATCGGCATTATGACAGAAGCGTCGAGGATGTAGACGTCCCCGGCTACGCCATGGGATTCCTCCCTGAGACGCACGTCGCCGATCATCAATACCAGCTTTAAGAACAGAACGTGCCATATGAAATCTATCTGACGATAGAAAATTGTCAGATAAAGTAAAGTATGCAAAATCATGAGAAACTCTTCCGAGAAATCGAAGCTTCGCTTCCAATGATTCGATACTACGTTGTGCTGCATTGTGAAGAAGCGTAAGATCACGAAATCTTCTTCGATAATGCGAGATCTCGCATACGTTTCCTCGCAAGTACGAACTCACTGAAAGCGCGGATCCTAATCTCCTTGCGATCTCCCTAGAAGAGCTCTAGAATCCATCGAAGACAATGGACCGTATCTTCAATGTCTTGCTTATACTTAATCGTTTATATTGTTCTAATCTGATTGGAGTAGACACATACCTTCATAGCATCCGCAAGGTTTGGAGTCGGCAAATCCTTATCCAATGCTCGCATGATGATCACTCGACGCCCATTTTTCGTCAAACCCGGTAAAGGCGGCATTTGTCTGCAAAAGAAAGACGTGCCACAACAATAGCATGCTTGATTCATTTGCGCGAGCTAATCACCGAACCTCATCCCTTTACGATAATTAATTTTCCTACACGATTTTCATTATTTTCTGCAACAACGGATTTCTGATATCGCGATTGTTGAAGAATTCGGGAACCATCGCCCGCATTGTGAAATACATGTCTAGCTTTCGCTTGCACTTCTCTAGAGAGAACTTGCTTCCTCTTAGGAACGTCATTAGTCTTCGGTCATCTGAAATAAATAAGACTGCGTTACTCCCGCTACGGCATAGTAATCGATTTGAAGTGAATTTTTCATTGTCCGATCTCGCACTGTCCACGATTATGTATGCCTGACTTTCGTGTACTTAATGTTATTCTTTCTCGTCTTAATGTTATTCTTCTGGTATTTTTTAATACATTATATAATTATAATAATATTATTAAAAGATTTGCCCGAAGATTTCGTCCTGTTGAATGTTACATCTGGAGTTGATTGCAGCGATGTTTTTGCTTGCAACATTTCGTAAAGAAATACCGCATACGTGTGAACGTATGTATGTGTCTGCGCACGCGCGCGTGCTTTTCATATTTGGAATTACGATTTCAAAATTCAAAATTAAGTATATTCGTCGCTGTCTTTATTGCCATAATAGCCCAATAAAAACGCGCGTACCATCGAACTGAGGTAAATGCGGTTGTTTGGTTAGCCATTCTTTGATAGCTTCGAGATCCTTGTCGCGCGTTGCCGGATTCTCATTTAGTTCCACCCGTATAAACTTGGACATTTCCTCTGTGGGTTGTACCAGCAGCATCTGCAAACGAACGACGATAAAAAGGCGAGATCAGCCACGGAATTCGTCATGAGCCTCTTATAACGGACGACACTAAAATCAGTCGGGTTTTCTTTCCAAACTAGAGAGCGTGAAATCGCACTGACCGCTCGACGAATCAATGAACGCAATCTCCGTTATGTGTAATGCTTTTCGGTTGCACGTGTTACGCGCGTAATGTGCACTACTGTGTGAATTACGCAACCAGCTAAGATACCCATCGTTCCTACGCCGAGAATTCACGCTGACCGAAGCAACTTGCTCAACCAAAACTTTCTCTAACTCATTGCGGCTCCTGGAGAACGCAGTGCCTTCTCCCGACCCTCTCGCCCCTCTGCCTTCCAGAAATAGCGATATCCCGATAATCATTCCCTTTGACATGATTTTATTTAATCATCATCAAGTGAAAAGGGAAAGTACGCGGAGAGATAGTTTACGAGCAGATATTTCCAAATACTCAAGATAATGATTGCTTCTTCGTTGAGAGTAGCAGCATAAAACTTGATAGCGAAATCTTTGTTAGACAAAGAAGACAATGAAGACGGAATGCAAAGAGATATCTGAATAGAATTGCAGATATCAATTATTCTGCATTTTTATCTTTCTCTTGTTAGAATTATGATAGACGCTTTTGATAAATGTTTTTCGTGAGACTGTTATTATTGTGACACCACGAATGGAAAAGCTTTTGAGGTTGGAAGTTTGGCATTTTGAAAATAAAGGATTCGCGATAATTTACATAAATTTATAATAAAGAATATTTTGCCTAAAATAAACGAGACATTCACGAACGCACGAACGTCCTCAAATAATGAAAGTATCAATTCTGCATAATAGCGACGAAAATTTTTACGATTTAGCCTCGTTTACTTTCATCTTTATAATGTAGGTTTCCTAAAAGCTGTTCTTAGGAAAACCTGAAACTGGTTGACATACGCGAGCCAAGTAACATATCCAAATATTTCATACTTTGTTTTATAGCTAATATTGTTTTATTTATAATTGATTAAGATTAATATTAATTTGTTTCGGAAATTTTTATTTCGATATTTCCGTCACTTTTTCATCATCTAACTGTTAAACGATTAAAATCAGAAACTTTTCTGTTAATTTATCTTATCAATAATTCATGCTATAATATGTAAGCATACATTTAAATAATCTTTCTTTAAATAATTGATCAATCATTGGAACGAATATAAAGAAACGATATGCATTACTATTAGTTTTCAATGAATAAAAAAAAAGTTGAGACAAAACAAAAAAGTTATAGGATATTATAATACTTTCGGAAAAAATGATTTAATCTTTCAAACAACTGAAATTATATTCCTATTCGTAATTGACGTAATTACGTAATGACATAATTCATGAGATAATTAAGAACTTTAAATATTAAATATTTAATATATCGACGCATTTATTACTACTTCGGAAAGCTCGTACAACAAAATAAAAATTACTTGTATTACTAATCTTGTATTGCGTACATAGAATTGCATTATAAAAATTGAAAACTGCAAATCTAAAAGCAGAACTAAATAAAAATTCAAGATATCACACCGTTAATTAATAAATTTATTATTCAAGGACTTGAAATCTAACATTAACATGACATAACATGAGATTCTAGATCTATTTTCTAATGTGAAGACAAAACGTTAAATTCTGCATCACGGAGATAATGTGAAAACTTACAAATCCGATCTTTTTACACAAAGACGCGTTTTACTCGTATACGTACTCGAAATATGATATGATCGTAAGTTTAATTCAACAACGCGATTGAATAATACCGATAATTCGACTTTACGTGAAACGTAATGATTTCAAGAAGAAAAAAAAGGACGCAATACTCATAACGTAATGTAATCTGGATTACCTTGTCGTTGTTCAATCCGGACACATTCAATGCGATGGAGCACACTTGACAAATAATCGCGGTGACGATGACTTTCGGACTATTGCGGAAAGAGAAATGAGCGAAGTGAAGTTGAGAGTGGACGAATAACGAAGTGGGAACGAACACTTCGTGGACCGGTTCTCCTTTATACCTTATAGAGGTACCCCACTCTCGCTTCGCTTCTCCTTCTAGCCTTGATACGAAAGAAAGAGAGTTTAATCGACGAACGCGAATTAGCGATTTCTTTAAAGAAAATCCTTAGAAACCAATGTCTCCTTAGAAATTTGTTTGTAAAAAAATCATTAGTACTGAAAAACATCAAATGATTAAGAATTAATTATACTCAAGCATCGCGCAGAGAGATCGCGAGGGATATCAGCTAAAAAATATATCAAAACTTTCCTTTCAAACGGTGAAATATCAGATAAATATGTAATGAAAAGTAATTAATGAACGGTAATAAAATATTTACTTAGCGCATGGAATTCTTGTCTTCCTTGCGAATTCTAAAAATAGGACTAGAAGTGACAAACAAAACTTGCGATAATAATTTGTCGCGATTTCAACAAAACATAAGATTGTTAGAAGAGATTCTGGAAAGAATAATTGCTCCTAGCTTTAACCTCTGTGAAAAAGATTGAAAGGTTCAGAGTTGTTCGTCTAACATGCAAACTTTCATATTTCATTAATACTTTATTTAATTAATTTAATTAATTACTAATTACTTTATTTACTAATTTAATTTTTTTATTAATATCTATAATGTAATATATAATATATTCTTCTTCGTATTCCTCATAGTAATATAATAAATTATATTAAATAAATTGACACAATAATATAATAAACAATGTCAAGATCACTGTTATTGTGACTATAAATATTCCAGATCACGCTAATGCTCTTTTTTGCGACAACAAGTCTAAAACAAATCAATATATAAATCAGTTCCTGTATATTCCATCTAACGCGATACATTTTACAATAGTTTGCTGAAAAACAAACTCATTAATGCTATATATTACATGTTGATGACATTAATGACAATTAGAAGATCAAGGAATCAGCCGCATGCATTCGGGCGACTTCACTTGCGCTTTGTATCGATTTAGAATTTCACAATTGGACCGTTCGCTTAGTGAGCAACTGGGCGATAGCTATCGCGCTCTATAATACACACAATTTCTTTTATAGAAACTTATGAAATTATACGTTCACGTAACGCGAAAATTCATTGCGCGGTAAGCGCGCCCGGACGCTGCTTTACTGTATGCACACCGACATTTTTTGTTCTAGTAAATAGCAAAACGGCGGACTTTCTTTTCAGAATTTGGAGGTCCACGTTCCTGAGCACTTTGCGCTCATAAAAATTAAACGTACTCGTAACACTAAGTACAATAAACACAACAATGATTTCGAACCGTTATAACTGTCGCGGCGCAGCCTTTCGCGCATCGCGTCCGCGCGATGTAGCTCGATCGCGAAATCGGTCATCATTCTGCATAATTTGTAATGCTCATTTGTGTCAAGCAACGAACAATCTATGACACAAGTTGCGTAAGGCTTTGTCACGATTAAATATGTATGCGCTGCTCGATGTTTATATGCGAAATTATCATTCGCAGAAAGCTCGGATCGCTCACGATATTATAATAATTATTTATATGAAGATTATCGCCCGAGTCTTCGTTTTTTGCAACTGATGTATTCATTTGACCAACGGCGATGCACTGTTGCATAATCACTTGATTGAGTTCTCGTTCGATTCCTCATGGTGTATAGAATCCGAGCGTTGATGCGCTCATGCCCTTGCCTTACTTTCTTCCGCGAGTTATAATCGCGAATATTGTTGTATTGCAACGGGATTACGTTAACGGGCCAAAGGAATCCGTATCGTTTCGTACGCATATGAAACTGCAATCGCGCGATTTTGTAATTATTCCGAGCGGGGAACTTTTACGCTTGTATGCTTTCGTGCGCTGAAAATAGGAATTGGAAATTGCCCTGGAGTCTAGAAATATTGTCAAGCAGATCTTGCGTGTTCGGACTTAATTAGACGGCCATGAAATGTAGAAACGTTTCAGCAGCGAATGCGGACGGGATCAATCCTTCAACTGTTTCCGTTTCTCTTGTTTGTTGCATTGCGTTGCTTGTGCTTCTGAATTCTCGATCGAGCGACTTGAATGTTCTCGAACTCGAGCGATCGTCTGACAATTTCAACAAATTATCAATTCGTATAATCTGATAATCGCTCAAATAGTTGATAGAAAATCTTGAGTTTCACGTGCATGTTCAAAGAACAATGCACGTGAGTTTTGTAGATAAATCGGGACAATTGATCAACTAGAACGCTCGAGACAGATCAATAAAGTAACGAGAGTTTTGCCTTATCAGTTTGATAAGTAACAGCAGATAAATTAATTCGTTATTCAAATAAAAGTCAAAAATGGGACATCTCGAGTGCAAGTGAAAAACGAGACATAAACAATTGCGCAAATAAATTATGCTCGATGACAAAACCAGACGTTGTACAAGTTTAAAATTTATTCAAGAATTTTCTCGGCAATGTATAACACCATGACTCCATAACATTATGATTTCTCGTTCCGCTTTACACGCGCCGTCTTTTTCTTTTCTTTCTCACACATTTTCTTTCTCTCGTAAACATTTTCTTTCTTTTCTTTCTTCCTCGTAATATCTTGTAAAAAAAAAAGTAATAATCAAAATCATCGTCAACGTCTTTGGAAAAGGAACCGCGACTTTCTCTCTCGCGGTCGACAAAATATAAGCGGCATTAGGTAAAAAGATAAAGATGTAAAAGATGTAACGGCCGAAATGTGTCTTGCTTTTTTTCAAGAAGAGGTCAAGGCGACGAAGACCAAGCGATATCCAATACGGCACTGAGGTCACACGATATTGTCTTCGATCGAGGTTTTGACTTGCATCTCTTTCTCAACAATTAGTGGCTTTTCGGTACTTACGGCATCCTACAAAGGAAATATATAAATATGAAATGCCGTGAAATGTTTATCGCAAACAATTCCGAAATTAAAGTCGAGGCTCCTATCGGCTTTATATCGGGTGAGTGTGCGCATTATTTGTAGTGAATCGAAAATAAGCGGGATACGAAATATTGCGCGATTGATTCATGTCACGTTGCAAATAAAAATAAAGTACAATTGATACAAATAGTATTATTGTGCAAGACGCGCGCCCGCGAGTACCGTCAAGCTCGATAATCTCTCAAGACATGCATTTTCACGTCTGGATGTCAGATAAGTTGTATTTCAGATATATAAGATATTTGACAGGTGTTATAGTTCCGTAAACATAAAACTGGATATTACTGCTTCCTCGTATCGAGCAAAACGCGCATTAAGTACAACTTGCAGCTCCGCACTGGCAATTTTTGCGAGGAGATCTCGATCGGCGCACGTGAAACAGGCGGACCATCGCGCTTCTGTCGATTTATGCATCCTGGATTGTGACAGTCAGTCCCAATCGCTTTCTTGATTGCGATCGACAGTTCCCAGACAGTTTTCATTTCCCGGAGGGTTTGACTGCTCGGTCCTCCCGCGATAAATGGGATGGATTTCTTGCCCGAACAAATTTCTATCATCACAAAGAGAGTGTCCTTCGGAGAAATCTGCGAATTTATCAAGGACTTCAAGTACTCGAAGAACGTAAAATCAAAACGTGAGAAAGAGTATTACACGAATAATATATATTTCTTTTAATCATTATTTATAGAACGTGTATGTTAATCGTGCATAAATCGTGCATAACCTGATTGATATATAACATAAATGTTCCAGCGAATCATTATTGAATGTAAATCAATAAAGTTATACATCTTTCTTTATTATTTCAAAGGATCGGGATTATTATTCATTGATAATATAATAACATGTACTCAACATGAAACGATAATTACCTCGCGTTGCAAAAGATCGATAACAACGATACGCTCGCTGTTCGGTACGGTAGCAATCAACATGTAACCCTTGTCGTTTGGAAAGGATTTTAGCTCCTTGATGCTATTTTCAATTAGATTTATCACAGACAATTTAGCGGGAAACGGTCTGCGGGATGAAACCTCCTCCTCGGACGCATTGTTGTTTCTGCCCAAAGACTCGAGCAGAGAGCGAATGAAAGCCATCCGTATTTTGGAGAACACGTCGAAGATGTCCCACGTGACGTCAAGATTGGTCACTGCTGTTAAAGCGGAATAAAATCATATCTTCGAGATATCTTTCCAGCATTATTCCGTTCCGTCAGTCGTGATTTACCGTCGGTTTTAGTGTCTGCCATGGCGAAAACTGACTTGGTTCGATCGCCAAGATCGATCACTTGCCAGGGATCCTTGGAATTGCGCTTCTCCGTGCGTTGTCCCGATTTTGTTTCACTCTCGTCGAATGCGTCGAATTCGTATTTAGGGAAGGATGGTATGGAGAAATTACTACCGGAAACTGTGCCTAATCGGTGACATTGATAGAATCAGGATTGCGAGAAATTGTACGCGCGATAAATAATCGTAAAGTTTGATCTTTGTATCGCGTGTTTCTTAATGGATTCCTTGTAAATCAAATTTTTCAGACCTGTTGTCATTCCCCTCGTGTGCTTCGCCCAGAACAACAGATCTTCGATATTCGAACGTAGCATACGTTCGCAATCACATTTTTTTTCCTTATTTTCGGACGAAAGAGTACTGCTCAAGACAAGGTCGACAGACTTCTCGTCGCGGCAACTCTACGGAATTAATTATATAATGAAATTCGCGTATATTCAAATTATCAAATGAAAATAAAACATTTCAGTTTTGAGCTGAATTTCTAGAAATTCGATATTACAATTCCTCAATCACTGAAATCTAGTCAAATTGAAAGGCAAATGACGCTTTTAATCATTATATATCTCTACAAAATACGCGCCGCGAAAAGGATAATGATTCCGGATTATGAGACCAATTCGAGCATTTATAGTTAGACAGTATTCGACAGAAGACTGATTTATACGATCAAAGGAATACTTGGAGATATCCTTCAACAGCGAATGGTAATTTCTTCTTGCAATCGTTCCATGGATCCTCTTCTCTCTTCTTCTCAACCGTATTCTTCTCGTCAATTAGCAGCAGAACGACATTTCGAGGTGTGCTAACAGTACTGGCATTTTCTACGGGGACACTAGGGGCGTCATTTTTCATCACTAACGCGACATCGTCATTGACGGCTTTCATGCCAGTCGTGGTGCTCTCGATAGTCGATTTTTTCTCGCGCGTCTGATTCTGCGCCATCTGCTCCGTAAGCTTCGCGGGTATCTTCGCATCTGCAGCCTGCAGGATTTTCTCCATACCTGTCACCTGTGCCTTGCCGTTCAGCGCAGGATCGACGGCTACCTTCTGGTACGTGTCCAAAGACGGTGCGGTGTCCCACGTGGAGGATACCAACGCTGCCGATGAAGCGTACACGAATTATAATGATCGACACAATTAACGACAGCGTTCCGCGAAAAGGATATTCGAGCAATATGTTACGTAATTGCGAAGTGCACGTAGTTTGCAAAGAAATAAATAAACTGTAAGACACGGACACGGAAAGATGGAATACGTTCTTCATGGAAAGTTGTAAAGCTGAGATTAGAACTTGCGCAATTAATGTGCTTTGTATTTATTCTAAATTATAATTACAGGTGCGATCGTTTAAAAACGAAACGAAGAAATGAAGATTAGACGCTTTTGATACCTGAACGATCCATCGTAAAGCCAAGGGAGCATGCCATCAGCGAGCCCAACACGACGAGAACGCCGAAGTGAAACATACCGGTCTCTGATAATTAAATTAGTCTGTCACGACGCAATGCTGAATTTTCCTTTGTTCTTGTATACATAATTCCTAATAGAGACAACTCACTTTCGGTCAGCTTTCGGCAACGCGAGGACGGGAAACCTAAATACGAGTCTTCGAGTTAAAATTCAATTCCTAATTAATCGTTAGGCGAAACGACACATTCACCTCGTTTTCTTCCCAAGAAACAACTAAACATAACAAACAAATTACATATCGTCGATCAACAAAATCCCGGTTGCCCGAACGACCGATCAATCGCGAATCGCGAAGCATCCTGATTCTTTAGTTTTCTCTTTATCGTCTGTTCGTCGTTTCTTGTCTCCTTCAGGGAGAAAGAAAAAAGACAGCGAGTACTTTCCTATAAATAAAAATATTATTTAAGCATTCCGCATATAATTTGCAAGCTAAATGTTCGCCTCGGTTGAAATATTTCGACCCAATTCCCAATTTCGCTGTAAGAATATTCATCTCGCAATATAAATATCATTAGCAGGCCATTATGCTGACTGCCATGCCAAAGTAAGAACCGTCGGCCTAAATAATGAAGGATTCGTTACTATGTACGCGATCCATGCCTGTAAGTTACGGCTCGACCCCTGTTTTAAGTCGATACGTGACATATTTAACCGTCTCGCCTCTTACATAGGTCACACACAATGCCGAGCTACGCTCTCGACCGATTTACACTATTTGTTTTACGTCATTCGTTTCGTATGGCGCTTTGCGGTACGAATCATTTATTTTCATCGACCAAGTCTAACTTACGTACATGATAATAGTATGCCAATCGCGAGAATCATTCGCGAAAATTCACGCGGGTTTCATTTGACAAAAGAACGCTTCGTACTTCTCCTCCTGCCGATACGAGGGAGAGAAGGAAGAGAAAACAATTACTCAAACCCAAAAATGTTCTGCAGAGAATAATCAATTTTGTCTCCTTATGAAAAAAAATTTAGCGTTAAAATTCAGAATTTAGCTCAGAGCTGTTCGGAAACTTTCCGCATCGATGTAACAAAATGTCATCTGCGAAATTCATTTTTATTCGCAAGATAGATATTTATACATGTAGCAATTACTTTGCAGAAATATGCCTCAAATGTAGTCTCGTGTACGTGTCATCTACGTAATCTTTTCTTCAATCAAATATCATACTTCAATTATTGTTGTAACTGATTTCCCAAGCTTAAATCCTAACCCTGTTGACGATCTCGCAAACGATCATCAAGACGCCAAGAATCGCGGATAAACTCGAAGAAAAGGGGCACTCGGCGCACACCAATGCAACGATCCTGGAAGCTTGGTTTCATCAGTTGCTAACCCCGGCTGTAGACATCTTGGGACTTTAAATTGTTTTCTTCGTCGAAACTTTCTTTACGTTGAAAACTGCATAGAACACGCGACGCTGCCGGTCTGAATTATTAAGGGGACTATAGAGCCCCCCCTTTGTGCATTCGCGAGGCGATGTAGGGAGCGACATGGCGTTGGAGGAATATCGCGCAGCGCAACGAAGCGGTCTGCGCCTGGTTACCGGGCTCGGATTGGTCCACGTTTGGTAGCTATCTCCTTGGAAGGGGTTTTCCCCCTGACAGGGGGAGGCGGTGGCGGCCAGGTCACAGCTAGGGGGTTGAAGAAGCGCAAAGACGAGTGGTTACTAGAGAGTACCTGGGCTTCGGCAGGAGAGACAATCGCTCAAGACGCCAAAGACGCCACAAAACGACTGATGGCAGGTCGGTTAGTTAGTTTGCTCTTCTTCGTTCTTCTCGTATACCTGGCACGTTTGCTGCAGCGTAATCGTGAGGCGTTGAAGGCCGCGTCATAATTCCAACTGCAAGAGATCAGCAAGTTTCTCGTTCGTGATCTTGGATTATCGAAATCATCAAGGTAGGATCTTGTTCTCTCAATACTGATAGAAGCGTTCCTCGGGATAAAATGAGCTTTCGGGAAATCTTTGTTGTATCTCTTTTAAAAGAAAGGAATATTTCCCGCTCATCCGTCTCAGCTTCGGACATTTATTGAATTCTTATTTACAAAGACGAGAGAACGTAAGATGCGATAGATGTTTAAGAGATATGTGAAGTTCGCCCGCAACATCAGAAAACTTCAACCAAGTTTTCGAAGATATCAATCAATGACAGTTGGAAAGATGTTTTCGAAAAATAAGACTATTCGAGAAGCAGGAAAATATTTCGATATTTAAAATATCATGTTGCTCGCAAATCAGAATGCATAAATATTCATTGCGCTTTAGTCAAAAGAAGAGTCGTTTCTGGAAGTTTCGTTTCGTTCGCACTGTTATACACTTTGTGGCCTTGTAGGCCAAATGATGCACGGATCGCGCATCGTACATGAATAGCGATTAACATTAACGTGACAGTTATCCGTAATGCCGAATTATTCTAACAAGTTGATACAATAAAGCGACTGATAAACACGATAGAGTGATGCTCAGCCCGTTCCATTTGCTCGCAGATGATGAAGATGAAGCAGCAGGGCCTAGTGGCCGATCTCATGCCCAACATAAGGGTCATGAAGATTTTCGGGCACTTCGTGTTCAACTATTACGACGACAATTCGTCCAAATACTTGCATAAAGTCTACTGTTGCGTAAGTAATCGCGCGATGTCCAAGTTTTGAAGTTTTATTCTCATTTGATGAAATCTAAGCTCGTTGAGTTCCTTTTGACTCGCGATTCTTCCCTTAACATTTTGATCATCAGCGTTCATTATCCTTTGCTGAACCATTCAATAGTAATGATCATGGCTGAGGGAACGGTCGATAATTGCCCGTATGCGATGAACTTTATCCTCTCCAGGTGAATCTCTTCATGTTGCTGCTGCAGTTCGGCCTGTGCGCCGTGAATCTAATGTTCGAGAGCGCCGATGTCGACGATCTCACCGCCAATACGATTACCCTCCTCTTTTTCACGCATAGTATCGTCAAGGTTGTTTACTTCGCCATCAGGAGCAAGTACTTCTACAGAACATGGGGCATATGGAATAATCCAAATACCCACCCCCTGTTCGCCGAGAGCAACGCTCGCTATCACGCGATTGCTCTGAAAAAAATGAGGCTGTTGCTCTTCTTGGTCGGCGGTACCACTGTACTCACCGCGATAGCCTGGACCGTCCTCACCTTCTTTGAGCATCCAGTGAGAAAGATCCTGGATCCCGACACGAATGAAACGACGATTATCGAGGTAACGATCCGAATTCACAAATAAATTGAAGTTATTGGAGCAAATCATCTTTTGCTAAAATGTAAAATTAAAAGAATTACTTAAAAATCCGGCGGAATAACGTTTAACTGCGCTCTTCTCTTGTTGCACTTTTATATAGAATTCTGTCGCGATTTATGCACGCGCATGAATATACGATTTAATTCCACTCTTGCGACAACTTTTGATTTTTTTCGATAAATTTTAGCTGCCGCAGCTATTGGTTCGTTCATTTTATCCATTCGATGCCAGCAAGGGAGTAATGCATGCGCTGATGCTTATATATCAATTCTATTGGGTGCTCTTTATGCTCATCAATGCCAACTCGTTGGACGTGCTCTTCTGTTCGTGGCTGCTGTTCGCTTGCGAACAACTGCAGCACTTGAAACAGATCATGAAACCTCTCATGGAGATGAGCGCAACTTTGGACACTGTAGTGCCGAACAGCAGCGAGCTATTCAAGGTCTCACGTTTAGTAATTTTATTTCCATTCTGATTCACGATCCAATTGATCACGCGAGACGTAAATCTTCCTAATTAAGCGCGCGAATTTGATTTTAACAAGATTTTCCCCGGGAATCCCTTTTTTACAAATACAAGAAGTTGCACCGATACTCTCGATATTCGCGAAGATAATTATTTTAAAATATAAAAATCGCGTTAAAGCAAACGCGGATGTGTTCAGTAAGCAACCTGAGGCAAAGTCGAGATATTGAGATATATTAAGAAGATTTACGATAATAATTAACAATGACTCCTCTCATCGCATGCAGGCTGGCAGCGCGGATCATATTCGCGAGTCGGACAACGCTCCACCCCCATTGCCACCCCAAAGCGACAATATGCTAGATCTTGATCTCCGCAACATATACAACAACCGGCAGGACTTTACCGCAACTTTCCGGCCGACGGCTGGTATGACTTTCAACGGAGGCGTAGGACCGAACGGTTTGACGAAGAAGCAAGAAATGCTGGTGAGAAGCGCGATCAAATACTGGGTGGAGAGACACAAGCACATCGTCAGGTGAGTCTTGTCGATCTTGTTTCTGAAGGCGAGCCTGGACTGTTCTGCGAGCTCTCATTCGCATTGACGTTCTGTCGATCGAGTTACTCCCTTCACCGTGCAAGGGAGGAATAAGATAAAAGTAAGCCGAGAGACCGCGGGATAAAAGATTCAGTATCATCGAACATCGTGATGAGAGATGTCCCGCTACTCCACTTACCCACTGAAGACGTATAGTTAATTCATGCGACTCCTCTAGCACGACTGGATCATTTCTTTGAAAGTCATCTGCATCTTGTGTGCGGACTAGTGACCCAGAATCTTGCGTAACTTGCACATTCCGGAATGTACGTAAAGCATTTACTATACAGTTACAGCTGTAACGGCCACACATGGCCGTTACATAGCTATTATGACGCGTTAACTGCACATCTCAATTATTAACGAATATGCGCACAGACAACAGAGTGCTCATTAGTGTAAACACCACGATTGTAAATATTCATTCGAAACTGAAGCATATTTTACGCGTTTTTTATTATATATCTAACATCGATATTTTGATAATATTTTATTATTCGGGAAAGATTTAGTTTTAACGTATGGACGCTGATCGCTTGTTGTTTAATATCAATATCTGGCGAATATAAAGTCTGTACAATTTTGATCGAGCATCAGAGAAACATATTTTTATATCGATAAACGCATTTAAAATAATCATCATATGATTCATTCATAAAATAGTCTTTTTTACCTCAGCAGTTCCTCTGACAGACTGTTAACAAAACAAATTTAAACGTTGTTGACTGTTGTTAAAAATGATTAGCTTATGCGTATTAAAATATACTTATATATATAAAACATAACAAATGATGCTTTACGCGAATGATGATTATGATAAAATAATTATTTCCAAAAGCAGATTTCTATTAAAAAGAGTATACATTGTAAATAGTAATAAACGTTTAACGAAATTAATCCGCATGGAAATCAAAATTAATTCGAGCGAAGCTTCGGTCTATTCTCAGATCAATAAGAATAATTCTTTTGAGGAGCAGAATGCTGATACTTATTGCGGTTCAAATTTCAATATTACGAATTCGCGGAAAACGAATAGGCAGGTTTAAATGACGATACACTTTCAATGCCGCGTACGATTGTCGGCAATTATACCGTAGCTTTACAAAGCAACGCTTTATAAAATTTCAAACATGCGCGGAACGTGATCGAGTCGGGTGAAGCTCGCGGTGGGAGAGAAGAAAGAAAAGAAGAAAAAAAATGGGAGAAAAAACTATAAAAAGAAGAAAACGCAAGAACGCGGCGCGAACGGATGCCGTTTTCCTGCAGGTTCACGGGGTGCCGAAGCCACTCGTTGGTTGGCAGGGGATGCGCGTATTCTCACGGTGGTGAAGTATTTATTCTAAGAAAGCGCGATATTGACCGCAACGAGGGTCGTGGTGTGTTACACCAACTGCGCGATTCTTGAGGGGTTGCCATGTTCGCCGCGGCGTTCACGTGTTCATGTGCGCACACGTGGTTCACTCACTACGCGCATGATGACGGATTTTTGCTCGCAGATAATGAAGATAAAGCAGCAGGGACTAGTGGGCAACCCAAAATAAGGGTCATGAAGTTTCCCGGCCACTTTTGCGGCCACTGTTCGCTGAATTATAAATCGCTTCGCTGTATCTGAAGAATTTAAAACGTTTGAAGGAGCTGGCTACCTCAGTAGAGAAGCGAAGTTCTCCAGCTTTTAACGTTTCAGATAAAAATCAGATAAAATTCAGATTGATCGGAAATGCTTCGCGCCTATTTCTTATGTTGCTCAGTCCGCTTATTTATTCCGCTTAATCTTGTCTTGATAGATTTCTATTTTTCCGTTTTCGTCTTTCCTGCTCCAAGCATAAATAATTTTCTGGTAATGTTGAGATTTAAACGTAAAATAATTACTGTTGTTTAAATAATAGCTGAGATGTTACGGAGGCATCGGGTATAACGGAGATCGGCAATTTGAACGATGCGATGAAGTTTGCGATTCTTAGACATCGGATTAGACATCGATTTTGAATTCTGAAAATTTTCGATCTAAATATAATCTAACATAAATTCGATTTAATATAAATAATTCTCACTGTCGAGACTATCTTCTTCGGACTGCATTTCACATGCGTTTTAGGAATTTACTTCCCGCGATAGCGATGACCTCAACGTGACATGGTATAGGCAACCACGTTTTCTTGAAGATGTCATATCGATCATTCACTTGCGAAGGAGCACATCGACAAGAGAGCGGTCGGTGAAATAAGATATAAAATGAGGTGCGAGGTAATGCTCGTTGGTCGTTTCTCGACTTAGTTCCAATCGTTCCGATCTAGTATGAAAATTAAGGATGACCTCCTATAGGCGAGAGAACAAACATTACAAATGTATCTTTAACGAGTCGCTTGTCAACGGCGTTCGCCGAATCGCTCGCACTTACGTTGGATTGTTCACTAATTAATTGACTGATCGCGAATCGGCATTAACGATAATAAGATTGCTCTTATATTCTCTATAATTAGACTGGTCACTGCCGTCGGAGATGCGTACGGGTTCGCGCTTCTGCTTCATATGCTGACGACGACCATAACTTTGACACTGCTCGCCTATCAAGCGACAAAGGTGAGTGCATCCGCTGGTCATACGTATTTTCAAGGTCACGAACAAATGACCTCTATTGATTGTACGTAAATTAATAAAGCAATGAGAAAATGACGGTTTAATACGAGCGGATTAGAAATTAAGAATTCATACTGATATGCTCGAGCCTTAAATGCTATAGGTGAACGGAGTAAATGTCTATGCGGCCTCCACGATCGGCTACGTGCTCTATACATTCGGCCAGGTCTTCTTGTTCTGCATATTTGGAAACCGTTTGATAGAAGAGGTGCGTATGACAGAAGAATTTACACTCCTCGTATATATGCTTTCTGTTAATTTATTTTATCACCCTATCGCGTATGAGAAGTCATCTCAGGGAAGGAAAAGTTGTGCCCTCCTCGAGGAGGATGTTAGACCAGGGAATTAAGAGGAAAGGGAAAAGGGTTGAGGGAAGTGAAGAATTGTTGTACGTCAATGAAGACGTTTGAGACTTCTCGTTCCATTTTCAGAGTACTTCGGTGATGGAAGCGGCATATTCCTGCCATTGGTACGACGGATCGGAAGAGGCTAAAACCTTCGTGCAGATCGTGTGTCAGCAATGTCAAAAGGCCATGTCCATATCAGGAGCGAAATTCTTTACGGTGTCTTTAGATCTGTTTGCCTCGGTAAGACTATTAGTGACATCCTCTGTGACATTTATCGCTGATGCGTCGTGTTCCTAACGAAACACACATTCGGATATTTCGAGCGTTCCAATTACTGATCCTTGGAAAATTCTAGGTACTCGGAGCTGTGGTGACCTACTTCATGGTGTTAGTGCAACTGAGATGAACATCCGACTCAGCGCGTTTCCGATGCAAACGCAGTCTCTCGCGTTGCGCACGTTGGCTGTGCAAAATTATATTTTCCGGGATAGCTTTTACGAGGGACCGAACACAGCATCCGTGTCGAGAGGATTCCTGCGGGAGAATCCTCGCCTCTTCATTGACGTGCATTAAAATATCGAGAACTGTGGACGGAAAAATCACGAGGAGGCACGTACCGAAATTAATCTCAGCGGGAAATAAAGATCTCTTAATTTCTTCTTTATTCTTAGCTCTCTTACTCGAGATCACGAGCAACATAACGTCTGTATTCCCCTCTTTCGATTATTGAAACGAGAATTTAAAATCGACGGAGAACACGAGTCTCTCATTAACGCGTTCGCTGTCGCGGATCTCGCTGCGCTTATTTCCACATGATTTTTCCTCAATATCTTTTCACAAGCGTGCGACAGTGACAGTAAAATTAAATGGCAACGTAAGAGCACCCTCGTCGCGATTCGTTATCACGCACATTAAGTCGTTACGTTTACGGGGAAGATATACGCTAATATCGATAATATTCAAGGCTTGTTGAAGCGACTTGCAATTGTCCGTGTGGCAATGCAACGCGAATGTTTAAGTAATATTAATATTTACGAATAAAGAAGATAGCGAAAGAGGTATGCTATGTCGTTACGGTAATCATGTGTCACATGTTTCGAAGGTCGAGACAATTCGACGCGAGATAGATGCGGCATATGTACACTAACATAGCGTATAAACATATTGTGTGTAAATAATATTATCGATCATATTTTTTCACGACATGATACGAGTAATTTCAATATGGCAGTTGTAACAAAGTTAACGGCACGTTCGCGCGTAACGCGTTCGCTGATAGATTCGATCTCTGATAGATCCGTATGCACAGGATATTTCTTCGAAATCGCGTTTCACCGATCAGAAATTAGATCGCACCGGGGGAAGAAATTTGAACCGTCGAAATTGGAAATTGCTGTTCCGGTCTTGTGCCTGGCGGGATCTCGATTTCGAGACCGAATCTCGCTCGATCGGGTCAATTCCTGAACGAATCTTTATTTCCCCCTCGCTTTCTTTCCGAGCCATCTCGGAATTACGACAGAATTTCCGTTCCCACGCTTTCCAGCATAGAGAATGCATTTTGATACTAAGTACGATCTTTTCAACTCCATACTTTATTATGTCACTCTCTCAATTTTCCGATAGAAATAGGCGTCACATCGTTAAGCCGCAAACACAGTTCTCGCTTCTTATATCGTGCACGTCTATCCGAAAGGGGGAAGGGGGGAGGGATATCGAAGGAGAATTCGATCAAGAATCCCCGAATGAGATGCGGTTAACGAGATATGTAACTGCAGATGTATCTGATAACGAGATAAACATTGCGAGAGTCATTGTCGTCTTTTGGAAGTCTTTTGGAAGTGTTAGCTGTGCTTTCTTGGCGGCGACATGGCTCGATCGTGCGGTGCGTCAATTATTATACCGGTATAACAGTAATCGAGCGCCACTTAGAGAGGCCTGGATCTTAACGGGTCGAGATAGAGTAAGATATATATTTTCATTACACGTATATATAACCACGTAGGTGGACAAACGTATACCTAATGTACCTCGTTTTTTACATTTCGTAATATATCTCAGTGTCTTTAGCGAGATATCTCGAAGCATTTCGCCACCCAAGAGGATGTTCGCACGATGCATGGCCGCTCATTCTGCTGCACCGTATTATATATTACGCTATAAATATGTACCTTTCATCGACGAGGATATCGTTGGCGCGAGATATCCTTGGTTTCCTGGCCGAGAAAGACGCATCGAGGGAAAATAACGTGCGTAACGCCACGAAGCAAAGAGCCCATTAATGGAGGTGTCCGACGATATCCGAGGTCGATCTACTTCGATGCATTAAGCTCGTATCCATTTGAAGGCAGTGAGGAGAACAAGAGGAATAAGCATAAGTTAGACGATAACTTTCGACAGATGTGTACTTCTCTCAGATGGATACTCGCCATTAATCGTGTATAATTAACGTATGTGTACATTAATTATGATGGAACTCTGACCAACGAAGTCACAATATTATCAAATAGTTTTTTCTCTATATGTAAATCTGTACTATATTTATTTAATAAAATCTTGATATAAACATTCATACAAATCCTGGACAGTGCTCTGGAGAAGAGAGCCCTCCAAAGAATCTCTTCACACTCTCTTGCCTTCTTCCCCGGCTCGCCATAAAAAATCACATTCCCGCTGTGCTAATATCACTAAATAATTGTTTTTTATTATCTCCGTGTTATGCAAGCGCCGTGTTACATAAAGCGCGCTTTAAAAACGATAAACGTAAAAGCCGTTTCGTTTCGCACTTCATCATATTGTAAGCGGGAAATTGATTTATCCCACTCGGCACGTAATCCAATAAATTAGCCCGGATCTGTAAGTTTCTCCTCGCCCGAACTACTTTACTTTTGAAAAATTATCGGCTGTTCCGATACGCACTAGAAAGTATTTCGTACATAATTTGTAGGGGCAGCGTATGAAGCTCGCGCAAGTCGATACGAGCATTCGAAACTCACGTATCAAAACTCACAGCTCGCTCTTACCATATCATGGTAGAGTTTCGAAGGAACGAAGAGTGGAAAAACCTCTCTCTTCTCCCCGCGAAATTTTGTGACTCTCGCGATTGTCCTGTTCGTCGTTCACAAAAATAGACACGAGCATAAAGACACGAGAAACGCTCGTTAAACGTTCCTTAAAATACAAGCCTTTGCGCCAAATCCAACCGATATTTCATTAAAACAGAATATCGTTCACCTCATCTTCTTCGCATTATATATAAAAGTGTCCTCGATTCATTGTTTAGAGCAAATCGAGTGGGAAATTGGCGCGCGGTCGCTTCGTCGCGCGGTCGTTTCGGTGCACGCAGGCGCAGACCGGCGACATCTCCAACGGGATTGTAGGGGTAGTTTCGATCGTCCGGGGGATGACTATGCTGTGGTGCCCGAAACGCCTCTACCTCGTGCGTGCTCGCGCGATGCTGCCCGTACCGAGATCTCGCGGCGCCGCTGTCTCGTGACAGAGACACGCCTGCGGAGGCGCGTGTCATCCCACGATCGCGTAATCCTCTTGTCGTTCTCTTCGCCGTGACCACCGATCAGCCGGGTCGAGTGTATTCAGCCTAGGTCAGCATCTTTCGCGGTCCAGAGGGGATTCCGAAGGCACGTCGGCGGGCAGGATGCACCGATTGTCCGGGCAGAATCGACCGTTCTTCCCATCCGGAATGAGATCGAGCAGGCTCGGAATCGATCGCGCGAAGATCCACTGACAATCCTTGATGATAGATCCTGCCTGCGTCGTCGCAGCATTCATCGCCCTCTCCAAGAAGCAATACACGGAAAGCAATACTGACGCGTGTCTGACGCGTTGCGGGCATATCTACTTCGTCTCGATATCCTCCATATCGTTAGATGTCGGCTGGAAGAAGCGATGATGCGACAATGGAGAGATGACGAGACGGTGAGACACGCGCGTTCGTCGCGTCTAATCGCGAGTGCAGCGAGTGGATCGGATTCGGACGGTCCAGGCGTGCGCAGGAGCAGATTTGAGAAGATTCAACTGATCGAGGAACGAAGATCGATCAATCACGGCTGTGCGTTCGGTTGCCAATCGAGCATGATCCGAGATGCCTTTTGCGAGCGAAAATCGATTGGATAATCTCCGATGATTTCGGTCTCGATATAATTAATGCGCGAATTTATCGCGCGACGAAACGCGTTTAAACGAATCAGAATACACTTCCGTGCCTGCCAGCGAGAATTAAATTCGGAATTCTAACAGCTTCAACCACCGACATTCACAGCCGTTGATCCGCCAAACTAAAAATGTACCGCGCGTCAAATGGTATGATCGATTGTTCGATGATATCGTCGGATAGCGAGAAGAGGGATGCATGTGAGATGCAACGAGTTATGTAACATCGATGCATCGATCTTCGTAAGGTAATAAACTGCAATACGTGTCTCCCGGGAACGTTGTAAATTGAGAGGATATGAGCAAGAGACGAAATTGAACGTGTGCTCGGAATTGCTGTTTAATTAGTGAAGCGAAGAGGCGCACGATGGACAATGGCTCAAGAAATCTTTTCATTCGTGAACTGATCAACGAGATTGAACAATTTTTCTATCTCGAGAAATGAAAATACAGTGAGATTATTTTTATCGGATCGTTTATCCGTATTTAAGAATACACGTATCTAATATCGACACTGAAAGTAAGATAAACACAGACTGAAAGATGCGATTGAATGTTGAGAATGCCAATCGACAATCAACGATCATACAGTGAGATTAAACGCGTTCTCATCTCCGGGAGGCTCAGGCAACGAAATATCGTGCTACAGACGACGTAATTTGTGAGAAATTTTTTGCGAATCACCGATAACCATAGGTACAAAAACTGCGAGCGGCTGGAGGAGGCGAAGCCTCCCGCCGCACAAGCAATATCGTAAGTATCTCGATATGTTTCGCTTCTTGCCTGCTACAATTTAGAGGAGCGAGGATCTCTCGATATGTCCTTTGATTAACGAGATAGAATCGACGAGATATATAGATAGAATCCATTATTTATTTTCTGGCATTTTTATATGTCGCTTAAATAAATCCTTTAAAAATCTGAGCACGCAAGGCGTTGCCAAATTAGATGCACAACAGTTCTCGCCGACGAAAGTTAATTATATGAAATAAAATTAATTATAAGCTCCGATGAAAGTCTGCGGATTTAAAGCCTTACGCTGTGCCTTTATTCCACTGATGAAATAGCGCTGATGCTGGGACACCTTTCGAACTATAGCGTAATGGCTTGTACTTAACCCGATTAATACGTTGACACAACTTTTCATCGCATGATTTATAATATTAATATTAAAAAAAGATCTCAATTAAAGTAATTCGAAAAGTTGCTATAGGATACATCGATATAATAATTTCTAGATTTAATAACTGATACATTATTTAAAGAAAATTATTAAAAATATGTATTTTATATGTGTGCGTATATATATATGTATGTATATGTTTTGTTATTTTTATCAAAAATTTATTGTTTAAGAAATCCATCATTAAAAGTGAAACTGATGATTTTATATAGTTATATTTTTATATCGTTACAACGTGAAGTTGATTTTTGCTTGAAGCAATGTCCCCCGTTTGAAATAATGCCAACTAAAAAAATTAATTTCTCTTGAATTCTAAATTTATGATAATCGAGATTCTCATTTTTCCACATATATACATATACGTGGTCGTTGATCTCTGGCTAGAAAGGACAGTATCATGGAGTTGCTCGTCAGTCGATCGGCGAACTTCGACCGCGAAGGTTGTCACAACGGTGCAATGCGAGCACTCATTATTTAGCCACGATTGCGATATTTTAATTATAATTCAATTCCATGGATTGTTCGCTGAAAAACAACGAGACGTCGACGTCGATTTTACACGCGAATAAACGGCTTTTGGGTAAATGAGATCCGCTTGCGAATGCACGAAATATTTTAATCGTATCAAACGCATGAGATATGTATAGATATTTTTTTACTTTATCTCTTTTTTATCTCTTTTATTTATTTCTTTATTTTTCATTCGTTTGCGCGTATCATATCATAGATACGTGCGTTAATTTATAATGGTACAGGCAACATCTCGCTATGAAATAATTAATACAATTCTTACAATATTTTATCCAATTTAGATTTAGATTTTGTCTGAAAAAATAAAGACTTTTTTTTCAAATAAAGATTTTTTACTTTGTATTAAGATAAGCTATAAATATGATTTTCTCATCGTTTTAATTGTCAGTTCATTTTGTAATTCTAAGACACACCGCATCACAAGGGAGCTCGATTTTCTTTGTTTAAATCTATTTAATTAATCACGAATTAAAGCGAGAAAGATTGATTTCCGTTATGAACCGCATCTGTCGCTCGATGTTTTTATTTTTACGACCGCTTGGATTGACGTGTCGCGTTGGCAGGAGGAGATAAAATCTCATGTAATTATCCGTAATTGCATATCAGTTCGTTATATTTGTGTAATGTTATTCCTATAAATTTCCGATAAATTTATACATTTATAAAATATAATTTGATGGAGATAAATATATCAAGGACATTTTATTTCAAGTTCTATGCTTTCACTGTAAAATTTATAAATTTGTAAATTTATAAATTCGTATTTTTAATTAAATTGTTTTAACATACGGATGGCAAAGGCGTCATATCTCATCGTTCAATCGTCATAAAGTTACTTTATGATGTGAAGCATTCGCAAACAAATCTATTCGAAGGAGCACAATATATTATGACTTATGTGTGTGGATATGATACGGATCGCACGCAAAAATATTCTCTCGCCTCATGAATAATATATTTTTCTGGCAGAGAAGACAGAGCCGGGAAGGAACTGTTACAAACTCGACAAAGCGAGTGTTCAGAATAGTTCAGTTTTCGCGAACCTTTTTTCGGGATTGTTCATACGCAAGATAATACTTTAACATAATACGCAAAATTCGAATCCTATCTCTTGTGTCCGTTTCAAAAGTGAACTCTCATTTTACCATTGCTAATTAATAAGCTCCACTTCATTCTATTCTCTCTTTCTTTTCCTTTTCTCTTCTTGCAAATTTCTTACGAAAAATCAAATTCTCGCAAAGAGAATGAAAAATGTTGACAAAATGGATTGACTAGATCGATGTATCTAATGATTTTATCCTGATAATCGAATTCTTACTAATAAGTCAATCCTCGAATGAGCACTGTCCTTGTTTTGCATCCGTAATATATTCCAGCAAGCTCCCGAATTTAACTTCTATCGGCGGTCTTGATCAGGCGAGCTGCCTTTAATACATCTCTCTCGTACAGCTCTTGACTCTTGAATAATTCCGATTAATCACACAACGTTACGTATCTTTCGGCATTTCGTATAATTCGCGAGATCGTGACAGATGTATCGCGAAATTATTCAAAACGCGACCCATTTTCGTGCTGAATTTCTCGCGCCGGGAATGAGATCTCGAAGTTTACAGCGAATAGTTCCCTGATAGCGTGCGTAGAGCATGCACAAGCAACAAGTCTTCGCTATAACGGCAAGTTGCACATTACGCTCACGTGTTGTTACGATTGTGCCCATTTCTCTGCTGCAGAGCTGGACCTCGATTATCTAGAAAGGAGAGGCGGGAATACGATAATCTACGAAGGCGCCGAAGGCGGATCGAAGGAAGAGGACAGCCCTGTAGACACATTAGATCGCGTTAAAGTCGTTTTCCTAGGTGCACCCGGCGTGGGAAAGACAAGTATAATCCGAGTAAAGTCGCATAATTATGTTGATTAAGCGATATGGAAATACTGTCCGCTGTCCATTGATTGATCCCTCGAACGTGGAAGAACACACGCGACGTATCGAAATTTGTAATTCGAAAATCGAATCCTCCACCAACAAGAGGAAATGTCTTAGATTTTAAATTTCAATGTTTTATATAGACGGACATTTTTATTGCGTGTGCGTGTGCGCGCACGTACGTGTATATATACCTTATTCTCTATTAATCTGATAGAGGACGGAAGCGCGAGAGCACGTGCATCGTACGATCGATGAGAGCAGAACATCGGAATCTTCGTCTCGAAGAGTCGAGAGAGAAAAACAAGTCGCTCGGCTTCATTTCCGACGGTTAGTTTCCGCTTATCGACGACGATGAGTATCGATCGCGAGGAAATTAAAAGGCGCAACGCGAGTAAGCCGAGGAAGCCGCTCTCTTCGGACAAGAATGTCGAACGTTCGCCGAGCGGAAATCGCGTCTTTGGGAGGGAAATTCGGCTTGTCGACACTCCGCGCGTTTCCGTGATCGTTTCTGGACTTGTGCTTGCAGCAATTCGTCTGGAGCGAGTTTTCCGAGGAGTACAGACCGACCGAGAGACGGGAAACATTCTATCCGAGCGTGGTGCTCGCCGATCGGCTGTACGAACTGAAGATCACTGATCTGCCGACGATACCGTACTTCCCGGTTAGCTCGCATCTAGAATGGACGGATTTCCGCTACTGCGGACTACGAAGCGCAACCGCCTACGTGCTGGTGTTTGACCTCAGCAACCAGGACACGTTTCAAGTACGTATTCGCTGAGGATGGGGTTTCACACGTCGGGAAAACCGATCGGAAAAGCTCGCTCGCGGCGATCGCGGCTGATCTCCCTGCTATCCGCGAGGCTTGTCGCACTCCCTTCCACTCCTCTCCTTCCCTCTCTGACCCCAGAAGTTACATTAAAGTTGCTGTCGGCACAAAACTTTGATTGCCCGGCTGTTTACGCGAAAGCTGCAACCGGGAACAAAATCTAGCGCGCGAACGTTGATCGCTGCAAATGCGATTAAGTCTACTCTATTGACAGTGGATCCAAGATACGAGGAACGAAAAGAGCTGAGGATGAAGATGAAAGTTTTAACACATATCTAAAATGCGATCCAATAAATCTGATGAACGATTGCAAAGGTGATAGCATCCCGAGGCGGATATCTTATTTAAGAATATCTCAAGGGAGCATCGAGAGAGACGGGATATAGATTTCTGAACTGGAACAATTCCCGATTGTTTAATTATTCAATCGAATAATTTCTATGATTAACAATGTTGCATGTCACTTTCGATTCGCTGTTTTAGTCTTCTCTTACCTATCACTTCTTATATTCTGCAACGTTTGTTCAGTATATCAGAACGTTGCGCGAACAGATCTACGAAGCACGCGACATGAGGGGCGTACCGTTGCTGGTAGTAGGCAACAAACAGGATGAATTGTCGCAGGCTGTTGCTTTAGGAACCAGATATCGAGACATCGTGAACCTCGTTCGAAAACATTGGAGATGCGGCTACGTCGAGTGCAGCGCAAGATTCAATTGCCGCGTGGTGCAGGTGCGTTATTTCTTGTATCGGCACACTTGAAGCTTTAGTAACAATTCGGTATACTTATATACGCAATCGTGCTAAGAAAGAAATCGAGAACACGATTTCTTTCTTAGACATCGCTACACGTGGAAGACTACATGATGAAGACTGAGAGGTTAAAATTTCTGGCATATTGAGGCTTTACATTTTTCTTCCGTTATTTCTTTCATACTGAATTTATTCATTGCCTCTTTATTCTTCTTTATCTTCATTATCTTCTTCATGATCTAGTTCTTCATTCAGCTTTGAATATTAAAAATATATCAAATAAGTTAGGACAATAGTACGAAGAGTTCGTTAAATGCTAAATATACTTTGATAAAATTATATAATACATACGTATACATACTTTGATATATACTCATAGGTATTTCGGGAACTGATGAAAAGCATTCAAGCAATAGAGGGAAGGCCAACCTCGCCGTCGCCCGCGGCCTCACAGCCGATGCGATCCTTGCCGCACGATGCTAGCGAGAAGTGCATTCTTCTCTGACACTGAAACATCAACAATAAATGACTCGCCCGTTACGAGCAACAAATTCACGAGGCTTACGTAGAGATTGTGCGATTCCTCAATAAACGGATACCAGTTAGCCGATAGCCTCGTCGCTGATCTGCATTCGGTCCCAAGCAATGAGATCGATGACCGTCTGCGTCGCGATGGATGAACGTAACGTCGACGAGCGGTAAAAATCGCAAGAACCCTTCCTTCTCTAAGACTGTCGAACCAAGAGCGCGCGCACAGAACGCGCATGGAAACGACTTCGGAGGGAAAAGAAGATAACAAAAAATAAGCGACAATAATACAATCGAGATTTTCCTACGGCGAACACGTGATACGGTCGCCTGCGTTGAAAAGATCTCGTGATCTAAGCTAGACACTCTAAAATCTCCTATCTCCTTGTGATACTGCATGTTCTCTATTCGTTGCGTTGCCGTGTTCATAGAAGAAGATTATGTTTCATCCGCGTATAAGCCGCGGAGTTAGTAACATCTGCTTTTCGACAGGTCTGATTTTCGGCGCGGCGTAAATTGAAATTATCGAGTTAAATATCGGGCATTTTCAATTTCCAGAGAAAGAGAGAAATCGTGCCAAGGATATAAAAATAAACAATAGACAAATCATGAAGTGCTCAGAGGAAGGGCGTTTGGATAACGCAAGAAATAGCAAAATTATCGTGTTATATATTAAATGAAAAAGAAAGAGAGAGAGAGAGAGAGAGAGAGAGAGAGAGAGAGAGAGAAAGAGAGAAAGAGAGAGAGAGAGAACTAGCAAAATGCAACGCGTTCTTTTCAGCTCAATCCTATCCTCGTGCTACATTCGGCCTAAACAATATTGATGCTGTTGGGAGGTACCTGGAGAGGACGAAGCAATAGTATACATACGTACATATATTTTACTATATGGTTAAGAACTAGTCGATAAATTAATGTTAATCGGGCTCATCTGCGGTTGAACGTAGTCGTTAAAATCACGAGATCGTCGTATACACGTATATACACATGCGCACACACACGCACACACACTAGGTCGTGTACGACATGTAATTTATATTAGCGTATTGTTACTGTTTGTATGTATCTTAAGACGAATACAACGCGCACATAATTTGTATCTTAGATTCCGAAATAAGAATTGACATCGCCCGGTTAACGTCGTTATTGATTATTGTTACAATCATCGTGTGCCGTTATGCGTAACTGCCGTTACAGTGATCGATATCATTATTTGTTATATTCGATCACGTCTAATCACGCGCACTGAATCACACGCGAATCACGAGATTCCAGCGACGATGTGAGAAACACATGTAATTTATGCATGCCAATCATATGTATGCAAATTGATCATTGAAAACATTTTGTAATACGCAAACGAGCGCTGTGGTTGAACATTTGTACGAGCGCTATAAAAATATTTGATTTATGTATGATGTGATGATCATATATGGTTTCGATTTCGGTCACCTAAAATACATCGTTGCTGAAATTACACGCAAATTGATACGTGATTGATTATGTATGTAAGATTACAGTTTTCGAATAACTACACGCAGAGTTACAAATATTTTCTGTTAGGTCGTTATAAATATTATTAATGGCGGATTCCCTAATGGCTAATTTCGAGCTTGCTATGGAAATTCGAAAAAGCATCAGCTCGTCATTCGCAGATAGGAAAAATTACACTTTCTTTTTTTTAATTGACTTTAAATTTAAATTTAGATTTCGACAGAGTTAATGCTGATTTAATGCTTAATTGTAAAGCTATACGAATATATTAGGATAAAAAAATGCGGACTTGCGATAAACGATTACGATATGAGCGATATGAACATCTTTGCGACAAATGAACTTGGGAAATGAACTCAAGATTAGGTAATCTAACCTTAGGTCTCTCTCCTTTTATTTGCTTCTGTGATAAGATCTATGTTAAAGATAAAAAGACACATTGTGTGCATTTAACTGACTGCAAGTGCAAAAAAGCTGAATTAATAAAATTATTTCTATGTATTTACACAGTCAAATAAAAAATATTCCAAACCTATTGTTTTACATGAAATGTTTTACATGAAACCGTTCCGCGTTATTTTGCCATTATTATCGCCTCAGTATTAAATTGCTTACTTTCGCAATTATATCTCAGCTATCGTAGCATAGATTTACTATACTAAACGTTCTTTTCAAGAATTCCTCGAAGATATCGCTCAGCATGATTAGCAAATCGCGGAAATTACGATTATCATCTCAATATAGAGTTGGCAGATCAAATCTGAATAGAAACTACTTTTAAAATTGACAAAGAAAGAGAAAGAGAAAGAGAATCTGACAAAATTGAGATCTTGAGTATATAAATGAGTATAAATAAGTATATAAATTTTTCATATTCATTTTTTATCTTCATACCGAAGAATCTTATTATCCTCATTATATTATTGATATAATAACCTGAATGAAAACCTTGAAGAAATGATTCTTAAAGAGATGATCAAAGATCGGTAAACGTGCTTGGTAATTATGTTTTTATTAACTTATTTAATCTTTCCTCATAATAGACTACGTAGAAAATATCTATATACAGATATCATTAGCTCGTATTTGACTTATTTGACTCATATAAATATTATACAAGAAAACTTAGTTTTTTAATTATGTAAGAAATTAATTATTTGCAAAAATATTATAATATTACGTTTTAACAATTATGATGAAAAGTATTATTATGTCTCTCTATATTTCTTGTTACAGATTTTCGCAAAAATAATGTAACGGCATATTTTACAGTATCAAAATTCGAATCGAATTTCGTAGAAATTTCTGATTTAAAAACCGTGGATATGCATAAAATGTATGAGATATGGTACCATAAAATATTTAATCAGAAATATATTATGACAAGAGACACAATTCATAAAAATAATAAAAAACATTTCTTTTAGTTATACAAGAACACTAAACAAAAATTAAAATGTGCATGATTATTTCTGTACACATAATTTGCAATTCATTTTCTGATATAAATATCTACAAACATTTATAAGTGGTTTACCTGCTTTAGGATGTTTAATATTACAGTTAGTGCAGATAAATATCATGCAAGAAGGAAAAAGCGTTATATTGATACTCAAATAATATAAAATCCAACAATTACCATACGCGTGTATGTATTAACATTTCGATCATTTTTAAATTAATTAATCAGGCGATATTTTTTGCCATCATAAATAGCATTACTTTGGATTCATCCATTTTCATTTTCATCTAAAAGAGAAAAAAGATTCTCGCGTAGCATGATGCAAAATATTGCAAATCCAATGTTTGTCGCACCATTGAATTTATTGTTTAGTTGTTACAATCTTTAACATTTATCTATTTAATTCACAGTTATTTGAATAGTTGGAAAAATCACAGTGTACAATATCGCGGAATGTGACAAATAAATTAATTAGCGATTCTATGCACAGGCTGAAACACATGATCTAGTATTGTCAGAATAAAACGATGACCACTATTATCGCATTGATCGTGTAATTCATGCAGTCGTGAGCTCATGCAGCGTATTCTATCAGATAAACTCCATATGATTACCGGTTAGTTAGCTCAATTATAATTATCGATTTCATTATTGAGTTCAACTCGATTTTTATTCAGATACAGTAGTTACTATTGACATTATCAACAAGATTTTTACGCGATTTTCACGCGATTTTTTATCATTTTTCATGCATTACATAGCGCAACATGCGTGCAATTAAATCTGAAGAAAGAAGAACCAATCTGATAATCGAAGAATTGAAGTCCGGCTTATTTCTGACAATACACGTTGCGCGCGATGAAAAAAAGGAGTATCTATGTTTATTCGTACTGTCGTTTATTTGTATAAGATTTAAGAATATCTATAATTAGTGGCTAGTGATTTTTACACACTTCGCAATTCTTGATATATAAATTTATATTCTATTCACTTCAATTCGTCTTTATTTATTTTTTTATTTGAATGAATGCACGCGCGCGTATTATTTCAGCACTTTTAACAAGGATTATCAAGTAACCGTGCACTTGGCTGCCACGTTTCTAAATACTAACGACAAGCATCAAGACACGCGCAGTGTCTTAATTCTTATAATGCGTATGGCGCAAGAGCATTTCGCTTTTAATTCTCTTTCTTATTCGCGAAAACAACATCTGGCGAACGTTAAGTATCTGTAAAATTGCATGTCAGAACAACCAAAAAAAAAACGCGCGTAGCATGCAGGGCAAGCGGATATTAAAAGCTATAATTATGGTCTGCGATATTTTTTGGCGAACACTTACACGATCTCGCTTCGTATTCGCGAAATGGAAAAAAGAAATACAGGTGGAAGAAGTATCCGATCGGTTTATTAATCTTGCAAGAAAATTGACAGCATACATTTTCCTTTTACTACGCCCGAATGTTTCTCATTTCTCTTTAATAAACAAAGTTTACTTCGAGGTAAGTGCGATGCGTTCGCGATCAGTCTGCTGTACGCTCCCGAGATGCACTGAAATCAAGTGAGCTATGCAGGTATGGGAGTTCAAATTTCTATCTAAATGTCTGATCATGGACAACGTGAAGAGCAATGCCATTACGCATCTATGAACGCGATATTAAGTAGAATCGAAGATCCGATATACTAATTTTTCTCGGAATGGCGATGGCGAACATTTGATTTTTCACGCGCGTGCATTTATCTCTGATGTTTATCTCGTGTCAATTACACGAATTATAGATTAAGAATATAATTGTAATGCAAACGAATAATATCGATGATTATCACTCCATTAGATCTTTATGTTAAGCTTAACGACATTTGTCTCATAATAGCTCATAATAGCATAATAATGATTAACACATAAGCATGTAAAGAATTACATAAATATTCTTTATATGAAACTGATATCTTTCTCTTTCTCAAGACAGTGAGACTCGATCGTGCGTCAAACATAATAATCTGGAATAGGCGGTTTATGAGATTCCTGGGTTTATGGCCGCCCAAAGTGAATAACTTTTTGTGTACATTCTTCAGCGTTTATATGGTAATTTTTTGTATTATGGGAATGAATCACTTAATCAAGCACTTGGGACAACTGAAAGATGTCATTGGAAATTTAACGGACAACATTTTCTTATCAATGATACTGGGGAAAATATTGATATGCAGACGAAACTGTAAAATAATGGCCAAATTTTTACAAGCGATTGAACAGGATTTTTCGATAAATACTTATGACAGTGTACAAGAGAAAACGGCATATTTACGTTACAACGAGCTAGCGATAAGCTTTTCGAAAATTTCGGTGATCGCGACAGGGTTCACAGCTGTGTTCTATTATCTAAGGATGTACATCGCGAATTGGAGGCAATGTAAGTACGTACAAGATTCAAAGAGTTTAACATATCTTTTACGATACTTAAACCTAAGCAAGCTCTATCTGATTTCCGGAGGCGCAATTTTCGTCACTTCAATTCCGATGTTCCGTGAATACATAAATATTATATACATATTTATTCAATGTTTAAAAAATACTTATATAATATACATATCTTTTGAAAAATGCTTTGGACTTCTTACGCGTCATGAATATACGAACGCATATTCTAAATTTACTTATTAATTTATAGTAGACTATTACGAATTGCAAATGGCTACTTGCGATCCGCGGATTTAAAGGTCACGTGTCACATTAAATCGCAAAACGAACTGTTTGACTATTTATATAGACTATAAAAAATTATGTAGGCTATAAAGATAATCTTTAATATAAAAATAATTCTCGATTCCATGCTTCAAATTTCAAGGATAAGTTTATAACAAATTTAAAACAATAAGAAAAATCCAAAGTTTTATTTTCGGAGTTACAGCAAGTCGTACTTAGGATATCCATATGATCGAACAATAGTCGCATGCGTTTTGTGAGAGGACAGATGAAAAAAACACATTAAAGATAACTGAGAAATAACTGTGTAAATAAAGTTTAATGTATATCTAGTTATATCCGGTAATTATTCCTATGAATTACCATATCCGGTTCATCCCTTCTTCGAAATCAAGGACACAATCATCTACACATGCGTTTGTCTTTACCTGACCTTTATGGTGCCTCTTATTATATGCGGTTACGCTGGAGCAGACGCCTTTCTCCTCAGCATGATTCTTCATGTTTGCGGCCAATTTGCCGCTTTAACGTGCAAAATCGGCAATTTGTTGAAACATCGTGAGGATTATCATCGTAACATTAGCAGCATCATATTGAGGCATCGCCATTTGATAATGTAAGCTGATGCTTCACTTGACGTTTCGCCGATAAGTAACGTCGGTATAATATATTCAATATTTTAAAGCAATTTAATTTAATGCCATCATATTTTAAATGAAATTGATATGATATTTTAACAATAATGATATTTTAGATTAGCAGAAATTTTGGAAAACAACTTTAATTATATATTTTTCCAACAAATTCTGGGCACAGTATTTGTACTTTGTTTGACTTCATTTAACATGATTGCGGTCAGTTTCATAATACGGATTTAAAGAATTTATTAAGGTTATATGTAATAAAGAATTAATATCATTAATAAAAATGTTCAAATAAAAACGATTATTAAGTTTTTTAAGAAATTCTATGTATTGCAATAGCGTAAATCAATTTCAGTAAAAAAAAATATTTGTGGTATAGAAAAAAACTTAATTATATTTTAGAATTCGGAATTCGGCGATAACACTAATTTTCTAGTTTTTCTGTTTTACACAAGCTGTGTGTTTATAACAATTTTTGGATATTGTTATATAGGAGATTGCCTTATCACTGAGGTAATTATGTTAATGTAACTATGTAAATAAAATAATTAAAAATCATCGGTGAAATTAAAAAATATATGGGAAACAATTTTGAAACAATATTAATTTCTATTGATAAACAGATAAGGAATATCGAATCGCAATTAATTTAAATACGATAAAAATCTTTATTTTTTTTGTAGAGTTCCGGATTGCGCGATGCGTTTTACAATACCGAATGGTATAATAATCCAACACCATATATAAAATTACTCAGCATTTGTATGATTCGAGCTGAGAAACCATTGATGCTGACTGCTGGTAAATTTTGTGTATTATCACTAAACACGTTTACAAATGTGAGTTTCATTAGCTGATTCTTTTATTCATATTGCATATTTTCTACATTATTCTATCATAATTCTTTTGACATTGACCCTTATTTGCAGATAATAAAAACGTCAATGGCATATATGTCTATATTACGCAAATTCTTATAACATTTCTATATGACATATTTTGCCGGAATTTAATTATATAAAAAATGAAAATTAAATAAAGAACACAAAATATTTTTAACTACTATTTAGCAAATAGATTACGCCTCTTAGAAATATTGTATCTGAAAAGTTCAAATTAAGAAGTTAATAAGAAGTTAATATTTTTGATATAATGACTAGATAATAAAAGAATGACTAGAAAATAATAAAGAATATAAAGACAAGGAAATAGAGAATTAAATTCATCATCGATCATATTATTATTAAATTTAAGCAAACTACAATCAAACTTAAACTATTTCAGATAGAAGTCAGATCTAAAACTAACATAAAATTAATCTAATCTAACTCAAATTAATCTAACTTAATTTAATCGGGTTCAAAAGTTCTGATTTTTCTATTCAAATTTCTTCTCATGTAGTTTTTAAATTTTCTACAAATATATTGGCAAAAAGTATATCGCTTTTAAACTAAATTAATTTTAATTATCATAAAATCTTCTTTTTCTTCGTCCGTTTAAATGTGTCAAATATTTTTTTCTTTCCATTCATATTTACAGAACGGAATTACGTTTGATCTCTCTCTAGAGAGAATTCGAGAATAAAGTAAATATCTATCTAACTAAATATTTTATCTATTGGATTTATTTTATCACGCGCGTGAGCCATATGTATATGTGTGTATTTCGACATATTATAGGATATATATATTTTTTAATATTAAAAAATCATAGCACTAAAAGAATACAATCTCTACGGTTGATAACGTTAATGTTTCATTCTATATACACATATGCAAGATAATTCATAAAAATATATATAAGATAATTTATAAAAAAATTATAATAAAAGACATAAAGATATTAGCTGGATAATTTGATTGTTCAGTATGAAATCTCTAAATTTATTTCCTGTTGATAATTTTTCATTTGACATATAATTATTAATCAATAATGCAGCAGGTATCGAACACAATTGCTTGAAGTGCTAGCCGGAAGTAGCAAAAATGGAAAGTTCTGATTTTTTTGCAGGTTAAACGTCAAAATGGCCCTAAAAGCAACGTAAAAATTTTCTGTTTAATTATATGTGACAAATAAATCCTCGAGTGTCACGGGATAAACTATCGTTGCTTTACTTTAACGTATCCTCTTTTGCAAGCTTGTTACTTGTCATTATTACTAGATCGATGCGGTATCTCTGTAGATTCAAAGCCACAATTGACGAAATTATCGCAAGAGATGTTTTATGTATCAAAAAGATTTCGGTACCGAAAGATTCACTTGCTTTGGAATCAGATGGAAAATTGCATCGCTTTAGGAGAGAGACGAGCTAATTTCGGAACGGGAAAACGGCACGTATTGACGGTTGGAATTTATTTATGAAAATACGAAATTACGATTAATTCGTGCGAGAATTTCGTTGCGAAATCTGCTTTGTAGTTTTATCATTAAAATGGCTATATTTAGTTTGCGCAAAATAAGTTTTTCTAATGAGTATAATAAACGAGAAATATATATCGCTCCCAAGGTTAGCAAGACGGTAGGAGAGCCTAGCACGAGCACAAATCTGAAAGAAGCTCTGTGGGAGAAAATACCTGTGCACCACGACCTTGTCAGGAAATTTCGACACAACTTTGGCCCTTTTGTAATCAGCGAGATTACGGTCGATAACTTGTACGACGGATTAAGCAATGTGAAAACTATTGTCAGGGAAACATCGGAAATCGATTCCAAACACGGCGTAATATATCACGGACAATATATTAGAATTACCTATACAATAATTATACCTTCTTTCATTCTTTCAGCAACATGTTTCGAAAATTTATATTGACAGAATATGAATAATTTCAATATCTTGTGGCATTTCCATCATCCTGTGATTTCATTCACATCTTGTTCTTACTTTTCTTCTTTTAATAAATTTATTGAATATAAATGAATTGGATATAAATAAATGAATGTTTCTTTCGATAGTGTAACATTAAATCTCTGAAAGTATAAACATCCTTAATTTATCATGTGAAATACTGTGCGTGTCACATTTTTCTCGCAAATCCTTGCAGATCATATACCGTGGACTAACTATACCGGAAGTGATTGCTCTGTTACCACGTCAAGGAGACTCGCCGATTGTGGAAGCTGTGTTCTGGTTGCTTTTAACTGGTGACATTCCGACGCAGCAACAAACCGCTTCATTAGTTGCAGACTGGACATCACGACGTCAGAAATGTATAGAGTGGTGGTCGGGACCGCGGGGCGAAACAATAATTTCCATTCTACGCTCTATGCCTGAGACAATGACGCCCTTGTATAGATTATCAGCAGCGCTCGCAATTTTTGATGTCAGCAAACACGCGAAGAATGCCAAAAGACATGGTGCGCTACCATATACTTATTGGGAGGTAATTGAAAGAAATCTTTTCATCGCGCATCTTTTCATCATTTCCTTGAAGGAAATGAAGGATTATGGGGAATTATTCATTCCGAGATTGTAAGTATATAAAATAAGAAAAGAACCTTATGAAATGTGATGAAATATTCGAAAGTGCGATTATGTGACAATGTAAGATTTCAAAGTATTTAATGAATTCTGCAAGAAATATGGAGACTCTTATGTAACACATCCTTTCCTTTTTTTTCATATTTGCTTTAAGTATACTTATGAAGATGGTATGGAACTTCTCGCAAGTTTACCGGCGATCATCAGCCTGGTTGCGAAGGGTGAGACATTGTCAAACGTGAACAGTGACGGTGATTGGATACAATTTCTGTCGAATTGCTTGATTAACACCAATGTAGCTTTCGATACTCGAAAATCATCTGTGGCAGATTTTCTGAGACTATACGTCACTTTAAACGCGTAAGCACTACTTTAGTGATGAACACAAGTTTTCATTTCTAATAAAAATATATTTTAAAAATATCAAATGCGTATTGAGAAACAGCAGAACCAATTAGCTAAATTATGAAAAAGGATAATTAAGGATTAATTAAGCGAAAATCTCCTCCCTTCTGCCTCGATTAATAATAAGAAGAAAATATTTCATAACAGTAATTCTTAATCGCGCATTATATTTCAAACAAATGATATGGGCATAAAAAAAACAAGAATAACAAAATTGAACAAGTCATTTATTATAATTTTAGTGACAATGATGGCGGGGCTCCCGTTACTCATATTACACAAATTTTGGGTTCAACTGATCTTGATTTAAACGAGGTATTAGCGAGCAGCGTTCTGGCATATGCTAACGAGCCGAAAAGCGGAACAATGTTGCAGGTCAATCAGAGAAGATCAGATGATCATAGAAAAATACTTGTTAATACTCTCGTGCAGCTGTCTTTTTATAATAATCTCGTCTTATACGTTACAGTGGCAAGAATTGCAAATGAAAGCCCGTAGTATGCTCGGCCCCACATGGACGGAACAGACGCTGAAACCTTGCATATTGAATTTATGGGACAGGAATAAATTGATAGGACACAAGGAAGCAGATATTTGCGATCCCCGATATACGGCCCTTTTGAATTTTGCTAAACAGCATCTGCCTGACAATTCCGAATTGAAAGTATATTAGAGTAATATAAGGAATATTCACACTCGTAAAAATGATAAAATTTAATATGATAAAATTTAGAAGAAAGTTTATTAAACAGAAATAATGAAACTCCATTTTTTCAGCTCTCGCAGGACATTACGCGAATATTGAAATTGATAATGAAATCAGCAAAGGAGAAGGAAATTCAACCAGACCAGAATGCCATAGCCGCCACAATTTTTCAGGTATGAAAAATTTTATAGACATATGAACAAAAATTAATATGCTAAAATGAAAAGATATAAATATATTAATATATTTATAATCTATATTCACGTAATTACAATTATAATTTCCAAATTTCTCAAGGATAATATAATGAGGAGTTGAACAGCAGTTTATCAGAATCGAGGCAAATAATTGTTTATTTTTGGTTAATTATAATGCTAATATCGTCTCATAATCATTTATGTAGTGCTACGGATTAAAAGACATGAGACTCAATCAAAACATATTCTTCATGGCACGAGCTTTGGGAGCAATTGCTTCGATTATTTGGGCGACGGTTATAAATGCACCTGTCGAGCATCCGATATCGAAATGCACTCACAGCTATATAGAATCGATCGGAAAGAACAAAAATAAAAAGAAATATAAAATTCTCTTGGCAAAGTAAGTTTCTGATATAGCGATATCTTGTCATTTTTCAAGAAAATATGTTAGCCAGATTATTTGTATAATATGATCTTTTTTCTATTATCAATCTTCTATCTCCGAATGTGTGAGCATCCATTCCTATCTTAAATGAATAAATTATGCAAAAAGCGTGCTTCGATAAATATTGATAAATATCTATTTATCAATATTTTATTTTTTACCAATGAAAAAAAAACGGTGATGATACAAGTTTCCATTGCTATTAAAAGTATATTTTAGATATTAAGCACGTATCAAGAAACAATAGAATTAATTACTTAAAATATTATATTAAAAAAATCGATTAAAGAGAAATCCTCTTTCTCTCGAGGAGAGGGATTTTTATGTCGTGTATATTGTTGTAAAATATATATTTAATATCAAAATAAATATTTTGGTTGAAGATTGGGATTAATTTTAATTAAGCTGATTAAAATCACGAAAGAAATTCAAATATTGTAATGCAAACGTAATTACGTTAATCTTTTACAATTTTAATTTCGAATATCTAGATTCATCTAATTTATTTGATAGATCGGAACTTCCGACAGCAGAAATCATGCAAATTATCTCCAAATATATACAATGATAAATATTTGATACTACATAGCTACATTGAGATAATTAAACAGCATTATAGAACAGAAAAAAAAAAATAATATATAAATCCTGCGTAAATTTTATTATGTAGCTAAACAAAAAATAATGTGAGTTGTCGATATAATAGTTAGGTATCGTTACCTGTTATCGGTAAACAAAATCATTGGTAAATATATTTCCGCCGGTAAGTTATCTATAGTTGATATTATAATTGATATTATTCTAACAGATCAGTACCTCAATGACGCATGAATATTCTCTGAATAAAAAGCGTTAAACATTACGTGTTCTTACGTCAAAATTATGATAAATGAAAGCCTGCAGATATCGCCGATGAATATCTACTGCGAAGAACGCGAATCGTGACGAAACTACGGATTCGCGCTATTATCAGATCACGGGATACTAAAACAGCGGATTGGGCATGACTCAACGATCGTAATGAGATTTTGTTGTGTCGTATATTTACTCCGCGGCTAGAATGCAGCTTAGAATCGTTAAACTTACTCTATATATCTATTACAACTTGATTTTTTTGCATCTTCGACATTTCTAGAATGTTTTTGTAATGTTCATTCATTATTCAGACGGTGGCATTATCTAGGTAATTAATTATATAAAGAATAATGTTTATTTCGTATAAACAAATATATTTACTTTTATGAATCGTGAAATAATCGTGTTACGTTATGCAATATATTATATATTTGTGTAATATCTATATTCACTATGTTAATGACTTTTTTATTATTGAAGGAATCACATTCTACATACAATGATGTGATAAAGTATTTGTTATTGATTCATTATTTATCATCGCAATTCCTTATCAACAAAGTTTATTATTGGTATTTTCTATTAATTTTTTCATGTCTGTATTGCAGATGAAATATGGCTGAGAATAGAAGAGAGATAACGGAAACTAGTAACGATCTAACGATACCAACGATGCATATAACAAATCCAAATGAAAATAGTTATACTCAGGAATCGTCAAATACTCGATATTCATTGCTGAACATGAATCCTGGAGCAACATTAAACTTTGATGTAAGAACAATGGAACATTCGAGAACATTTACAGATAACATTTCCTCCACTATTGAGGGAATTCGTCCTCTCATACAACAAGCAGCAGTATGTATCAACAGATTATATTATGTTATTTATTTTATGCAATATCTATAGTGGTTTTATCAAATTTAGAGTTTTTTGATATATTGATTTATATATGTCATTTCATATGTTATAATTAAATCATTCTATATTTTAAGTATTTATACATATAGATATTTTATCTTCCCATAGCCAAATTTATCATTTACATCATTTTTGGCTATTCATGGATTACGGAATCATGTTCATCCAACAGCACTACCAAGTGATAGCTATATAATTAATCTGGAAGAATCGCCAACAAGTGTCATGAGTTCTCATGCTGAATCGATGTATAATCATCATCATATAATGATGACATCGAATGATCATTCAAACAATATGCATGAAGCAACAAACCAGATTGTGAACAGTCAAAATAACAATAGCAACAATAATGCCTCACAGGATGCTACCGCCAACAACAATGTTCAGATTAGTCTGGAGGGTCGTGCATTGCTGAAACAACTTCAACAATATATTCCTTTTGTTACTATTCTTCTGGCCAAAAGTCTATACGATCTCCGTGCCGGGATACTAATGTTCATTGTACTGCTCATCACATTCATTCACGCCAACAATGATCTCAAACGCGAGATTGCTAAGCAGCAAAATCGTAGCTGGTCATTGCTGATGTTAATCTTGGGCTATATTACCGCCTGTATCGTATTCGTCGGTTATACATTCGATCTGCATACTCTTGCTCCTTATGCCGAACCACTCACGATCTGGGACTTGCTATGCTACGTCGCGGTGATGGATTTCTTCCTCAAACTTATCACTATTGTTTGCAAAATTCTTCTGACTTGCTTACCAGTACGACTGTTGGCATTTCAAAACCGGGTAAATACTATTAATTTAAAATTCGAAATCTCAATTTGAAATCGATTAGTGTTATTTGAAGTACAATTGCATTCGAGGTTTGATGTTACTTTTATTATTCGATATTGTTTCATATTTGAAATTATTTCTGCAACATAAGCGGAGAATCGGATATCCAAAATGTTGAAAAATTGCAGGGAAAATATTATCTTATGGTAGAAGCGACATCGCAACTGTATCGATGTGTCGCGCCCGTTCAACCGTGGCTATACTACCTTTTTGAAGCTTATCAAGGTCCTGAGAAAATCGTGGGTATCTTTTTCTCGGTGATGTATACTATGAGTAAAGGTAGCGACGTACTGTCGCGACTCAAGCTATTCCGTACTGCGGTATGGAAACTATTTCAGAATGTGGTATGTTCAATTTTCACAATGCAAATCACGATCGACATTGTTTATTGTCATGTCATATCATTAATAATGTTTTACAGAGCTTAGGTGTATCTCCATCGAAGGAACAATTAATCGCATCCGGCGGCATATGCGCCATTTGCCATGAAGAATACACTATGCCGGTCAGGCTTCATTGTAAGCATATCTTCTGCGAGATGTGCGTTTCAACATGGCTTGATAGAGAACGGTCATGTCCGTTGTGCCGCGCGTCTATCACAGATGATCCGATCTATCGCGATGGCCATACAACAAACTTCATCCAATTGTATTGATTCCACTAAATCAGGAACTTGTATACGTAATTTTCTCTTCCTCTCTCTCCTGTCTCTTGTACAGTTTTTTTAATTGCTAGATGAAAGTATAAAAGATTTTGTTCTAATGGACAAATGTGTCCTCCATTATATATGTAATGGATAATCTATATCTATTTTATATCTTTTGCATTATTTATGATCTTTTCAGACGAAACCTAAATAGCAATAAAGATAATAAATAATACAAATGTGTGATTGGTAAAATTGATTATATTGTAGTGTTGTCGAGAGATATACATTTGAATATATATGAAACATTTTGTATATAAGTAGATATGTTTACATATAAATGTATAGGGAGCGTAAGATGTTAAATCGAAAGATAATAAGAAATCACAATAAGGAGATAAAAAATGAAAGTTTAAAAAAATATTAATTTGTTTATTGTTAATGAGCACGACAAAATCAATTTTTCATGTATATAAAAAATATTTATATAAAAATTATATCTTTATAGAAATAAATTGACATTTTGTAATTGTCTCTGTCGGTTAATTAAAATTTTTTAACTTACTAAAGTTAAATAAAATTAATTATTGATTAATTATACATTGTCTTTTTTTTCTATTTTACATATATAAACATAATGTCATTGTAAAAACAATAATCTTTTAGTCAAATGATACTTTATTTTTCTTGAAATAAAAATAATGTTTATTATTTTCTTTTTTACATTCGATTTTGTATTAATATATAACACAAAACTTATTAAATAAAACATAATTGCAGAAACATATAATATTTCCTATTTATTTGCATAAGATAATGCAAATTCTTACATTTCATATATATATTTATATATAAATAATTTGGCTTATCTATATACATTTACATAGATATATGCGTGCGCGTGTGTGTACATATCTATAAATAAAAATCAACTTACAAACACAAACACGTATTAATCAATTTGATTTAAAAAGAAAAGAAAAAAAATATTTAAAATTTGATTTATATATATTTATATAAGATTATATATTTTTAAGTAATTTATGAAATTCATTAAAAACGATAATATTTAATTAATAAATTCGTAACCCGGTACTTCGTCAAACTGTTGATTTTGCGCACTGCCAGGTGCCATTGGTCTCGCTATCTGTCCTCTCGGAGCAACCATTTGCTGCTGTACTCCAAATACTTGTCTATATTGAGGTTGTGGCTATAAAAATACATTAAAGTACATTAATAATTACAATATTATTAATCATAATATATTGCGCAACAAGTTCTTTTATAGAGTCTCTTCCATTATTTAATTATTAATTATTTGTTAAATAATCTTAGAAAATTATATGAATGTAAATTTGTTTCAGATATTTTTTATAGATTGTGCACTATATAAAATTACATTACTTACTTGTTGCAATAAATGTCTAAGACCGAGATTATTAGTAGAGACCGGACGCATCATTCTTTGAGTGTTTGCCTGTTGGTTAGCCATAGCGGCTGGATTAAGACCTCTCTGTGCCTGTTGTGCCTGTAAAAGATTAATTTATTATTTATTGATTTATCATGTACTATACAAAAATGTCCATCATTAAAAGTAGCTTGCCTCAAGCTGTTGCTTATATTGCATTTCTTGTTGCTGCGCTACTTCTAGGTTTTGTTGAATCTGTATGGCATAAACGTTGCAATCATAAACGTTTTTTCAGTTTTTAAAAACTTTCGAAAGCTTTAATTAAACAAAGAAAAAAGAACTTTTATTTACATTCACTTCCAATTGAGATTTATACTGCGCTTCTTGTTGTTGCGCAGCTTCTAATGTCTGACGTAAATGTTGTATCTTCAATAAATTTTGATGTCGAGCAATCTCTATGTCGTCAAATGGAGGACGTTGTTGACCAATCATACCTCCGGCAGCAGCATTTGCCTGAGAACCACTAATTCCGCTATTCTATAAACACATCAAGTCAATCATAATATTTTGAATGAATGAATGAATTATTTATAAAATTTGAGTTTTATAAAGATATAACAATACGTCCACGTTACCTGCATATTCATTTGTGTTTGCGGACCACTATTCGAAGTTAGAGTTTGCGGTGGAGCATTAGCGGATATGACATTCTGCGTTATCTGACCACCACCCATCGCCATGGTATTCGTTTGAGACATAAGAATACCTCCTTGCGTACCTGTAGTAGACATGGGTGTAGGAATTGCATTTCCTGGTCCAGGATTAGTCTAACAAAGTCAAATAGTTACTCTTTGACATCTCGATTTTTATCAATTAGATGCAAAATTTATTCTATTATTTACATTTACTTGTCCCTGTCTCATAGAAGCCTGGGATGTTTTCTGTTGCTGTATCACTTTACGAAGACGGTCAACAAATGCTGTTTGATCATTCGGAATAAAACCTAAATATGTCTTTTTCTCTGCAGTATATAAGAGTATGAGTACTTTTATTTCACAAGCTGGACTGGCTGGAGCAGAGGTAAAGTGAACACAACCAGCCTATAAAATATTTTCTCATATTTTATCTCCATTTAATATCATTGTATATATAAGGTATATTGTCACGCATTTATAATTAGTTATAATGAATATGCTTACAAATCCAGCGCTCATCATTTTTGTTAAAGATTCCAATGCTTCGCACGGTGTTGGATGAAAAAGAACGGATTTGGAGTTTTTTAGGTAAGAACCGCCAATATTTCCTATCAGTTGCTTCGGCATCAATTGCATGATTAATTTTGGTGGCCATGTATCCGCTTTCCTAATAAATGAGAATCATGTGAAATAAAAACAATTATATTAACAATTATAATTATACAAAGAGCAAAAAAGATGATATTAATTAAAGCCATTTACAGTTCCGGATCCCCATCCTTCGAATTAGCCGAGACTTGACACGGAACATGTCTCGTTTGTTTTTGTGCATCCGTCGGATTCTTGGCCTTTTCGATCCATTCTACAATGCCTTGCCAGATGTTTTGACGCTCACGTGGCACGAGCTGTTGACCTTGTACAGTACCAGTGGCCACATTGTTCTGAAATCAAAATGGATAATCACTACATAGTGAAATTAAAATAAACGCATATATAGCAAATTTTGTATGCAAATTTTAAGATTGCTATCTTACTTTATAAAAATAAAATGATTTTACATACACAAAGCATAATGTATAGATGAACAATATATTTCACAAAGTTATTAATTTTTATCTCAGACATTATTAACGATAACGGCAGAATTTCCTTTCAATATTTGAAGATTCTTTTCGGACATTAAAACTTTTCAAAGAGAATATCAAAACATACGTTTTAAAAGTGGAAATGTTAAACATTCTTTCAAGATCACTGAGAAATTAAATAAGATGTTTCATATATATTATTAAAATTAATAATAATATATATATTATTACCTGTGCTTGAGGATGCGTGATTTGTTGTGTAATGGAAGATACTGAGACTGGCGCTTGTTGCGATGCTGTAACGGTTTGTGGTACTTGAGTGGGCACCGATTGACTAATGCAAGACACAGTAAGCTGTCCGGGTTGATTATGAGTCGGTTGAGCGGCCATCGATGACATGTTGACCTGTTGGGCATTTTGCTGCTGCAATTGCATTGTTAATCGCAATTGTTGTTGTTGTTGCGTGAGTTGCTGTTGTGGATTAGCAGCCATAACATTATTACCAGCTACTGGAATAGATATCATGATACACATAAACATATCATATCATAAAACATATCGTATCATAAAACATATCATAAAAAATAAAACGTGATGGATATCATTTGATTACCATCTAATCTTTGGCTGAATGCAGCCACATTGAGTCCTAATGATGAAGGCGGCTGCGTCAATTGTGCTATTAAAGCGCTGCCTTGCGTATTAGCAGATGCAGCCGCACCTGGCGCTATGAAGGGCCGCATCCATCTTGTAGGTCTAGCGGCAATATTCACGCTTGGTGGATGATAATTTGGTGGTGCGGGTATCTGAGAATTATAAGGTGGCCGTACATTATTCGGCGGCATTGGTGCCACCATAGACTGCGTTACAGTCTGATGTACCGAAGCAATATTCTGTGGTGCTTGATTCCTAAAGGGTGGACCTTGCTGTTGATTCGGTGGTGCAATATTTTGTTGTACCTGGTTGGTATTTGGACTGTCATTGCTTTGCAATGGACTCAGAGGAATTTGTGCGGAAGTAGGAGCGGTATTATGAACGTTTTGGGGACCCATTTGGGGACTGACAGGCCGTTCCTTCAAGTTGTAATTACGTAGTAGCACCAAATGCCGTGGATCTTTGGCATAATTTTTTGTCTGCGAGGATTGTAAATCACCACCGGCTTTTTCAAATAATTTGTATAATGCTGGTATCTTTCTTGGTGATAATATGGAAAGGTTAATATTTCTCTGAAAGATTATAAAAAATATATATATATAAAATAAATATGTGTAAAATGATTCCAAGAGTACAATCCAAAAAGTATATTGTACCTCTTGGTAAATACTAGCTATCTGTTCAACAGTATGACCAGCAAATTTATAAGATTCTTGAATCATCGTTTGATATGGAGGTGAATTGCATATTAAAATACAATGTTTCTGCGATGCTGTATTTGGTTCTCGTCTCAATTGTAAATCTTCAAAACATTGCAATCCTGTTGCAAGACCTTCACCAATATTTGCATAAGACTCTCCCTTTCCACCAACCATCCTAAAAAAACATTACATAAAATAAATTAGGTAAAAAAAATTTCTAATTTCAAGTATGGTAGCAAATATATAATTCTGAATTTTATATAAGAAATATATCTGTAAACACACATATATATATACATATATATATACACACATGTACACGTGTATATATAGACATACAAAAAATAAATTGTGTTTCTATACTTACTCAAGTTTATCTAGAATCATCAATAGTTTATGAGGATTTGAATAAGGTCCAAGAGTTTCTGTACAAGGTGCTGGTAAACAATCGGCAGCATGATAAATAACTATTCCATATAATGTTGTGCTATTCTATAAAGAAATATTTTAAATATCTTAAACAATTTTCAGCAAATAAAATAAATCAATCAAATATACAAATTAATATATATTTGTATAAATTAATTATTTTTAAAATAATATAAAAGATATGAACATACCTCAGAGACATACTCCCTATCTTCTATACCACCTTGGCTAAAATATCTATATGTAACATAGAGAAATAAATAAAATATATAAATAAATTAATAAAGATATATTTTTCTATTAAATTTATTAAAAATAATGTGTAATATATATAGTGAATATAAAATATGTAAAATATATTCTATATATATTATATTTATTAATACTAATTTATTATTTACTCTAATGTTGGGATAAGATAATTTGTTTTAAGGTCATTAAGGTAAGCTCCATTAACAGCTGTTCCTTCAATGACAAATATAACATCAGCTTGTATTCCATGTTCATTAGGTCCTGTCACCATTGTCCTACAATATATAATAATGTTTTAACTTGTATACAATATCTCTCAAACTTTGTTTGCAGGAATACAAATGTATTTTCTAAGATTATATTTATAATCTTTTATAATATTTTATATTTTTTAATGCTAATGAAAATTAAAAATAAATAATTTTATATGTAATTGGAATTTATAATTATAAAATTACGATATCATTGTTTATAATAAACATTTGTATAAGCATACGATTATAAAATTTAACAAATTTATATTCAGTAAAAATTCATAAATTCATTAATGAACAAAAAATAAATCTATATCTATACAATATATATACATACAAACATGTGTATTAAGTCAAACTATATATTCTAGTTATTTTTTTTCTTAATAATATAATTATTAAGAAACTACAGAAAGATATTGATAAAAATTATAAAAATGTAACATAATACATGAAACATAACACTGTACACATTATCAAAGTTCCTTTGTTAAGAGTAGAAAAAGTATACACTGCATCGTACGTTCTCTTACATAGTATAAAAATGATGTATAGACTAGATGTACTAAAGAAGTTTTGATCTCTTATCAAAAATATAAAAAAAACTAGACGATATATTATACGATTATGCGAATTATTGTTGTATTATCTGAAAATAAAAAGAGGTTAAATTATCATTAAATTGTATCATAACTTCAACTCAAAAATGCAATAATGAAATTTGCGGTACCTTTATTGCACACTTGTAATCGGATATCACCAATCATAGTACTCACTATCTTGGTGAATTATAATGTTCCTATGATGAATGCTGTAATTGGCGGTTACATTATGAATGCAACTGTGCATGTGGACATCTTTCTGAGGTCGTCGAGATTAGCCAAAATGTCCAGCACTGGACTTGTGCTTAATGTTGAATTCACATTATAAGAATTTATTTTATAAAAATTCTAGACAGCAATATTTTGATTTTTAGAAAATAAATTCTATTAAATATCGGATGTCGTGCAACGGATGTCAGTATAAATTCAACATAAATCTCTATCCCTAATCATAAGACTTTTCTTGCCGACGATAGCAATCATGCTCCTATTATATTCTATGTTCATGGTATCGTATGACATCATATCACTTATATATCATATAAATATGAAATAACCTCTTATCATCGATAAATATCGCTGATAACAATTCGATTTTAGCGTAGGGCTATCAAGCATGCGCATAATCTCGATGCGCATAGTAACACGTGAATCGTGAAGAAAGGCACTTGTTATCACTTGTCGTTTGCGACAAAAAATATTTAATGGTCACTAGCGGCCACTGTGCATTGCGCGTGTAGCGGTGAAGGACACGCAAATTGCCTCGTGACATTCTTAGTGCCTTCACAAAATTATGCCCTATTATCCCTTTTTCGTATGACTATGTTATATAAATTCGCGAACGTGCAGCAATATGTACATACTATTACGTACAATGTTAGCGCTCGTGCATTTTTTTTATATTCTGTATTCCGCAATTTATTTCGTTTGTATCGTGGTGTGTCGCAAATGCATAGATATTTGGTACATCATCACTAGGAGCACGAGAACGGAGCTCGATATGCTTGCATGTACATTCGCGAAAACTAAGATTCCCAGGCATCTGGTGATCGTGCTTGGACAGTGCGACAACTCGATCCTGGACTGTGTGCGTATAATTGGATGGTGCATTACACTTGATATACCTTACATCAGCTTCTTTGACCGTAATGGTAAAAAGTGATTTGGTATCACTCATATTTGGTATATCTATATGTGAAAAATTTATTAAAAAGAGGAAACAAATTATCTCAATATATCTACTTGTATTGGAGTTTTAATATATGTTTGTTTAATATCACTTCCCAAGATTCTCATTTAATGTAATATGTTGAAGCAATTGATCTTAGAGATATTAAAATAGTCGCTGTACTACATATTTTAAATTCCATTGTATAATTGTTAAATTACATTGTATAGTTTATACATACTATATATTTATACATACTAATAATCTTGCTGCTACAATTGAAGGATCATAAAGAAAATATATGATTCTGATATCTTATTCTGATTCTGTTTGATCTTTTGAATATTTTTATATTATGTATATAATTATTTTTTAATATAATTATTACTATAATTAATTACTATAATACTATAATTAATATAATTATGTAATATTAATATGTAATTAATTATATTAATCATATATATATTCATAATAAAACATATATTTATAAGAACACGATTTATTTGATAAATTATAAAAATTTATTTGTATTTAATAACTTTATATTTTATATTTACTGTTTTCTAATAATCAATTCTATAAAATTTATCAATAAGTAATAGTCATTATATCTTATAAATATTGAATTATTTTGTTGCTGAAATGTTATTTTCTATTATACATATTGCTCTATCATTGTGATATTTTCATATTTCTTTTATAAAAACTTTTCATTTTGTTTTTACAGTCAAAATTCCCATAATAATTATTTACAGAATATTACATCAGCTGCAATACTTTTATACAGAAACATAATCTATTTCAAATACATATAAGAAATAAATTTATAAACATTTTAAATGCTAAAAATGCAAATAGTTTATTCTTGCAATAATTTTTATAAATGCCCTGTAATTTAATTGCTTGCTATTATTTCATTGTAACTTAATAACTATATTTTAATATTTAATCAAACTTTAATATACATATAATATATAAATTTTAATATATTTGATCAAACAATTTATCTTTCTTGTATGCATTAGTCCATTCAAATAATGAGATAATATTAATATTGTTATTTCTATAAAATATGTTATAATCTATCATACTATAACTGAAAATAGTTTAAATATTTTTAGTTAAATAATAAATTTAATTTAATTTTCATTTAATTATAAATATACAAGAATAATTTTTTGCAAATTAATTTGCAGATAGAAGCATATTTCAATGTAAATATAAATAATTCATGAGAAACTGCATATTTCTTCATATAAAAATAATATATAATAATATATGAAAAAACTGAATTTATACAAGCAGCATTATCTTTCCAGGTTTCTTAAAGAAAAATGAAACCAATCTTAAAGAGGAATTTGCAAGAAAACGGCCTGATTTAGTAGAACATATTATTTGGAATTCACATACAAAAGTATCTAGTCAAAATGGAATAACTGGTATTGTATAAATTGTTCTAACAACAGAACTAAAAGTTTCTAGATAATAACTTTCTGATGTTAATATATGCAGTTTCTAATCGCTCACATAGTTAAAAATTAGACCGATACTAGAAATAATGTAGGCCACGTCATACGTAATATAAGCAGAATAATTATAATATCTAAATAGTTAAGACAAATAGTTATATAATGTCTAATAATATGTCCTTTTCATTCTTTTTACAATTTTTATTGCTATTGAAAACTTGTGTTTCTTATCTTTAATGATATTTTATCATTAAATTTTAAAAGATATATTACTGTTATATATATCTTTTTAAATAAATTGTCATTAATCACATATTAGCATATTTTATTTGCAGGTAGCAGTTCGAAAATAAATGTATCATTATTATCTGATATGGATGGCAAAGGAAAAATAGTAACATTAACACAATCATTGGCAAAAGCTGTGTCTTCAGGGAATCTTGATCCAGAAGAGATCACAGATCAATTAATCGATGAAAAGTTACAAATAAAAGGGACGCCCGCTCCCGATCTCGCTTTAATAGATGGTTATATTTGTTCCACGCGTGGTCTTTTACCGTGGCATACAAGAACGACAGAATTTTTGTAAGAGGATTTGTAGAATTTGTCAATATTACCAATGATTCTGTTTTTGATTCTTTTGTTTCTCAAAAGCTAATCATTAAATTCTTTTCAGAATGCTGCCACTATACATCAATATTTCAGTGAAAGATTTCACATATCTATTAGAAAAATACAGTAAATGTGTACAACGATACGGAAAATGATATGTAATTATCTTTATTTGATTTATTTATATGAGAGATACTGCATTTCAATCAGGAATAAATTATTGCGAAGACTGAACTTTTAATATTTTATATATGTTAATAAGCATAAATGTAAGTTGTTGAAATTTGGCGATATTACATTAATATTATACAAAAAACAAAAATGATCACAGAAAATAATTATTTAGAATGTACCAAAATGAGTGCACTTTTTATTGATTTGAGATTTATATGTTACTGATGCAAAATTGGAAGAATGAATCCATTTTCATACGAACGTAAAGTTCGTTTCATATGATAGATAAATGCAATTTTATTATTAATATACATGAATATTACAAATACGTTTTAAAAAATCAGGGATGTAATAGCATCGTGTGTTGCGATAATTATAAACACTATGAATGTTTTACATAATTGTACGGTAAAATAATTGAATATAAATTCAGTAGTTTTATGAATTTCTAATACCCAGTGCTTGCTCCAGTTCAGCTCGTTTCTGTTGCACTTTCGTATAAAAGTAACGACACACAGCTTCTTGCGCCCACGGTTGATAATAAAATTCCGCTCTTCTTTCTTCTTCTGGATTTCCAACGACATCCGTCATAGTTTTTAAATCTCGTGTCTGTGAAATTATCCATTTGTTAATGAACTGTTGCGGGTCCTTGGCAAAACTCAGGAAGAATTCTCGATTAGTTTTTAATTGATTAATCGTTTCGACAGTTTCATGAATTTTGTTATCCAGACTCTGAATTTCTTGCTGACTCGCAGTTGATAGAAGAAAATTATTCATTTGTGTCTTCAATGTGTCATCAACTTCCACATCAATATCATAACATGCAGTTTGCTTAGTTTCGGTACCTGAAACAATAAAATTCAATATTAGACATACTCATGATTAATTTTAATTTATAATATAATTATCTGACACTGAATTAAAAAATTCTAGAATATTAAAATTTATTAAAATCTTCATTTCATCTACCTTCTACGCTTATAACATGATTTATTACGATAGGATCAGGTGGATGCAATAATGGATTCAATCGTTGCGGTATTTCGGCGAATTTCATTCGCGGACAGCCAAATATCTGGTCCAAGTACTTGTCACAATTGATAAATTCTCTCTCGTGACTATCTTGGAGCTTATGTGTCTTTATATATTGCCAAAGTGCAGATATAATGACAGGCCGCGTTTGTGTATGTACACCCAATAACCGCGCCAATCGCGGATCCAATTTAAACTGAAATATAATTAACACAAATCATTAAAATTATTAACATAGAATTGATTATTTTGATGGATTATCTTAGAATTGATTAGAATTGATTATAAGAATAAAAATGTCAATAAAAATAAAAAATTTACCTGCAATGGTTGATAATCGAGAAGAAGAAGGATAGTGCAGCGAACATTCTTATCACCTGGTCGTTTAACTTGAAATCCATCAGTTTCTTGAGTGGTCAATGTACGATGCCATTCAACCAAATGATTATCAGGTCCATATAGATCTTTGTCCAATTCTATTACCAAGCTTTTAAAAAAAGATGAAAACTTTCGTTTTACCTGCATAGTTATTAAATCATTAAATACATTTATATGAAATTACATTAAATATTAAATATTAAACATTAAGTTAAATAATATTAGTATCATAATTTAAATAAACATTTTATCTCACATTATGGTATTACTACCTTATTAGGATCATTTTTAGTGTCATCTAAAAGACGTCCTTCAACTCTAAGTTCCCAAGATGCTACAGAACCCTCTTCTCCTTCGCCTGCCTCTTTAGCTGGATAAAATGTATTTGAAATAAAAATACGCAACTTTCGTTTCTGTTTCATTGGCCGCTTTAAAGCTTCTTGAATATCGAGACGTTTTCGCATTATAGTCGCATCTAATTTCCTTTCAAAAGCGAGCAAGTCCATATAAGCTTGAGACTCTGGCACCAAATCACGTACTTTCTGAGGTAATATTTTGTCTGCCAGTTTCTTCTTTTTCTTTGATGTGGAATGTGAAAAATCACTGTTCCAAAAATACCTAAATGAGTTTATTCGAAAAAACCATAGATACAGAAATTATAAATAATTTTGTAAGCATTGGGTTGCAGTTGTTATTCCTGATAAAATTTATTTAAAGTATAAATACAATATTAGATGATATTAATTACAAGTAAGTCTGATTAGGAGCAGCAATATTATAAAAATAATAAGATATACAAACATGCAAAGTAATGTGAATAAAAAGATAAAAGCATCCAATTGTTAAAACATACTCTATTTAATGCAGAAATAGAAAATTATGTGTGGATAATCAGATAGAAATGAAAAATATTCATTACCAAATTTTCTTGAAAATCATTATACTTACGGTTTTTGTTGTGACATAGGAATTCTTTGATCTGCACTTCTTTTTCCAACTGGTGGTGTAGGCATTGGACCTTGACGCATGTTTGAGTAAGGCTGATTTGGTCTCATAATTCCTCCAGGACCAGGACCTGCATTGCCCATTTGTGGTGGCGGGGTAAATCCAGATCTCTGCTGCATCTATGATAAAAATGGACAAAATTATATAAAGCAATTATATAGTTTTATAAATCATATATGATCATTACATGAATTTACTAGATATTATAAACAATGAAATTGATTATAATCATGTAAAATATATACAATATTCTATATATATGCTACTGACTATACCAGAATTAAAAAGTTTGTTTACTGGGAAATTAGGTCCAGAATACTGGCGTAAATTCGGTGGTACGGATGATGGTGGATATCGTTGAGGAGGTGGTCCATTGCTTCCTGCATTTGGTACAGGAAATCTTTGTGCCATTTTTTTCTTGTAATCTTTAAAGAAATGTATAACAATAAGAATAAATGTAATGAATATAAAAAACAAAAGAAATCTGTATATATATAAATTAAAGTCGAAAATAGAATTGATAATAATCCAGCTAAAAAAATATATAAAAACTAATACATTTCACTCATGTATAAAAAAATTGATTCACGGAATTAGAATTCATGATAAGCATTTATCATAATTGACCCAACACATAGATGTAACACAGATTGGAAAAAGTCAAAATTTGTTACTAATAATACACTCAATAATGTTTAACTTGTTTTAAATATATTGTGAGTATAGGAGATTAACAAAAATAATTAAATTAGTTTAAAATGATGAAATAAATATATGCAGTGATTACAATCACAACACGTCCACAGTTACTTTATATAATTCCCACGAAAGATTGCGAACAAAACATGTTGCCAAATAATATATGTACACAACACAAACTGACAGAATACTATTTACAAAATAAAAATATATTCTAAAATAACCTTATAAACTTGCAACTTTCATTTCATCATCACTTACATCGCTTTCCTAAATATGTATAAAGTTGTATACACACATCATTCACAATGCTGCCAATATAACGTTTGAACGCTTCTATGTATCATTGATTAATTTCAAAAGTTAATAAAAATTCATTCTATTTTCCATACTATCTTAATCAGTCAATGAATTTAACACATTGATATAAATATATAAAAAGCTATAAAATATAAGTTATAAAAGTTTTATTTTCTTAACTTTAATATTGATTCTTTTGACAAATTTATAGTTCACTTTATAATTATTTATAGTTTATGAAAAGTTTCCTGGCTTATAGAAAAACGTAAATAATGTAATAAATAAAATAAATTTCTGCTTATTTTTATAATACTCTTTATTTTTATAATATATTTAAAAATGTATTCATGCATTTCAAATACATAAATTTAAATATATAATTTGTAATAAACATTTCCTGCAAGAAATATAATATATGATGTTCGATATTCATTAGAAAATTTCGCTTTCTAAAATTATTACCTTTTCATACCTTTTCCTTTGTAATTTCTAAAAAAAAGTTTTCTAATAAATATTGGATTACGCATATACATAGGAAAAACAATATGAAACTAACAATCTATGTTTCGTAGTATATTTCGCGTGTTCTTTGTGCATGATCTTTGTTTCAAAAGTTATATGTTCTAGCTCTGTAGCTTTTAATTCTTTTAGTTTTATCTTTCGTGCTTTAAACATGCTTATTGCGGGATATTTGAAGTTTGTAATTATTTCCAGAAGAATCTCGAATTTTTCAAAATAACTAAATCGATTTTATTTTTTATTCGATTTTATTTTCCATTATCATACTTATTAGAATGCAGAATTAATGATTTCAAGAAAATAGATTTATATACTACTAAATAGTAACTAATAATAAATAGTAGCATTCAGTAATCCAGAATAGAACTTCATATACATATATATACACGTAGTACGTATACGAGCCTGCGATGTGATTTTGAGGTTATATATTACATTATAAATAATTTTTTGCGAAAATTACATAAGGATGGACGATTTTGAAGTTGCATTATCGATTACTCAGAAAAAGAACTCGACAAAGTGCTCGATTATCTCAGAATTGGCAAAGCATGTTCGAGTAAACAGCATAAATGGCATTAACTCTTGTCTCGTACGTCTCAAGAATGATCGGAAAAGCTATAAGGAATTTATTACGCAAGTTAACGGGCTTGATATTCTTATTCAGCTTTTATGCCACAAGAATCAAGCAATATTAAACATGAGTCTGAGTATTCTTGCGGATGCTTGCATAGCTCGCGACATCAGAGAGAAGGTACGTCATTTTCATTCTCGATATGTAACCATTAATGAGATTGCTGCATATCAGGAGTGTAGTTACAGCTCGTTTTAATGGGGTATATTAATATTACTCAAATGAAAATTGTTTATTTAAGAAAGCATTTTTTTGTATTTTATATAAAATATATTTTTGAAAATTATATTCACATAATATTATATTCATAAAATTATATTTATGTAATAATATGTAATATATAATATTTATATATATTAATATTTTTGTCTTTCATATATATATATATATATATATATATATATGAAACTATAATATATAATATAATATAGAAATATTAATATACTGTATAATAAAAGTAAAATAAAGTAAATAAAGTATAAATATATATAATGTATAAATATGATGTAATACATATTATACATTATATATTATATGTGTGTGTGTGTGTGTGTATTACATATTATATAATGATTATTATATATCATATAATATTATATATTTTCTATAATAATTAGAATATTTAAAAAAATATTTTCATATATACATTTTTTATTCTTGTTTATTCAGAAAAAATGCAAAATTAAAAATATAAAATTTTAGGTAAAAGGCAGTAACATAGGATCTAATGTAATATCCATAATAAAGAATCCCATAATGAATGGCAAACTACATTGCCGCGCTTGCAGACTTATCAGTAATTTATCGGAATGCAGTTGGCATGCTAATAAATTATATGATGCTGGAGTAGTGGAAATACTTGCAGTTCTTTTGAAATCAAAAACCGATATGCAAACTTATCTAATGATTATTAGAGCTATCAGGTATAAAACGACATGACCTTATATTTCATTTTATATTATATTTCATATTATAATTATCAAAATCTATTATAATATATATTTGCAGAATTATTTGGAACTGTCATAAAGATAGCAGGGAAAAAATGGTGACAAAATATGAAATTGTTAAACTTGTCGCTCAGATATTTGTCATGGCTGTGGAAACGTCTAAAACGAACGTCAAGTATGTTGAACTTGTGGATGCATGTTTAAAAGCAATATATACATTTCTCATCGAATTGGATTCTCGCTGCGGCTTACAACTACAAATTGATGAAGATAAGCAAGGCTACAGATATCTCATACAATGTTGCAAAAACAATTTCAAAAATAAAATGGCTTTCAAATGTCTTTACATTCTTTGCCAAATAGCAGAATGCCGAGTGTTGTTGGGTACTTGTGGTACAGTTGAGCATCTCATAACCATAATTGATTCAACGAGCAGCTTTTCCGGTTTGCTGTCCCAGGAAATATTAGTTAGTCTGTGTTTGTTTTGTTGGGAAGCAGTGAATCGAGCAAGGATCACAAACTATAATGGACTACAATTGATTCTTAAGCTATTGAAAATGTCAGAATATAAGTGTTATCATTCCATGCTCTTGCATACGCTTATGCATTTCTATTATGATGAAATTGCCATCAATATCTTAGTGGAGCATGGTATAATAGATATTTTGGCAACAAAGCTGAAGGAGATGGCTACTGTAGCTATGAATAATAATACAAGCAATGTATCCAAACACCAATGCGATTACTTATCTAATGAAAAGACTTTAAAATATTTGAAACAAAATTCTAGCAGGTGAGGAAATAAGCAAACCAAATAATCCAAATCAAAGATACATATTCTATCTATATATATTGTTGTTTGGAGAAATTTATTTATTAAAAATATAAAATTATTTATTTTATAAAAATATAAAATATATTATTTTAATTATAAAATATAAAAATGTAAAAATGTTATAAAATAGAAATTTAAATTATATTATAGATTATTAAATTATTAGATTATTTATCAATTGAGTTATAATTTCTTTCTTTAAACTAAATTAGACTAAATTAAGATAAACTAATTAAACTAATAAAATATTTAAATCTCAATGATGATTCTATGAAGTATACAGTAAAATTTTCTTTCTATTTTTTTTTTCATATCACAATAATAATATCAATTCATTCAATGTTTGACATATACAGATACAGCATGGATTTTTATCAAAATGACTGGAGCCCAAGAAGCACTAGCGGTTATTCTTCGTCTGCACCTAGCACGCCACCTTTACCACCTTATGATTTGAATACTGAGGCTGATGATACTACAGATGATAATATTTACAGTCCAATTTGTAGCGATACGGAATATGATGATAAGAGCGATGGTAAATTCTTATTTCTATCACGGATAATTTTTTGTTTAAATTATTTAAAAATATATAAAAATATATATCATTTAATATAAAATGTTTAATTTTAAATGTAATTTTTTCATTTTATATAATGTTGCAATTTTTTACAGAGATAATGGATGAAGCCATTTCATTACAGAGCAACAAATCAATAACAATAGAAACGGATAATTCAAACGATTCCGATATTTTTAATAAAACGGATGTTCGTAATCAACTATCATGTTCGACATTAGCATTGTTGAGTAGATTGACTGTTCATCATACACCTATTGACGGATTGGCCGATTCTGTAATGATCAAATCACTGTTGACTTATATAAAATACACGAAAAACATAAAAGCTTCTGAAATATTAATCAGAATCATGCGGTAAGTCTTCAAGTTTTATTTTCAGTCAGAATTATTCTTTTTAATTGAATTTAAATCATGACTATTTCAAATAGTATTTGTTCAACATATTTTTAAAAATTCTCTAATATTTTTGTCTAGACATGCAATAAATTTCATTCCATTGCTGAAACAAGGTTTCATATTTGAAGTACAGGATTTATCGGAACCAGAGCAATATATGCAGCCATTATGTATTATAGCAGAAATGGGTGTTTCAATCGGTGAACTGTCATCGATACTGCTGCGTGACGAAGAGAAACACAAACTACTGACTGCAGTATCAATACCGCTTCTTATAAAAACGCATTCTATCCTCAGGAGTCTATTGCAGAATAATGGTGGACTGAAATTGATATTTCGCATATTGATGGAACCATCACACCATCTATTTCAGCAAGCAATTTGGTCAATCTGTCAACTGGCGAAAACATTGCAGATTCAACCGGAAATAGTAATTAACCAACCGATTACCATAGTGATAACGAAGAAAGATAGGCCATGCAACTTGGAAACAATGTTGCCAACAGTAACATTCGAGTTGGACGATGGCACGACCGTAGAAGCGTGCAGAAAAACACTGTGTCAGTGCTCCGATGTTTTCTACGCTATGTTGGAGGGTTATTTCGAAGAATCGGGCAAGAAACGAGTGCGATTGAAAGATACATCGTTTGACAGTTTGAATATATTTATATCGGTGATAAGTGGTGCTCCATTTGAACATAGACGTATTGAATCCATTTTAGATGCAATGCTGTTAGCTGATAAATTTCTTATGCCAGATTTATCAGATAGATTGGTTGAGATATCTATAAGTAAATTGAATTATGAGAATTTTGCCTACGCTTGGTGTTGGGCTAAGAAGAATTTCTGTGATGAATTGAAATTGTGCTTCGTTAAAAGCTTCCTCGTTACAAAAATGTCATGGAATGAAACGATGTATGCGTTCCATAATTTCCATAAAAGTAACTTCTTCAACGAGTTCCTTCATGAAGTCAAAAAGATTATCACGGATACATTATGCCCTTATTAAAGACATTAGATTTGGGTTTAGATCTGTGACTACAAAACATAAAATAGAAATCGAATAATACTGGAATAAAAATTGAATTTATCACTTTTTATCTTATTTCTTATTGAAATTATACTGATAAGATCTTATATTTTTAATTAAAAAATCCCAATGATGAAATATGTCTATAATAATAGACTAATCAATATTATTGATTATGTATATATTCTTGTATATATTGAAATGTAAAATTGAAATATATATGAATTATATTGAATTATATCGAAACCGATATCGAACTATTTGTACATATATATACGGCAATATAAGAATATCTAACATCTTTATGTTGTTTTCTCTTTTTTATTATTTTATATTTTATATTTTCATATTTTTATATTTTTATATCTTATATTTCATTATTTTATAAGAAATATATAAAAACATGATTTATGTGAATAAGCATAAATTGAAATTTTATAAATAAAATTATCTTGTCACTAATATACATCTACGTTTTTTGACAAACATAAGTATATGTACAAATTCAATGCAGTACTATAATATTGAATTTAATGCCTTCATGAGACACTGACTTAATTGTGTTTCCCCAATATTCAACGTTCTTGTCATGTTTCTCTTTCTGTTAATTTTAATTTAATGGGTTGTGACGGCACTGAGATCAAATGCAAAATCATTTTTATATTATCTCGGTTGTCGCAGTCGAGTTTGAAAGTTTTTATAAGCTGCAACATGAACGATATTGATTATAAATTAGAATTATACATAAATTAATTGCGCAATCGACGACTTACTTGTGCTAATGCCAAAGACATCTGCGTTTCCGCAAGTTTGCGACCAACACAACTTCTAGCGCCCATTGCGAATGGGAGAGTAGCGAACGAATTTTTCACGCCCTGATAACCCTCTTTCATTCTAATCCACCTTTCTGGTTGGAATTCGTTTGGTTGTGGAAAATAGTTCTTGTTACGACTGCTTGAATAAATTGATAAAAGGACCAAATCCTAGTAAAAGATAGACAAGGTTATTTTCTTCAGATTAAATATCTAAAGTTTGATCATGTCTACAGTCAAATAATTGATTAATAGAAATTCTTTGCTATATGATGATTCTTTGATTATTACTCCTTTTGGTATGAAGTAATCGCCGATCATACTATCCGCTGGAAGATATCTTGTGAGAAATGGCGCGACGGGATGCAATCTTAATGCTTCTTTCCATATACCTCTTAGCAAATGATGTCGCAAAATTTCTTCTAATGATAAGTTTTTAATATCATAAAATAATTGATCTTGTAACTCAGGACGACTAGTGAGCAATAGCAATGCCCATTGCATAGTGATAGCCGTCTAAATAATAAATTGCAACAAAAAAATTAAAAATGTAAAATATTGTAAGTTTTGTTTTCTAAGAATTTATCTTCAAAAATTATTGAAGTTTATTGAGGAAAAAGAAGAGAATTGATGTATTTTTTCTTTTTTTTTTTGTTAAATTTAAAAATTATAAGCTACTCCATATAAGATACTTCATTATAAAATACTTTATTGATGAAATCAAAAACTTACTGTATCACCGGCAGCTATAATGAAATCAGCGACAATTCTAATAACATCTTCACCGTGAATTCCATCATTTATCATCATCGAAAGCAGACCGTCGCCATTTAGTCGTGTCATTTCCGGTACCAGTTTGCGTACCTTGCTTAGAACCGCATCGGCAGCCCGAACGAATTTGATCCACACCGGTAATTTAAATTTCATCGCTAATTTAACTGGCAACATTGACAAAGTAGTAGAATATATAAAAATCTCATGCAATACTAATGCCAAATATTCCGCCTCAGGTCGAATTTGACGTTCGCAATTCCGCCATTGCGAACCCATCAGAGTTGCTAGCATCGCTACAATAGAAGTATATTAATTAATATTGTTAATAGCGATGATTATTTAAAGTAATTGCGATATAATTTAATATTGATGTATTAAGCAATTTCTTTTTTATTTACTTTCGATAGACCAGAGATAGAGCTGATGTTCCAGATTCGGTATTGCAGTACCAAATCGACTATGAATTTTCCATTTATTAGTCAGATTCTCAGCGGCTTCTTGACAAGGTCCAGACATTAATTTCATTGGATCAGGCAACAGCATCGTTTTATTAAGAATTCTACGAAAATGCAGCCACTCATCCCCATTCCTATTCAAAAAACATACTTTCTCATTATCATCATTAAACATATTTTCGAATTATTTTAGAGCGAGTCAATAAAAAGAATCTTTCTAATTAAACAAAATTTAAACAAACTTGATACAATTTACGCAATTCATGTAATGATTTGTTAATCGATTTTAAAAATCAAAGTTTTAGATGAACTTTTTTATTTTTAAGCAAATATCAATATATACATGCTGATATATATATATATATATATATATATATATATATCTCTTACAGATTTTAAAATCCATATATAATTTTAAAAAATATCAATAATATACAACTTATAAAATAAAAAGTATATATAATTCAATCTAATATTTAAATCTCTAAATAATTAAACTCTTTGAACGGATTGACGTGCTACGAAAACGGTATACATACATGAAGAGCAGTCCACGGCGTTGTGACCGAATCTCGTTGTATAACATCCAAGCTTCAGGCAGAAAGTGTCGCGGCGTAGAACCCTCCAATCTTAGGAAAATTCTACGAAACTCATCAGGAGAATTGATAAAGACTCCTCGTACCGGTCCAATCTGTTCTCTGTAGACAGGACCTAATTCCCGATGTCGTCTATCGACATATTCATGCAATCTTTGTGCGCCTCCAGCCATTATCAAAGACAATATTGTCCCAAAGAATGGAATTCCTCGTGGTTCAGGCGGTTCTTTCCTTACTGAAGTACTGAAAGCCCTCATGAACAGATGAGATAATGCGGGTTTTTTTATCACGGTCCGACCAACGAGATTCTTTGAAGGAGAAGAGGCATCATTATTTATCAGAAAGAATCCAGGACATCCCGATATTCTGTGTTCGAAAAACGGAACGATGAAATCACCGTGAAGATTTGTCGATCTTGAGATTATTCGCGAGACTCTTCGTATCATATGCATCTCTTCTATAGCGACCGATGTATCAGCTCGAAGGAGCACGGCGATTATGCGGCTTCGCTGTCGACGAAAAATTATATCATGATCTTATTGGGATTCGATTCAGCATTTTTTTGCGTCGGTGAGATCATTGGGAGACGGAGGTAACACGAATACATTTTAATAAATTTTGCAGGAAACGAAAACGAAAGAAAAAACGATGTCGCTTTAATAAAATGTTTTAATAATTTTTAATATTATATATAATATAATTCTCTTATTATATAATGTTATATATTGTTATGTAAAATATAAATAAATAAAATATATTGTTATATTATTATGTAAAATATATAATTTGCTATCAGTTCTTAATTCATGAACAGCACGATATGCTGTCAGTTTCTCGCTTCAAATGCTAAATCTTTTACATATCTACATAGAGTATTTTCTCGACATTTTCTCCTCTTTTACGTTACATTAATTAACACGATGCGTACGTGTTTCTTCGCGCATTGAAAAGCGCGACATCATCAGAAGATAAAAGTCGCAATTAAGAAAACAGGACTAGATATATACACAAACAAAACGCGGTATCGCGCGTGCTTGTATTGTACGCGACAAATTAAGAAGTTTTATCTTTTGTCAGCGACAACAGGAGCGTTTTTCGCTCGGTTGAAAAGTTTTATTTATAGAGTGATACTGTAGTTTCTTTTGATCTATATAAATTGCTAATTATACATGAATCATTTCTTCTTTTGATTTATATAATTAGAAGATTCTTCTCGTAATAAATTGATTTCATGACGATTTATAGATATTCAGATAATTAAATGTAGCATGTAACGAAGACCTAAAGCAAATCGAAATAAAATTATATTTTATCTTAATAATTATTCATAATATATTTACGTTATATATATTACTTGTTTTCAGCTTGTTTTTCTTTGGTACTGCAATGTTATATTATTTATTTATTTTGAATTTAAACAATATCTTTCCGTTATCACAACAACATTGCTTTTATGAATTAAGATTTGTATAATTTTATTTTAAACACTTACTTAGGATTGTATTCGACGTCTCAAAATCAAAATAATCAATATGTTTGGAACTGAATTATCATTCACAAACTATCATTCTTGGCAGACGGTTGAAAGTCAAACTTGTCCGGTGTACATTCCGATCTTTACTGCCGCGTGCATTTGGTTTCCTGGTGATCGTTGCGGCGAATCGGAAACGACACTAACCGGAAGCAAAGCCGAACCAATCGCGATGACCCTCCGTCTTCTGCGCGAGTGGATTCACAGGTTTACAGGAGATCGAATACCGTTACCTAACGCTGCACTACCGTTTATTCCTTTTGCTGCGATTAAAGATGCACAATTCTTTTATTCTTTTATGAGTTTTCATACGACGACGGATTATTAATATCACCTGGCAAAGGTATTAAGATTAATTTTCTGATTAATTTCATCAATTTTTCCTTTAAGGAAAAAATATCTTAATGCAATCCCTCTAATTGAAAATTGCTCAAATCTAATTATTATATTTGAAAAAATGAATCATCAAACTTCTGGAAATCGATCAATTGAAGTTTCATATGAGGATACGTGCCATATTTGAATCCATTTCCAAAATAGTAAGATTGAAGTTTCATATACAAATATTTGGATGCTGTGCCTTGGATTCATCTCCGAAGTGATAAAATTCTCCTCTTCGAGAAATTTTGAACCACCCGATAGGTGCCTATAAATAATGCAGAGAAGCATCTGAATATCAAAATAACTAAAACGATCTATTCAGAGACAAACGAATACACGGATTACATTCCAAGATATGCTAAGTTTATCCTAAAATGAATTGTAAATTGTCTGAATTTTACATCATGCCTTTTTTCTACGTCTCGAACTGAAGATATTGTGAAATTTCACATACTACATACGATGTTACATTTTCGATTAGAATTTTAGATTCCTGGTCTTCCAGGAAAAAAATATATTACTTTGATCAATAAAAAAAGAACAGAAAAGAAAATGAAGTAGACTGAAAAGTATGTAAAAGGTATCTTATTAATAAAATATAATATTATATCTATATATTATATATAACATATTAAGTAAAAAATGTTGGTTACAGATTGAATATTCTTATATATCTTTATACTCTTCAACGGTCATTCCTATAGAGAATTCTAATACAAATTATAGTAGGATTATTGATATCTGTATCTAACAAGAAATCAAATATAAAATATCGATATCTCGAAATCCCAACGATATCTCAATGAACACGAGATGGCGCTCGATTGTAAAAGTTTAATAATCCTCGCGCGCTCATCGGCGCGCGGTGTTCACTTCGGTTCATCGGCATTCACCTGTCGCCGTTGGGCTCCGTTCCGTTATCAGTGTTATCACCAAGAGCATCGATCGCTATTGAGTGCACCGATTACTCCTCGTTCTTTCTCTCTCTCGCTTCTGACTACCACCTCTCTATGCGGGTATCGAAGGTGACCGAGGACGACGTGTGCACTTGAAACTGCACCGTGCTGCATCTTAATTCGAGTTCTTCCTGCACTCTCCTACACTCTTTCGCACTCTCCTTTGATTTTTTAGTTCCCCGCTTTTTTCAACTCGCATCTGTTGCAAATATCGAGTGCAGAAAGTGCGAAAGAGTACATCGTGAGAGAACGGTCCCGTGACGCTTGACAGACATTTCATTTTTAAGAACGAACTTCTTGTGACGCGATGGACGATATCGACGCAGAGTCTTGTCTCAAAGATTGGGACGATTTGGCACAGGACTACAAGCAACTTGAGGTGAGACAGCACAATTCTGTTCGACGAGTATGATTGTCTGATTCGTAAGGTTATGCTCGTTGTCTCACAGATGTTGATCTGGCCAATGACAAAAAGTTGCGATTTTGACTATCATCGCGAGTAGCATATGATGTCACGACCTTGGCAAATTATCCAACGATAAGTCGGAAAACAATAATATGCAATGCTCGGCGATTTTATCTTTCGCCTTAACTGCTTAGATTAATAATGAACGATAATGATATTGCAGAATTTTAATAGACTGAAAAAGTAATCGATTATTCTCGACCATCTCAAAAATTGCGATATTTTACAGCGATGAAATAATAAATAAAATACGAATACTCTAACATGAAAATGTGAAAATAATTATAAAATATTATTATGAAATAAAACAAATAATTATAATTTGAAAAAATAAATTAAAATAAAAAAGTTGAATAAATAATCATTAATGAAATAATTATTACATTGAGATCAATTATTAAAACATTAGAAACTATGTATTTCTTCATAATTTATAATAATAATTTATATTAACTAGTAACAAAGCAAGAGATTTCGAAAGTAATTAATATAAATTACATTTTCAAGAAATTTATTTGTTATAGGTACTAAACAGAGAATATCTTGCGAAATTGGAGGAAGTTGGTGAGTTACAAGCAAAATGTGTCAAGGGTATCTCTCATCAAAAATATCGTATGGATATAATATCCAAATCTTTGAAGCAGTAAGTTAATGTTTGGAATTTTTTAGAAGAAATGATTAATAAAATTTTTAGAAACACTATGTACTGAAAGGAAGGTTTTGATAAATCTAATTATTAGATACCTTAAAAGATTTTGATTAAAAATATTTAAAGTTTCTGGTCATCATTGAAATCAAATGATTAAATTTTTGTAATTTTATTTATTTCTAGCTTGAATATAAAAGCACCGGACGATTTGAAGAAGTCAATGACAAGAAGAGAGCAGCAACTTTATGTAATAGAGCAAACTTTACCAAAACCAAATGGCACATATCTCCAAATTATCCTGGGCAATGTTAATGTCTCAATATTGAACAAAAGTGACAAGTATCTATCATCATTTAGAATCAAATTTGATATATATAAAATATCTATGATTTTATAATAATTATTTGTTTTTAGATTCAAATATAAAGATGAATATGAGAAATTTAAATTAATTTTATCAGTAATTGGATTTATGTTATCCGTGCTTAATCTACTTATCAATGTAAGGTAAGATTATAATCATTATTATCATGATCATTATTACTTTAATCATCAATTGTATTACTATTATAATACAATTTATGATTAATATTTTATATTATTTTCTGGAAATTTATAAAGATATATGATACTGTTATTTCTTGATTATGTTATTTCTTTATGTATTTCAGGACTTTAGAACTTAGTTTCATGTTTCTCTTGGTTTGGTATTACTGCACATTAACAATAAGAGAAAGTATACTTAAAGTGAATGGATCAAGAATCAAAGGATGGTGGAGATTTCATCATTTTCTTTCAACTGTGGTATCTGGCGTTTTGCTAGTATGGCCAAACACAGAACCATGGTATGAGTTTCGTAGCCAATTCATGTGGTTTAATGTGTATATCAGTAAGTATATACAACTATATATAAATATAGTATATATAAATTATCAAAATATTCTCAAATGATTTCTCAAAATAAAAATGTTTATGAAAAGTATTTTATTATATTTTATAATGTAATCATTTCATAAGTATACATTTTATATATACGTTTTTATTTTATATATATTTTAATATATGTACATATATTAATAAATTAATATAACATTAATATTTTAAGTAATATTGATTAAGATACTAATATTAAAATTTATTCATAAATCTTTTCCGTACAATAAAATATTGAAATATATACAAATATATTCACAATATAAAAAAAATAAAAATAATCATATCAATAATTAATCATAATCTAATGTAATATTAATGTAATATTTATAAATTTTTAGGTGTAGTCCAGTATTTGCAATTTCGCTACCAACGTGGTGTTCTCTATCGGTTGAAAGCATTAGGCGAAAGAGACAATATGGATATCACCATCGAAGGATTTCATTCTTGGATGTGGCGCGGCCTTTCCTTCCTGCTGCCATTCTTGTTCCTTGGTTATCTATTTCAACTTTACAATGCATACGTATTATATAAACTAATATATCATCCGGAAGCAACGTGGCATGTATCGGTGCTGAGCGTCATGTTCCTTATATTATTCTTGGGCAACATCATTACCACTATTATGGTAATTCCGCAGAAGCTCGTCAAAGAACGCGTGAAAGATCATTTGTTTGCGTCCAAGCCTGATCGCAGGAAAGAAGGAACCGTGCGCGATAATGAGAACAGCAAAGGCAACGAAAAACGCGAATAAGGAAAAAACTGAATATTTTCTATGATGAATCTGGCTATAACTTAATGCGATCATATCTAAAAAAAAAAAGATCTGCAGAAATCTTTATGCTACAAAGCAATACCAGTACCGATATTAGCACGTAACAAACATATATTTTATTTCATCAAAGTCAGCAATCAAGCACACGACGTGAGTGACTGCGACGGCAAGCGAGAGAGAGATCGTATAATATATTTTTATTGACTTTGCTCTCAGACGAAGTCCGTCGTCGAATGTTCTCAAGAATGTTCTTTAGACTCTGTCTCGAAGTAAACGGGTCCGATTTCAATAGCAATTATCAATGATGATTTGACAGATTTATTAGATCTATTTTCTCGAATGCTTTATTGTTTCTTTCATTACTTTCCAAAATTTGGAAACCTCTTGTAAATAAGTTTGGAATAAAAAAAGCTGTCTAGTTAAATGCATCAAAATTAATCAAAAGGTCTTTTTTTCTTTTTCTTTTTCGATCTATATTACCTTATCCTTTCTTATAAAAAGAATCCTTTATTTTAAATTGCTAATTATCTGACAAGTATCTCTTAAATCATTTGACAATTTGATTATATTAGAAGAGTGAAAAACGCACCGATTGAGAAGTTGTCCTAATTTGACCCGTTTATTTCGGGAATTTTTGTATATATTGAACGCATATACGCATTTATTTTCAATTAGATTAGAATTGATACATTAGATTAGAACGATACAGGGCCGATACTAGATTATAAGTAAATTAAAAAATACGAATATTGACTTGAAGTTGATAAAAAATTTTATTTACCGAGAATTTATGCACATGTGTACACAGAATACACATGTAGACTATTTCCTAAATTTTATTTTTGCCTATAATTTATAATCTATAACACACACAAATGCATACGCACACATGCACTATTCTATAAGTTATATTTTTGTGTTACAAAAAAATATGCAAATGAGAATAGCAACTGGTACCGCGTTTATTTTTACAATTTATGTAATGTTATTTATGTAACTGTTATTTTATTTTGGATGTATTTTTTAAGATGTCTATGTAAAACGAATCACCTAGCAAGGAATGAAACATTAAGTCTTATCAAACTAAATTATTCTTTTTTTTCTAATGTATATTTTTCTTAAACTGCATTACTCGATTCAGATATCGTGCATAAATATGGAAAATCCCGGGAATGTATACGTCACTGTACGCGTATTTTGTAATATATAATAGCGATAAAAGAAAAACTTTTACACAGTATATACATTTGTAATATATACATATATACTATCCCTATAGGATATCTAAAATTATTTAATTATTCATTTATTGTTTTGCGAAAAAGTTAATTATAGAATTAATTCTAAATTCTTAATTTTACTTTTTTCCTGAATCATTTGGATTAAAAACATAACAATCATTGATTATTTATTATTTGGTAATATATTTTATAATACTTTATAATAATATATTTATAATCTTAATATATTTTATAATCTTTTTTTTCATTGTGATAATACAACTTTTTCAATCATAATTTTTAATATTATGTATTTTCCGATTCTTTAAAATTAAACGCCCTATAAAATCCAGTTTTAATTATAATATTTTTATTTTAATCTTCTATCAAATATTAATTTTAATCCTTTTTATTTAACTTAATCAATATATTGATGTCAACTCATTTGTTGATTTTTTTATTGTCCATTTTTTAAAATAATATCGTTTTTAAAATAATTTCATAATAATATGTGAGATAAAGATGTTTCAGTAATTTTTTTACATAAAAAAAAGGACTTGATCAAAGGATGCATGAACGAAATACATCAATTAAATTGAAAATGGAAAACATTGAAAAGGAACCCTGATGATAGTTACGCTACTGTTCGGAAAAGTCAGAATCTTGTGACGCTGGCCAAACTTAACAGTTCCTTCGTCGACGTTCCTGTGCATTATTATTTGTGTTAAGGTGTCAAAATGTTTATTAATTGGCCTCTGATAGCTGCAACGCTTTTCCCGAACATCGGTGGCTGGATTGCTTATTTTATTATTAAGAAAAATCAGGAATGGTATGAGGTGAGTAATCATTTATACATATTACGCATCACGGATGCTTAGACGCCAACATTAAGGACGTGGGCGACACAGTTACATCATTGATGAAAATCTAACAATGCGTAACCTATTCAAGATGCATTATACCGCTTATTTTATCGTTGTAATTATAATTTTGATAAAGTTTGTGGGCAAAGATTATCTAATGATAAATCGATGCCTGAATAATTAGCAATAAGTGCAATACGATTAATGCATTACTTAGATTGTTCAATAGATTTTCGATTTTATATAAAAGATCAGAATTTGTAAATTATATATAATCATTATGCAATTATTGTTATTGATGATTCAATTATAGTTATATTCATTCATAAATATACATAATTAATAATAGTATTCTCATAACTATAATAGTATAATTATAGTTTTATAATAAATTTCATGTGTATATTATAATTATTATAATGTACATATATAATAATCATAATTATATATTGTATTTATGCTCATAAATATTTATATTATATTTAACGTTTCCGTAATTTTTCATAATTATATATTATTTATACTCATAGCTATAATAATTCATATAATTGTTTATTATATTTGTACTTACAATGCAATTGCAACTATTTTTGTAATGTAATATCCAAATATAAATTTTAAACGCAGAACAAACAGATTTATCTAAAAGCTGAGATCATATCATTACAATTTATATGTATAATATTACATACATATTGTAGGAATCTCTCAGAATTATTTATTTATTTTCTTTCGTTTTTCAGAAATTTATATTCTCTGAATAATTTTTTTCATTTAGAAAATGCATGTTTGTTAATAAATTCAATTGTTGATATTTATAAATAAAGAGCAATATTTTAAATATATTTTTTCTTAAATATCATTTTTTTATATTTAATGCGATATTTAAACGCATATTCTTGAAATAAAAGCAATTATTATGACATCAATATATTACAAAATAAAAAATATTAGTCAAGAAATAATTAAAAAATAAATTCATAAATTTTTTGTGTTCATTTCCGTAAATATTACCGATGCATTTGAATGTGATTCCAATGACGCAAGGCTCAGTATATATATTAGCATGACTGATACGTTATCTTGGATATTTTTATTACAGAGGAATGTGAAATAGGATATGACTAAACCTCAAGAGAATTACTTCCTACTTGCTATCGATCGCGAAAATGCCCAAATGTTTACAATAAATTACATCTTATTGCTGTTATGATATAATAAATAATATGCAATATCACCTTTATATGTATAGATACCTGTTACGCTTAACTTATTACTCTTATTTTAGTCGCTAAAAAAGCCAGTCTATACGCCACCGAACTGGTTATTTGAACCCGCGTGGTCCGTTGCCTATTGTACAATAGGCTATTCATCATATGTGGTTTGGCGAGATGGGGGAGGTTTTACTGGAGCAGCTATACCGCTTAGCATTTATTTTATCAATCTCGCTCTCAACTGGTCGTGGACGCCGCTATTTTACGGAGCTCACAAAATAAATTGGGTATTTTACCATATATATATAGATACATATATATACACGCACAAATTCGCATTCACTCATGTACATACATATGTACGTATTTAATATTGTATTAAATGGGACTGTTCGAGAAAGGTTCTGTATAATAATTACATACATATATTATTATATATATTATTAATTTTATTAAAAGAAACTAGATATATATATATATATATATATAGAACAGTCACAATGTAAATTTTGTTGAAATCAATATTTCTCATTTAACAATAATTTTTTTAATAATTAAATAATAATTATCTGTTTACAAGATCAGTGAAGATAGGTATTAATCAAATCAGAAAATAATCTTGAAGAACCTTATTTTTGTAAATTGTCTTAGATTGAGATGCATTATATAAAACTATTTAGACAACTTTGCGACACAAATAATCTATTTTTTTTGTAAAATGTTGCTCATCTTGGCAATGAAGCAACCAAAATTCCGTTTGCATCAACAATCTAGATCAAATGAGCTTTTATAGCAATTTGCTATTTCCCTAGATTACAATTGCACTTACGATATAAACAAAAAAAGGATGCTAAAACTAGATTTACTTTACGCGATCGATCCTTGAATTGTTCGAATGGTTCCATGAATCTCACAATGATTTAGTTTATTCAAAAAGACTTTAAACTGCTTCAAAATTAATTAAATCCAATTTTCATAAACTCATGTTCAATTGATGTATCGATAGATACAGATGTATCTATTAAGTATCTCTTATTAATAGATTTATCTAAAAAATCAAATCTACACAATTATTTTTAAATTGTTCTTTTCTCTATAAAATCCCTAAAGCATAAAAATCGTGTAGGTATTTATATGTTTCGAATCTCTATGATCTTTGCAATCCTGAATGACGATAATTAATCGCTTTTGAAGATCCAAATCCTCTCTATCGAAAATATTATTAATTAATGTTCTATGTTTATGTGCAGGCTCTCTACCACATTGCAGTGTTATGGGCCAGCACAGTAGCTGTTGAAATTCTGTTCTATCACGTCAATTCTATGGCTGCTTATTTCACTATTCCATATTTCGTGTGGGTCACTTTCATCATGGTGCTTAACTATGGTTTTTATCGGAATAATAAAAAGATTCTAGACACCACGACGGTAGAAGAAAAGTGTTAAAGACATTTACATAGTGAAATTAGATAGGACGAAAGAAACAGAGAGAAATAGAAAGAAAGCATTATGAACATTGCTTATGAAATCAGTTTCTCTTTTTTTTTGGAAGATATATACGAGCTTAATGCTATTAAGCTTAACAAGTACTTTGGATCAACAATTTGTATCAGTAATATATAACAAGTAAAAATCAAATATTTGCACATATCTATTGAAAATAGTTAAGAAAGCGTGTAAAAGGTAATGTCTCTTTTTTTAAAAGTTAGGATTTATTTTTTTACTTGGATTTAGTACTTATGTAACATATCCAATAATTTATATTGAATATGATACTTTGGATACAATTATTTAAAAGATTGCGCACAAATACTCATTTTTGCCCGCTATATATATGTGATTAAAACTTTTACAAGAACTTCATAAGATAAGTTTAAAATAAGTCTTATCGATTCATTCTTCTTTTTATAATTTAGTCTTAAAAAAGGAAAAGAGAAGAAATAATTAATAGAATATCTATAAGTATCTATGTCTTCTAATGAGCCATATTATTTTTTGTACAATTGTCGTTGTTGACTATTGCAGTCATAGAATTCAACGAGTTCTTACGTGCCTTTACATTGAACGTATAATGCTATCAGTATACATATGTTTATTAATTGATATACGAAATAAAATTAGTTAATCGACTACGTGCACATTATACAGTGTACAATTTTAATATCTTAGTTATATTAGATTTTACTAAATCATATAAAGAAATCGAGATGGAGTGTAAATAGATAGGGATAGGAAACTCCTCCTTCACTTTCTGCCTTATTCTGTATGAAATTGCTTTTTTTTAAATAAATTTTAAAATAACTTTAATAAAAAAAATTCAATCAAATTTAGTCTTGCTGTTTCCATTAATTGCCAATCGGTTTTCAATCTTCCCTTTTGTACAGAATAGGGCAGAATATATTACACAAGAGAGATATTGAATACGATGATACGGGCGGTTTCACAGGCGGAACCTTTTCTCGACGGCGGTTGCCGTCGTATTCGGCTGCCGTGTTTCACAAGCGCTACGTGGACTCGGTTGCGTAAATATAACCTTGTTGTTGCAACACGTATAGCCGCTTCTCCACGGCTTCTTTGTCTGAAATCATCAATAAATCATGAATACAATCAAGTACAATCAAGTCAAAAACTTTAACAGCAAAATAATTTAATTTACTATTTTTTAAAAATAAAAGTAGTTGATAATTCAACATCATATATTACAATATTACAATTACAATACAAATTATTTTTTGCAATAAATTCGGTTAAAATGTTAATTTTCTTTTGGATAAAACTAAACAGAGAATTTCAAGTCCTTGATTAAGATATTTGTGATGTTACGATACATACATTTGATAAGTAGAGCTCGATCCTGACTGTGGCTGACGTGCTGCGCCAATGAATGTAACAAAATTTGTGCCGTGTGGTAACGCTGGAAACATTCACCACCTTTCCCGAATAGTTCATCCAATGCTGCCGATTGACACTGCAATAATTTCAAATAATCTCGTTAAATATTCCGTATAATTGTTAAGTTTTTTAACTTCTTTTAATTATTAAACATAAGACATATATTCAAGCTTCGAAAAGATAACAGACAATAGAAAAAAAATAAACCGCGGGAGACCAGCAATGAATATAATTGAAAAAAAAAAGACCGTTATGTTCATACCATATGAATAGCGTGATTATACAATATCTTGTCCGCCGTGGCTCCTGTTTGGCGAAGAAGCCCCGCGCTGTTTAACTGTTTACATTCCATCAGGCATGACTTGAATTTCTCGTTCATAGTACTGACAACTATAATAGCAGAATTTGAATTCATATAATTAAGTTTATATATTTAGTCAACTTCTTTTTCATTTTTATCTCCATTAATTACAAAGTTGATCAATAATGTTTCATAAATGATCTACCTTCTTTCACACTGGTTGTTGGTCGCAGTTTCCCATCTTTGAGCTCTTGAGTGGCCAAATTCAGACCAGAACTAAGCCATTGAAGAGCACGCACTAATAAAATAACTTGCTCAGCGCGTTTTCTAGTTGCCGCGTTGCCAGCCTGTTCGAGTGGCGCCGGTTGTTCGATATTGCCGAGTGGTCCAGCTCTAGATCTAGCAACTTCGCAAACACATTCGCACAATGCTACAACAAAGTTCAGTTTCGCCAAAATCTCATTGTGCTCGCGCTCCATCAGTGTTTCCTCCGGCAACTCTGGTGCGATAAATGTCAACGGACGATCGTCGATCGATGGTGGTATATCCGGGAAGAGGCTTTGGAAACTACTGGCTTCTATGGACGATAATAACAGATAGTAGCAAAATTCACGAGCGCAGAGATAATTGTTATATATTATTTATCAATAATTATTCTTTTGTACTTATCTGCACAATACCCTTAAGCTCAAAGAAAAAATATAACGTCAAAGCGACATTGGAACGACCTTAAGATTACTTTACGTTTATAAATTACCGGCTATTATTAAGAAACGATATTTTACATATGTCGATACAACGTTGCTTCAACGAATATAAATTATTTCAATGTAATATTCTGACAAACAGAACAAAATATTACCAGATATTTCTGGAAGAGTGACGGCTCTGGTGCCAAAGGGTATGACAGGTGAGTGCCTGAGAGTATTATTGTTATCCTGAAGAGCTCTCGACGTTGGCGAGCCGAGTACGGCCAGTGGTCCCGTGAGCAATGGAGAGGACGCACTATTATTACCCGTTGAACGCCGCAATGGCGATGTTCCACTTGGTGTATGCGAGTGTCTTGCTACAGGACTGACTTGCCAGGTATTTGGTGGTGGTGGCGTTTCACTTAGTCTATAATCATTTATAAGGAATTTATGCCATTGTCTATTCATGCTTGTATATACTCATATATTATCCTGAAATAAATTTAAAAAAAAAATTTAAAAAAAATGGCAATTGGGAATTCAGAATAACAATTGATATGTTTCATCAGTAATAAATATAGTACAATTAAACGAAGAATGTAGAACGAGAATGTAGAACGTAAAAAATCAAGTTGCGAATGTATAAATTGAGAATAATGAAATGATTGATTTTGAATGATAAAATTATTTTTTTCACTTTTTTTTCTTTATCAAAATTAAATAAATCTTTTCCCAACTTTATTTTAAATAACAATTTAGAATTTATCAAGAAAAAAAGATAATTATATCTTCGACAACCTATATTTCTTTGAAAAAAAAAAATATACCTTCTGCCAGGAGGAGTTCCAATAACAAACTGTACGCTGGGTGGACTAAGGGAACCAATATCTGGTGGATGACTTCTATAAGAGTCCACGTTGCGTTTCATGCTAATAGGCTGGGAACGGGGTACAACGCTGCTACCGCCAGAACGAATAGCATTTGCCAAAGGAGATTGTGGTGGTTGTTGAGTTGTATTTCGTTGACACGGCACAGGGATCGGCTCACAAATCGGCAAATAACACGGTCGAGGTGGACTGATGGCTTCTCTGCTTGTCTGTCTGGCATATCTGATGAATAGTAGTATCATATAAAAAATATTTTAATTTTTTTATATGATAAATATAATAAATATAATATTATATTATATTATATAAATATAATAAATAAATATAATATTTCATTGAAATTTATTGAAATATTTCATATTTCAGATTGAAAAGAATATATATTATATATTCAATAAAAATTGAAAAATTTTATAGAAATGCAATTATATTGTATAAATTAACGCGAGTAAAATATAATTTAAAAAAACGATGACATACTCGCCCACTTTTGATAAACATGGCCGAGGAGGACTGACAGCTTCCCTACTTATTTGTTTGGTATATCTAAAAAATAATTAGAAGAATAATGACAACTAATCTTTTAAGAAACTATAACTAAATATTTATATTTATAATAAACTATATATAACTATATATAACTATATTTATATTTAACGTAACAGATTTATATAAAATATAAAAATATAAAAAATTTAAACATTATGAGCTTTTTACTACATAGAACATATTTTAATCAATTCATTATAGATAAATAATTCCTTAAAGATTACATATAATAAAATTGATTGAAAAAATTTTAACTTTTTAATTATTTTCAATCCATTATCTAATTTGCACTTACTTAACTGGCTGCGGATTATTATCAATATCGCTGATATCGCTCGGCACAAGAACAAAATCATCTTCAGGGCTAGAGCATAGAGTTTCTGTCACTTCAGGTTCTATTCTATTGACAATCGGTGTTCCTTCCTCAATCGGGATTGTCATTGTTTCCGGTGATGCTGGTAATTCAGTAGGCACTGGACTCGGACTCGAACATTCTCGCACTCCTGTGAGAAATGGATGGCCGAAGAACTGGTCAAAGTCCATACGATCGGTCGCCTCACGCCTCAGCAAACCCATCAAAAGATTCGTCAATTCGGATGACGTTCCAGGTGGTATACTAAGAGAAAAAAATATAATATTCTATTCCTTATAACAAATGATATTTTTCCTTATAATAAAATAAAATTTTGTTTAATTGAAAATAGTTTTGACTAAAATATAAAAGAAAAAGATGATAACAATATGATCAAACGAAAATTTGCATTATAAATCAAAACGTTCTTTTGCAAAACAATCTTTATATAATTTTATAAACTTTTTATATTTTATATTTAACTAATAATAAACTTCCAAATATGATCTTCGATTCTGTACCTGGGAACAAGATTAACTGTATTCTCATAGATCGACTTAAGTGCATGAGGATTGTTTGCAGGGTGTGGTGCTTTTCCAGTGAGACATTGATACAATATAGTCCCTATGGACCATAAATCCGCTTTTGCATCATACTGTAAGGACATGATGACTTCAGGCGCCATATACATTGGCGATCCGCAAAGAGTTGCTGCCATCACGCCTTCTTGTAGAAACCTGGCAAAACCGAAATCCGCTAAAATGCAAAGAGATTTGTTAGCATTATTGATATATCAAAAACATCAAAAAATTCAGATATAACAAAAAGTAAGGATAGAAAAATATTTATACCTATTTTCAGCGTAATTTCATGCGGTTGTGGACATGCTTTCCCACAATTATGATTCAAGAGAATATTCTGCGGCTTGAGATCCCTGTGGACTATTCCTTTGGCATGCAACATTTTCATCGCACGGACCAATTGCTTAAGGAACAATCTGATGGTATCTTCAGAAAGTGTACCTTTTGCTGTCAAAAAATATAAATTATTTTACAGTTATAATTATGTATATAATTATTATAATTTATTATTAAATCTACTGTTTTATTTAATTCATTAAGTAACTTTTTGTTACAATTATTTGAACTATCTACCATTTAAATAATCCCCCAAATCTCCACCGTTACAATATTCCATGACCAGGAAGACATTATGATTAGATTCCTGCATTACAAGAAAGAAAAAGAGAAAATATTTAATTTTAATATTTTTTTTAGATATTAAATATTTCTTTTTATATAAAAGTGAATTACCTTACAATCATATAATGCAACAACATTTTCATGATGCAATTTAGTTAATGCCTAGAAAATAAAAGATTGTTTTCCATTCTTATTCTCTTATTTTTGCAATTTTTTCAGATATATAGATTTACAGATAAATAGTGCTATTTCATATGCTTATGATAATAACAAATTTATTATATTTCTTCTCTTCTTTTCTTTTTGTTTATGAAATGGCTAAAGTTTCTAAGAATTATACCTTTAAGATTTTAATCTCTTTCTTCAGCAAGTCCTGTGATTTGGCCAAGGTTTTTTTCGTGATACTTTTGATAGCTACCACCAAATTTGGTTTCTGCAAAATATAAAGCGATTGAATCTAATTGTTGTTATTAATATGCTTGGTCTCAATATCATAAAATTTATTAAATTTTATATTGAAACAAAGCAATTTGGAATATACTAATTCAAGGTAATAATAAATCATCACAATTATCTATTATATACTTTGTTTTAGGTATTGTGCCATACTGTCTTTGTGCCATCGTCTTGACAAAATTACACAAAAAGATTCCAATTAATTTAGAGGAAAGTCCCATTTTAGGACAATGTATTTTCATAAAGAAATTTTGATACCTAGTATTAAAGAAATGTTGGACAATTAATTTTGAATAATCCCGAGTTGCAAAAAACATGCTTAGTAAAATATTCAAAAATACTCACTTTACGATGCCTGCCCCTAAACACCACAGCAAAAGCACCGGTGCCGATCAAGTCCTTGGGATTGTATTCGTAGTCACCGAGGATCTCCATTTCTCTTGTTCAACAAACGATCTCTACCGATGTCCTGAGGTCAATAATTTATTAGCAATACAACAATGCATTGCCTGTGATTGAAAATCGGTATGCAGCTTCCTCCTCTTCCTCTTGGTAATTGTTTGTTCCAAGAATAACTTGACGTCACGATTTGTTAATCAAGGCTAGTACAGTGCACGAGTTCAGATCTATATTTCGTTCATTGTTGTCTCTAACATTGTTGTTGACCGTATCGAATTATTGTTGCGAGATTCCAGCAGTCGACGAAAGAAGCAAAGAGAAAGAGAGATAGAGTTGATGATAGAAATAAAGGAGGATGGCGGACGGCATCCAAAAACACAAAGCACTATCAACAGAGGTATACGCACCACAATGCAAAACGCGTCGCACGCTCTTTGGCATTGACGCAATCATCGACGACGATGGACAAGAACACGACGAAATGTTAGGCGTCGCTCGCGGATGTCGCGGCGATCGCTTCTGTGTATTCTACAAAAGGAAGATCTCAGATGAAGGGAGAGGAAGATACATATTCGTATCTTATCGTATAGATCATGTCTAGATATTCGTATATCGTGATTATTGATTGAAAAATTAAAACAAATCTGTCGTTTCTGTTGTTCGATTTGATGCTATGTGATATTTCTTACCTTTTAACTTTACATTTAGTCTTTTTGCATATATGTTAAAACTAATTACAATGAAACTATCAACCAAAGTTTTAAGTCATGATGCACGAATATCTAGGTGATACGTCGGAACTACGATTCGATTAGTAAATTTAAATGTAACTGACTTCAGATAGAATAAGAATAGACTTCAAAGGAATAAGATATTCGATAACCGATAGAGGAACAGGATTTTAACTAGTGATATTCCAGTCCATATATGACACATTCACCTATATTAGATAGCTGTTTATAGGGGAACTGAAGAAACGATAGGAATATTTCGTCGGTGACACCGGAAATTAGCGATAATTATTAAGAGAAGCCGAAAATCGCAACGGTCCTAGAAAGCATTACCGGAAATCATTTAGAGCTTTTCCCTTCTATGAGATTCTAGTTCTTGTGTTCTTATTCGTAAGCGGTGAGTGTGTTACCGGTTTATGCGGGAACATTATCGGTAATTCTCAGAAGTGCAGGTAAAGTAATTTCTTGAATATATCGACGAACGCGGTTCGTTCGAACAAATGTGATTTGCGCAGTATTGCGCGACCAGATCGATAATTGATTAGCGTGTGCACATTATTCTAACCTAGATTCCTGTGAATCCTTAGTTATTAAATGCCTTATACATATGTATACGTATACATATACGTATTGTTGAGTGATTCAATGTCGTCGTGATAACATCGTCATTTGACACGAACATCATTCTATTGATATAATTTAATTAGTTTAGTGAAACGTCGCAACAGAATGGCATGATGTTTGTAACTTTCTTTTTTCATAATAGCAGCACAGTAGTGTGATTCTTGGCAATTTACCTGTTGGCGAAAAATCAATTTTAAATTGGTGAGGAATTCATGGACGTGAAATGGATCATAAATAGTCTCTGTATAACGAATGTTATACAGAATAATTTTCAAAGATATATGTGACAATATGATATCAATTTAATATCAAAATATATGTTATGCATAGAGGCATATTTCAAAACGTTTAAAATAAAAAATTCTTTTGCGACTTAAACTTGCTTTTTAAAATTAATTATACATACTTTTGCTAATGATATTGTAATTTATGAATATCTTCATATATTTTTTACTGTTACATCTGTAATATATTTTTCATTTAACTAAAACTTACTATATCTTTTATGCATAGGAGTGAAACAGGATGTATAATGGCATCGGACTTCAAACTCCACGTGGTTCTGGAACCAATGGACATGTTCAAAGAAATTGGGCCATCGTGCGTAAAAATAAAGATAAAGTTGCTTATAAGACAGAGGATAGCAAAGTTGATCAATTAAATAAACAACCAAATAAGGAAATTCTAGACCATGTGAGAAAGCGAAAAATCGAACTTAAATGTGCCGAATTTGCTGATATTCTGGAGGATAAAGGGTAAATATTACTTCCCTTCTTAATCCTTGAATTCATAAAATAGCACTTTTTATTATTTTAATTAATTTTATAGTACAATATAAGTACAGTATTGTATATTCATATAAATTATCATACATAATCTTAAAATTAAATTATATATTTTAATATTTATTTTCATTTGATATTTGTAATCATCTTTATAATGATCTTAATTGTTATCTTGATATCTCAAATCTTCAATTATTAATAGAGTGTATTGAATCCAAACATAGGTATAATCTTATTAGAGTTTATAATCCAATTTTATACAAAAGGAAACTATTTAAAAATTAAATGATAATGTCAATGGTAATGTCAAGATCTGTCAAGATTTAAATTGATAATATTTTTAATATTAATATAATTTTCAAACAATATTTTCAAATAAAAACAACAAAAGTTGAATAACAAAAGCCATATTTTGTTACATAACAAAACAATTTGTAATGTATTAGTAAATGCTCTTTTGTAAATTTTAAAAATAAAGATTGCAAATCGCAGCATAAATTGATAATATAATAAGCATAAGATAAATATATTTTTTTCTTGGTGTAAATTACAGATTTACAAGCGAGGAAATAAAAGACAAGGTAGAAAATTACAGATCGATGCTAATGGAGAGTGATGTTAAACCAGCTACACCGCAAGACGAATTTGGTCGTATTAAGTAAGTAGATTAATATTCTTTTTATAATTTTTTTCTGAACTTCTTTGAATCGGGGATTCATATGAAACATTATATTAGATTAAATTATATAATGAATATAATGAAGATGAGATATAATGAATTGCACAGAAATACAATCAGATTAAAAAATATAATATATATAATTAATATTCTAAAGTATAAATCATGTTTTATTATATCAAATTTGATAGATATATTGATTTTATTGGAAATGATTGATTTGTGAGATATAAGAGTATTTTCTATGAGGAAATATGTAAAATTCATCTGAGAGTTTCTCTCTTTTCATTGACCCGCGTCAGTCAAATCTGGAATTATTCTGTATGGTACAGATGCTATATGAAATAACATATATAATATTAAGAATGTCTAAGCTTTCTGAGATCACTTCATCACAGGTTTATCAGATATTAAAAAGAAGGTAAGAAAGAATTCTAATATTCAAAGAAAAAATATTAAAATTAAAGTTTTTGTAAAATAAAGGAAAGAAAATATTAAAAAAAAAATATAATGATATAAAGATGTCATTTTATGTACGTCATATCTTCCATTAAAATATATTATTTCCTTAATCGAAAATATAAAGAAAAAGAGAAAAAATGAATTTTACTATACATATATTATATTTGTATATATTATATATTATATTGTATATATTATATTAACATTATATCATTATATCATTATTGTGTGTGTGTGTGTGTGTATCAAAATATAAAAACAATCATATAAAACAATTTGATAACAATCAAAATATAAAAAATATTTTTATAAGAGAAAGAAAAAGAAAGAGAGGAATAGAAGAGATCAACTATTTTTGGAAATATTTTTTGATAATGATTTGATGATATTTGATATAAAATATTAGTTCCGATTAATAAGTATACTTCTTTGTAAAGGAAGCAATCAATTCGAGCTTGAGAAATATTTCAGCTTAGATACATGCTATATATAACAAAAGGGCGGGGATGTGTTGCATTCTGTGCCAACCTCGGCGAGAACGCGAAGAGAGATTAGAGGTCGAGCGGGGGGGGGGGGGTATCGTGCGCTATCGACGTATCCCATAGCGCCGGCGCTAAAGGGGAGAAAAGCGTCCCGAGGATGCGTTTGGGGTGGAAAAGGATGAAAAGGTGGTGGAAGGGAACGCATCTCGCTCGGCTTTTCCGGCAACCTCAGTACGAAGATGGACCGGTGTCATGACGCAGCCAGCGGATGCGTCGTTGTGTGTCGTCGGGTGGTACACCGAGACTTTAATTAACCTGGGGTGACCGGGTGATTCCCGAAAGGAACATGTGACGCGACGCACAAATCCGCGAACAAATCACATAAGTCTTCCATAGTATTTAATCCATATCGCGATTTTGCCCTGATAGATTATCCTTACGTGCTAAGTTAGAATATATCACGGGATAGAATTTAAATCTAAAGTTAACACTTCATGGGAGCAAACAGTGATTGAAATCGTATCGTTCAAACGTACAAAAGATATCAAATAATCAAAGTGATATCAAACGCAGAAATTGCGAAGATCGAGCATTTTATTCGAACGAACCGCAATATAGATTAGAAAAATATTGGCTATTATATATCGATTGAGTGATTGATTCTGAGTGAGAAAAAAATTTATATTAATAAGAAGATATTAATCGTATACATTTCACTAGACTAAATCGTAATAAGTGGAAAATATTAACTATAATATTATATATCTATCAATTATTAAGTGTTGAACATTAGTCGAGATGTTATCAGCGGAAACTATATGAAGATATTTATGACGAGGATTAAACGAGTATCCACGCAGAAGATTAATGCACAAGCGCAATCTTGAAAATTACTTAACCACCTTAATTAAGGAGAGAAAAAGTTATGAAAAATAATTTTAAAAGGCAATGAAAATTTATGGAGAAACAAAGTTTTGATTTATAAAGAAAAAAAGTGAAATCTTATGCTGCGAGTTTAATAACGCAAAAACTTCAAAAAATTGTAATTTATATATAAAGACTCTTTTAACTAAAAGATTAAATTGGCGCGAAAAAGTTGAATGAACATTTTAATTTTTAATGAAGTCTTATAAAGGATACACGTCTTCTCACAATTTTTACGGGATCAAAAAAAGAAATGCGAATAGAGAATATTGAATCATGTATTGATTCATGTGTCCTTATTTTAGAAGAAATTTTTTGTCTCCATTTTAGAAAAAATTTTTTCTACGAAATCCATGTGTCTCCAAGTTGTCAACTACGAGTTGACGCTACATCGTTAAGGAAAGCGTCCTGCTTCATCCTAAGAAGCAAGACTTTAATAGTGTGCCTGATCTAAAGTCTTCCTGAACTCAAATTGAAATATATAAGTTCACCAATATGAATATATGTATATATTGCTAAATATTCTTCCATAGAAGGATCTAACAATCCAAATGATATGAATAATAATGAAGTAATATACATATAATAGGATAATATATATAATTATAATATAATATTAATATAAAAAAATGAGAATTATTACATCTGATAGAAAATTAAAAACGTAAAAAGAATGAAATAAAAGACAAAAAGTGAATTAAGCTACGTTAATAATACATTCGAGCAATTGGGAACATTACGATATCAAATAATAAGAGACGTTCAACGAATATTGAATGTAATAACGCATAAAGAAAGCGAGAAAAAGAACACTGCGAAACAAAGAACCTGCCATCGTCATCATCGTCGGATGATTGTTCTAGCTAGGAAAGCCGGAATCTAAGTACAAAAGGCTCGACAACGGTTGGAAAGGGAAAGAGTCATTACCATCGTCTGCAATCTTATCCTCTCCCCCTTATTCTGCCCTCTCTGTTTCCTTCATAAAAGAATTAAGCTGGAAAGCTACTTGCGCAACGTGAACCATTCAATTAACGGCCTAATTATCTTATCAAGATTATTACTTAGAGCTCAATTTAATTTAAATGATTTAGATTAAAGTAAAGAACGGAGACATAAAAAACGGAGTTCCAATTGGAATATTACTTATATATATTATTTGTCATTCTGACTGAACAATAATGATCTCTGTTACACGAAAAATTTCTGATTGTTCCAAGCAGAATATTACTATCTAATTTCTAAAAGTTCGAGACTCGATCTATTATGAATAAAATTAAGATTACAAGATCCTGAGTAGAGCTGAAAAGCTCAGTGGTCTTTCATGGGAGATAGTACTTAGAGAAAATCAACGATTTTACGAACTTCGCCGAGAAGAGCTCTCGACGAAAGAAAGAACAAAGATTTTGAGGGATGACGATGTCGGCGATAGTGTCATCGACGAAACCCGCACGCGGGCGTGGCCCGGCTGACGGTCGAGCCTTCTTCGAGACTTTATGGCGCGGTGGCAATTTTCTACTGGACAGACAAAAGGTGCTAAAGCGTTCACGCAAACGCAAATTACATCATACGATGGTTAAGAACGGCGGCAAGAGGAAGCAGCAGCAGCAATTCCTGCAGATGCAGCGTCAACACTGCTGCTGCTGTCAGCGTATTCAGCTGCACCTGCTCGCCGGACGGCGAAGCAACATGCGCTCTGTGGTCAGGTGAATCTCCCGTTTCCAATTTTCAGTTTGATATGTAACATTGAACATCGGGGAATTATCCTTGTTTAAACGGTTTCTCGAGCGTCAATGTGATTTTTACAGTCAATATAGAATAATAAAAAATATTCAGGTGCCTATAAGTAGATTATTGCAGTAGATTATTGCAATGAAAAAGAATTAAAGATAATTAAATTAACATTTAATTTTTTTATTGAGAAGATTTTTTATTATACAAATGCGAAATGATTACTTTTCAGATCAAGATTGATGTATAATTTAATTTATATGTAGAAGTATATAATTACGCTCTGTGAGCGTTAAAACAATTTTTCATTGATGAACGCGATTTTCTATCATTGATGTTGATTTGCTTCATCGATTTTTAGATTTAGATCACATATAAATACGTGATATAAATATAATATTATAAATATTATGAAGACATGAAACGAAAAAATTTCTAAATATCTTAAATGTCTTCATTTCGAATGATTTTGATCTAAAAAATCTCGGATAGGAATGACTTTCGTACTATTTTGATCTCATGATTGTCCCATGGTTAGTCTGATTTTCGAATCTCATTTGCTCGTCGATCGACTCCGTGTCGAGTCGACAGCGATTCTATGGCGCGAAGGGGATGCCAAAGAGAACAGCTGGATTGTATTGATCCACCGTGTTCCGGCAGCGTGCGTGCAGGCGCGCAGGGGTGGCTCTCGCCCCCGGCTCAACCCCAGTTCGTCGCTTTTCACCGCCGCAGGAAAAGTAGAGAAAGATAGAAGGAGAAAGGACGAGAAAGAGAGAGGGTGAGCCGCGCGATTGCTGTTCCTGCTTGCCGTTGTAGTCATCCTGTAGTAACGTGTTATGTCATTAGTGCCGTGACGTTTGCGTCTTTTAAAAGCGACGCTGACGTATTATTCGACGTATATATTCTATACAAAGACTGTATTTTCTCGCAAAGTTCAATATCTGCCTTATCTAAAGCTCTCGAAGGAGCGATCATCTAAGGAGTACGACGAGGATGACGGTGAAAATCTCGACGCGGTAGGGTATACTCCGCTTGATCATACTCCGTTTCTCCCGATCTTTGTTCTAAGATTACGATAATTTTGTTCTGGTGAACTAATAAGTATGTTATACGAATCATTATGAATCTGGATAGTTTATTTTTAAAAATAATAACTCTAACAATTTTGTTATACTTTAAGGCGATAATCGAATTAGTATGAACATATATTTCTTTTAGATTCTATTCTATTATATGTTATTAACATGTGATGTATTTGTGAATATGTATTAAATATATCATATTTAACGAAAAGTGTCTATAGTAAATAATGCAAAAAAGACAAGATAACATAAGATCTATAAGATTCTGTAAGATCGTTTCATTCGTAAACGTAGAATCAATCATCGAAGTAATCCTGCAGCGTTTTTCCATTAATGAAAATTAATTTCTTAAGACTATTATTTTTTATCTATTATTATAATATTTATTGTTCCTTCTATTTGCAAATATTAGTTTGAATTTTTATAGAATTTTAACGGAATTGTTCTCTTTTTAGCGTACGAGAGACACACCAGATCGCCGAGGCGCAGCAGGAGAAAAACGCAAAACTGCGCGAGGCTTTCGGCATTTCCGAATTCTTTGTGGAAGGTAGTAGTCTAGATCCGGAACGGCACGCACGCGAAGCAGAAGCACGAGCTGCTGCTGCCGCTGCCGCGAACAAAGTCTACGAGTTGGTTCGCACGCCGAGTCCAGCATCACCACCACCACCTCCACCGGACGCAGCTTCCACTACCACTGTTGAGAAGAAGAAACGAAAACGTTCCGGCAGCGCGAGTGTCAGTAAGAAGAAGAAGACCAAGAAGCACAAACGGGAAAGGTACAGCACAACGTAAACAGTGTGCGCACGGTTTCATGGAGGCTGGATTCGATCCTACGTGATCTTTCTCTCTATCACTTTCTCTCTGTCTTTTTCTCTTATTTCGTTTTTGATAATCGGTTTCCGTTTTATAATCCGAATAAAATGCGAATCGAGGCTCCAAGACCGCACACCCAACTCCGTCATATACCTCCGGAAAGATCCTTGAGAATAATGAGAAGGAAATGACCAAGATCCGAGTAGAAACTATCCTCACTCTCTCTTCCTACAATCGAAGTTAATCGAGAGGATTGTTCGTTTTGCAAAGGCTCGTTCTATCTATCTATCTCTTTTTTGCTTTTTTACGCGTTTAGCTGGATTTACAAAACTGTAAACTCATGATTCACCACCTACTGTTTCATATCCCGTACACCTTTCTCTGTTTCAAACAGAACTGAGGAGGACTGAGTGCCTACACAGTAGGCGCAGTAGGTAAGTGTGGTCGTCGCGACTAATTTGTCAAAAAAGAAAAAAAAAAGACGGGGAAGAAACACTCTTCGAGAAAGCTTAGTGTCTTGCATCGTATGCAGAAACGCAATTAGAACGATATCGATTGTGGGATCTTCTCACGGGATTATTTTTCACGCGCTTAGATATCTCCTTACGCGTAAATGTTTGCTGTGCTTCGTTCTTCAAATCAGAGTCGTAAAAAATTATATATTATAAATTATATATAAATCGTTTTCGATAAGTTGTTTACGATAATATACTAATTGGAAATGTTGACAATTATTTTATTTCTACAGATTTCAATAATAGACATTAAAAATAAATTCTTGGACCAAACAAATTAGATGGACCAAAATTTAAAAAGCTATTTTTATATGTGAAAATGATTTGTATTAAATATTTTTATAATTTTCAATCCTAATAATATTTGTTTGAGGAGATTATTTAATATAACTTAATTATACACGACTCTGATATAACCTTTTTATGAATAACAATTATTTTAATAATTTTATGAATTTAATATATGCATAATATATCATAATTTTAATTTTTAAACAATGGCGGGCAAACATTTGCCGGGGATTGCGAATTAATAAAAAAAACGTGGCTTTTTCGCAGTAAACATTAAAAGAAGTTAAAGAAAATTATGCAAAGAGAAAAAAATAAACGAAAATCATACATTTCTATCTCTCTGTTGTTGTTTATCGATGAAGCTTGTTGTTAATGTCATCTCTCTATTTTTTTCTGACAAGTCCGTCCCTATCGATGGTTATCAAGGTAATACTAATCCCATATTTATATCAATACTCCTCATATTATGTATTTTATATATATATATATATATATATATATATATATGTATGTATGTATGTATATGTATATATGTATACATATATATTTCGTATACTTGTCTTCCGTAAATTTTTGTTGAAAGATCTGGTTTTTCGCGATTGTAGTTCCAACCTGAGATCGAAAATCGGGAATTATGGAAATTAGTGTAAAACCAGATCTTCCAAAACGAGCTACTACGTAGTCGGTTTGTTAGTTATAGCCGCAATATTTTGCAATATTTCGCAATATTGTGAATATTTCACTTGTATGCGCATCGTTAACTTATGTTTTCTTATTACTTTATTCACTTGGAATGGATATTGCGATGCGAAGTGTATTTATGGGATATTTGTGGGATATTTCGGAAATGCTTGAACGTATTTCAGTTACGAAAGAAAAAAAATTTGCATCAGTATAAATACGAAAACTATGAATGCAATATTGATGCGAACTTCTTTTTCATTTTGCAAGAGATATTACAGTTTGTTCGAGTATTTTGGAAATATTCTGTATACATTACATTTGCTGTAAAATTGCATTTTGTTTCGGAATCGAGTTCTTGAGAAGATATTATGTGTTCGAAGTTAAAAAAATAAATAAGAAAAAATAAATAACAAATGAGAAATGGAATTTATATTCTTGGACAATAATACATTTCATAAATTCATCGCGAAAAGCTATGTATAATTTCGAAAGCAGATAGTTTGTGTATATTATATACGTATGTGTATACGTTCATATATCGATAGAATGGGGCATTGGTTTTCACGTACACGGATATATATTGTGTACTACAGCTTTCTTTATATATTGTCAGCACAAAGGTATGCACTTGCCAAGAGGAAGACGTCCACTGCAAGATTTATATAAGACTAAATATCGTTTGACAAAATAAAATATATCGTGACCGTCTCGAGATTCTTCTAACGATTGTCAATCTTCGATTTCATAGGTCGGAATCCCCTAAATCTAATAAGAAAAAAGAAAAGTCAAAGAAGAAGAAGAAGGAAAGGAAGCATAAGAAGACCGAGGTCTCATCATCCAATAGCGATTCCAGCGAAGATTCCGATGACAGCAAGTAATGATAATCAATCTAAATTGTATGATATAATATATTTTGTTCATCAAGATAGATTTTCTTAATCTGAAATTAAAAAATATAATTATGCATGGCATAATTATATTTAGTAAAAACTATAATTTAGAAAAACAAAAATTATACATGTTTGCAACTGCAACTGAAATAAAAATATATATATGTTCTATGTAGCTCATCCGAGACTGAATCGAAGAAGAGGAAGAAGAAAAGAAAGAAAAAGCTCAAAATCGAGGGAAAAGATAAACACGAGGTACGCACAATGCTTCGAAAAAAACCAAATGTAAATCCTGTCTTTTTCTCTCTTCTTCTACATTATTTATATATACTTTAGCACGATGAAAACTGCATGGTCTTTAGTTTATGTTCGTTTATCCTGAATTTGTTAACTGATCGACGTTGCGTAATCATTATCGTTAATCGATTTCTTAGCCAGTGTCTCGAAAAAGATAGCATGGTCATCCCATCTTCCTTCCCTTTCTCGGAGTTCGCTTGTTGTTTTACGTAAATACGATTTTTCGTCTGATTTCCAGTTTTTCGACAGTTCATTATTTCAAAGTATAAATCTCAGTATTGTTTGTAATTATTCAGCGCCATTTGACAGGAGATATTCCCTGAGTGAGTACCAGATATGCCGCTACTCAATATAATTTCTAATTTGTGAATTCATACTCGTGTACTTTGAAATTTACAAATTTACTATTGTCGTGTAAGAGCCTCTATATTTCTCTCACTCGTTGTATGTCGAGCACTATATTACATGCTAATTACAGAAGATCGATCTCGGAGATTGCTTGTTCTTCAATATGGGATTACTGTCAAAATTTTTTTATATTGTTTTTTCTAGACATGTCAAAATATAAAACAATAATAAGCAAAGAATTATAAAGATATTTCTTCGTATTTTCTACCATTATTTGATAATAATTATTAATCAGAAATCTCGGGGAAAAAGAAGCAGACTCCGTAAAAGTTTTCTAAATAAATACATCAGTTTGTTTTTGTTATTGTATTTTTTTCGTTGTATTCTTGATGAATGCATGTTCGATGTTCATTGATTAAAATCAGCAAGCAATATTGATCCATGTTGAATTTTCTTTTAGAAGAAGAAGACCTCGGCTAAACGGAAACATCAGTCATCCGAAAGCTCCACGGATAGGTAAACCAATTAGATAATAAAACTTTTTCCCCCCCAAATTTTACACATTATGGCATTATTGATCGTTAGATTCCGAGAACACTCGATAGAAAATTAATAAATTTTTGATAAAATATAAAAATCGGATCTCATTTATTATTTAAATAGCTATTGAAGATTTACGAAGATAATTATTTTAAAAATCATTTATTCATCATTTACAGTTCTGTGGAAAGACCGAAAAAGTCGGTAAAGCACGAAAAGAGTGCTGCGGCTGATAAAACATCGAAAAATGAAATTTCTGAGAATACCGCTAGTACCTCGCGAGAACCTCCTCGTTCGAATCGATCACCAAAGCGAGCAGAGCGAACAGTAATATCTCGGAACGAGACCCCACCACCACCTCCGCCATCCTTAAGCACCCTTAAAACAAAGAAAGATTCACCAACGAAAAAGAGTACAACGGACAAACGAGACAAATCGCCAACGGGTCATAATAGGAATTCTGCCCCACGACGACATAGGTCATCTTCCAGGAATCGGGGTGATAGAACTGATAGAGGAGACAGAGGTGGTGGAGATAGAGGAGGAAGATCACCTAGGAAATATTCGAGGTCACGTCGTGTGAGTCTGTCTCCAAAACGAAGGCGATACTCCAGATCGCCCAGGAGACGTGGCAGGCATTCTATATCCAGAAGCAGAAGTCGCTCCAGATACGATCGTTATGGATCTTCTCGCAGAAGACCCACGTCACCTTCGAGACGCCGAGAAATTACTGATTCTCGTCGAAGATCGCGTTCATTGAGGCGACAGCAACAGCAGCGTCGACGATCCGATTCTCGTCGAAGATCACGATCTACCTTGAGTTATTCACCTGTAAGGAAGAATCCAGAGCGCTACAGAGATATCCTAGAAGATCGAAAACAGCGACGAGATCAGAAGAAAAGAACAAGAGGAGATAAAATAAAATCGCGTTCGACATCGAGGAACAGGAAAATACAGCAAGTGGTAATGGTCGCGCCTAGAGTAAGTTTGAGATCGTCGAGTGAAGATGAGGTCGATTTGGCTGATGAAGAGCCCAACAAACAACAACAACAGCAACAGCAAGAAGATGAGGAGAGGAAGATCAACGAGCTGAATACATTAAAACGATTACAGAGCGGTCTTGCAGCGAAAGCGCGAGAAACATTGGAAAAGAAAACAATCAGTCCCTCGAAGATGAAGATCGAAAGAAGAGACGAGAGTAGCGTGTTAGACATTGCTTTGCCAAGCGAACCACCGAAGAACGCCGCGCAAAATACAACTATGCTTTCTCGGGACAGATCCAAGTCCAGGGAACCGATTGTGGTGCAGGCTCTGCCAGCCATTCAGTCACCAGTATCCAGCAGATCGCCATCGCCAGCTCTTCCTCTCACTCGAGAAGAAGCGGCTATCAGAATTAGGTCACCGAGTGAATCGCCGCCGCCTCCATCTCAGCAATCTTTCGACAAGGTTGATTCTGCATCTCCCGGTATGAAGTTCAAGACAAATCGTCGATCGTCACGGTCACCTAGTGCCACCAAGAAAGATTCACCATCCATTGTTTCCTCGAGGAAAGATGTTATTAAAAGCGAATCGTCTTCTCATTCTCCCATGATGCCAGTGACGATATCAAGAGAGGACAATTCATTGATAAAATTACGTTCACCGAGCGAATCACCGCCACCGTTACCGAATACTTCGCTAGCCAAGTCGGATCGATGCTCGAAATCTCCGAAGAAGGGTAAATTATACTCCAGATCGGCGTCAAGATCATGTACAAGATCGCCATCTGTCACAGGAAAAGCGAAGTCTTCCAGATCGCCATCAAGAGACAAAAAATCATCGATGTCGCCCGGGCGACGATCAACCTCTAGATCAGTTTCTCGTGCAAAGAAATTATCGCCTAAAGCAAAAGGGAAGCAGCAACAACGCTCATCCCGATCGAGATCTTCCTCGGTGGAATCGAAGCGCACTAGCATATCGAGGTCGCCCTCGAGGTGCAAGAAATCTGCCTCACGATCCAGAAGCAGGGATCGTTCGATGTCTAAAAGAAGATCACGCAGTCGCTCGTCTTTATCACTGAAGAAATCAAGAAGTAGATCACTATCAAAGAAAAGATCACGCAGTCGTTCACTGTCGAAAAAATCCAAGAGTCGATCGCGGTCAGCATCAAGAATATCCAGAGATAAGGATAAACACAGTCGCACGAGGAGCAGCTCGCGTTCCTCCGTTAGGTAAGAATTCAGTTTTTCAAAGGAATTCTAATAAAATTATTACATATAAAAACATATTTGATATACTAAAAAATTTACATGTTTTACAGTTCGAGGCATAGTCGAGGCAGGAGTTTCTCAAGTTCATCAAGATCATCAAGCAGCGTTTCCAGTAGATCTTCTCGCTCTACCTCCAGTAGTTCTGCCTCCAGCAGATCGCGTTCGCCGTCTATTCCACGACGTCATGGCTCACCTAGCTTTCTTGATAGACGTCGTATCACGAGGTAGGTGTTGCGCGCACGTATGTTAATATTATCGTAGTAGTTCACATGTATTTATCACGCACTATGCTGATTTCTTAAATCCACCTAATCATAGACTTTGTCACTGTCACTATTATGTCAGTTACATGCTTTCTTTGGTTCCTATTTTTTTAATTATTAGTATTTTATTATTATTTCGATTAACTGATAAAATTGTTTGTAAGATTGCATAAGAACTATTAGAAAAGTTGCTGAAAAAGATTATGGAGACTATTAAAAAATATGTTAGACATATAAAGATTTTTCCTTATTAAAAAGTATTGAAAAAAAGTATTGAATTTTCCTCGATTCTAACTTTCAATTTTCGATATGCTAATCTTCTGTTTGTTATGTCCTACAGAGACAGATCGAGGGACAGGCATAGAAGATAGAATTACGACTTCAAACAGAGATGTTTCCATTATTGATCTATATTTAATATATATACATATAAAAAATTGTCCCTGCAAACTGCAGACTTAAGATTAATACTTCAAACGTATTAATATCTCTTATTTGTTCAGATGTTATCTTAAATACACAATGCACATCCGTTATGACAATTCACATACATTATTATATAACGTCGATATTTGGGAAAAAAATATTCATATATCTAATCATGCGAATGTGAAATACCAGATAACTTCAAAAGATATAAAAGTTAACAATGAAGATAATTATATAGAATTGCCAATAAATTTGAAGAATTCGAATCATAAATGTAATAATGGACGTATAGGAAATTCCATATAAATTGTGACCAAATATTATTGGAACTAATTATTATTAATAATCTCGTAGAATAGTATAACGTTGATATTTCATTTTTGTATTTTTCGGATTCTTTATTTATATGATTTTTTTTCTTTATTCTTCATTTTTTTTAATCTTATTATTTGTAACTCTAGAAATATCGTGTAGATGTAGCATGTGTGTATACGTTTTACTATATAAATATTGTAAATTACATTGTTTTCGCAGTAGGAAATACTTTTTATTTTATTGCTAATCGCAAAATAAAAGATTTATCAACGAATGACCATCTCTTCCTTTTTTTCTTAGTTATAGGCCCTTAATTATAATTTTTTTTAATTTCGCATTTTCGCGATTTATAAGTGTTTCTTGTACCACTCTGTATTCTTTCCTCTTCAGAGAAATGTTTTGCAGACAGGTGAGTTATATTTTTACATGTCAGAATTTGTCTAGTTTCCTTAATTCATCATGCATGTGTATTTTACTATCTATTTAAGTTAATCATAATTAATAGATAATTCTTATTCTTCTAATAACTAATTATTATTTCTAATTAATAGTATTCCTGATGAGATTCCTTTAGAATCTCAAGTTGCATATTATCTATCTATTATTATTATTAACCAATCTATCCTAACTAGTAACTATTTTTATTCTTATTATTATCTACAATTAACTTATACTAATATTAATATCGAATTAATTATGAACATAATTCGTTTTTTATATAATATAATAGATACAATATTATATTGAGTATTTATTCTTTCAAGATAAGCATCTATCAAATAACACATTCTATAAAGAATATTACTGGTTAACAAATACTCATTTTAGTGCGAGGAAACGTCCAATTCCGTATCACCGACCTACTCCGACACCACCTTCATCGCCGAGTAGCTCTGAGAGTAGCAGACACAGTAATTGGTCCAGTCCCAGTCATCGATCCAGCTGTTCCGCAAGCCGTAGTCCCTCTTACACGCGTTGAAAAACATATATAAGTGGGAATCGACGTTCCTCCTTCATACTTCATTAGACTCGGAGTGACATATTTTGATTCTTTGACAATCTGATAGAACTTTTTAAATTTGCTAATTTATTCAAAGTACTAATTTAAATATTTACGTATGTTAAACGAATATATTAATCTGGAATTGTTAATATGGAAAAACCTAATTAATTTGGTAATTTTAAAAATTATAAAACGTACATGCGATTAATGATTGTGAGATATTATTTAAATCGATAGGTTTTAATTTTTTTATTTAGTTAAAAGCACCATTCCGAGCCTAATGCAATAACTATGTATTTATTTATTTTTTTAATAGCACAATATTGATTAATCGACATTACATTTATAAAGAAAATTACAATATTCTTGGTCATATCTTGGTCATATAATTTAGTTCAACAGATTTTTATCTGGCAAGAAGATATTATTTTTACATCGATCTATTTTGGAATTTGATTGCGGTGCAATTACGATATTGAAAAATTATTACGAAAATAGTGGATATCAATGTAGATTTAATGTCTTATATTTTCTTTTTTTTTTTCTTAGAGATTCTTATTTAATTTGAAATTTGACGATTAAATAGATGAAGATATTTTAATAATATATATATCAGAATTCTCGTCTTATATGCTCATATACTCTCTTTGTTTAATTAAAAAAAGATTTTTATAAAATCTTCGCTTCTTTTTGATCGTAAAATTTTATTCCGAATTAACATTAAATTACTTCTAAATTTCTAATCATATTTCTCTAACTTTTGCTTGAATGTAAAAACGATCTAATTGTGATTCTTCGTTTGCTAATTCTTCATTGTCGCAATATTCTGATATAACAATTTATTTATGCAATTTTTAGGATCAAGGAATATTCAGAATTTCTTGAGAATTTCACAGGTTGTATTTATGTTTATAATCTGTTAGTGCAATGTTATTAGTCTGTTCTTTGTACATATTCATTCCTTCAGAGTATTCTGTACTTTTCTGAAGCGATCCGCATTCTTCAACTTTTTGCGTAGTATAATGTGATGTAGACGATCAAATTCTGTTATTTATGCAGATTGTATATTATTTTACTTATTACATATTTCTTATTCTCATATATTTTCTCTATATTTTTATTTATATTTTTTATATTATTCTATATATTTTTATTTTTTCTATTCCATATGTCTTTTTTGTATATTTTATATATCTTTTGATAATTTCATTCTGAATTATAAAGAATCCTCTCTGAGCGATTCCCCGAGTTATTAATAAATAATATTTTATAGAATTTGACAATCTCTTGAAAATAATAACGCAAAGTACACGCAAAAGATTAACATCTAATCTTTGTATATCTATTTATTTCTCTATTTATATAAATATTTATTTATTTATTTATTTAAAGCAATATTTATTTTTTATAAGTGCGGTATAAATATTATACATTACCGCGTTACGATATTGCGATTTTTATATGCAATATCTGCAATTTAAATGAATACTCTAGTCATAGAAGAATGATTTTTCATCAGACTCACAATCTGGGTCAAGCAGCGCAGCGTACCAAAAAGACGTGATTAGAATATTAATCTTGACGTGCGATTATGCGAAGTCTCAAAGATATATGTAGTATTAAAGAGGGACTGTATTTGGTCTATATCGTTTACAATAGACAAAGAAACTATGTAGCATTAGTTCTCATACTCATAACGACTGATTCTATTTTAATGAAAAGATCCTCTGATAAAATATTGCAACTGCTCGATTAGTGTTGTTAAATTCTATATTAAACTCATCTAAATCGAATATATTTTAATCTCCAGGGGAGTAATTGTGACCGTTTCCTTATTCGTTTTCAAACACATACATATATATATAACACATATATGTACGGCGAAAGCTATGGGATTTAAAAGTAAATTCGAAATTATCTTCGCATGCTATTGTATTCTACTATCGTTTTAGCGAGCCTGAAAAATTAAATTCTATACTGCTTGCAAAGATAAAAAAATAATCTATAAGAAAATTGTTTATCCAAATTAGTTTTAAAATCCTGATGCTCATTATCTTGTTAAGAAGTATCCATCATGGCTTTTGAAATCGATATCTATATCTGCTTATAATTTACAATTTACAATGGAATGTTACTGTCTCGTTAAAATGAAAGAAATTCGGATATTATCTGTAATATACTCTGTATTGTTGTTGTGTGATTAAATCGAAAATCTTAAACATATAGCATGTATTTTATTTTTAAAAATCTCATTCCATATCATTGAAAATATATAATAAAATCATTAGGAAATTATCAAATATAATTTAATAAATAATAACGGAAGTAGATGATATTCAATAAAATCATTAATATTAAAAGGAAAGGATCATAATGTAAAAACTCTTTTAGAAACACATTTTTATTTGTATCTTATATAATACGCTATGTTTATATGTTTTTATAAATATCGAATTTTATTATTATTATATATATATATATATATATATATATATATATATATATATTAATTATAACACAATTTTTAAGATCAACATATTTTAAAGTTTCTAGACAGATATTAACAAATTGTAACAATGGAATGTATTGTTATTTTGTTTTGCACAAAATAACGAAAATTGTTCAAATTCAAAATACGTTCTACGTCACATAAACAACCTTCACCTCTAGGAATGATACTATTCCAGTATTTATCGTGCTTTTTTTGCATATAGTTATAAAAATATTTATAGCTATATACACATAAAAGATATGTATTACAGTAATTATGACAAGTTATATTTCTCTCTATTTTCTCTTCAAAGCTTTTATCCGTTTAGTTGCAAGATAGATAACCCACACAAAACCAATGAGATTCGCTATTAAGACTCTCAACTAGAAAATCAATATAAAAAGGATTATTTGTATTGTTTGTGAATTTTATATTATAAAAGAATAATATAAATAATTAAGAATATTTTGTAATATAGAAAATATAAATAGATAAATTTTATATAACATCTCAATTATTTCTTAAAAATAATTTTGAAAACATATAAAAAATGCTTTGAGGAAAACTAATATATATGTTACATTACCATTGGTGGGATGTATTTTATATTAATATACTGCAACAACGTCAGATATTTCAGATTAGCTATCAACATCGGTAGGTATAATTTTTGCATTTGAGCATATGCTACTCGATGAGGTTTGCCCTATAAACAGATCTCTATTTAGAAATGAAAAGCAAAATGACTTTGAAATAAATATAAAGAATCGATTAATAACTCTAATCTTTACAGAAAATTGAGCTAAATTTATATAACTATCAAATTTTTATTTTAATAAGATGGAGTTTGTTTAAAGCCACTAATGATGATTCTGTACCTCAAAAATGGCAAGTATGTAGAGTGTTAAAGCCTGGAAACATGGTGTATAAATAAGCCTCTCTATTAAAAGTATTCCCAGAGGATTTCTCACGAGTAAATGTATATATGTGTAAAAATAATGAGGTATTGGTCCTCCGAAGAACAAACTATAATGGTTGTAGGAGAATTCATTAAAAAATTTAGCTAAATTTAACTAAAAACTCGTTAAGTTTTACAGAATATAACAGTTTATAATTTACCCAAAGAGAGCAAAAGCCAAGATACTGTCTTCATTAAGTTTTTTGGCACCAGACAACTTCTGAGACACTATGTTACCAAGGATAGCGATGACGCAGCTGGGAACAATTTTAAGTTTCAAATTTACTTTGTCTGATATTTAACAGAATCTTCTGTTGAAGGTATAAAACACAATACAACCATGAGAAATTGTAAGAAACATATATTCTGATTATATGTAAACATAACACAGATATATTTTTAAATATTATGCAGAAGCAAGAATAAAACATGTATTATAATCGTAATTACTGATTATAATGATTGTAATCACATATACTTATTCATACTATATTTGATATAATGAAATTCTATCGTAGGATTGTTACCTTGTTATGGCTTTTGTTTTCAAGGGACTGCTATAAAGACGCTGCAGATATGCGCCGATGAGACCGTATATAATATTGGACGGCTTGGAAAGCGACATTTTTCTCAAATACGATGACCCTTATTTTTGATGGACTTTAAGAGAAGCATACAGTGATTTGCAGAACACAATTATGATACGAAAGTGCAAAGTACACGAAAACAGATACTGATCTCAAATCTGAAGAATTGACGTCATACTTTAAGCGAATTGGTCGAATATATTATTAAACTAACGATGTAACGGTATATACATAGAAAAAATACGAAACGATGAACTTGAATCAATCTTGTGCGCGGTAAATGAACGAATGCGCAAAATTGCGGCATAAAAACTCTTCTGTAATTATATTTCAACTTAATATCCCGAAATTAACACGCAAACGATCGTAAAAGTTCTTTAGGAAATTGGCAATTTTATGTTTCGCAGAAATAGCGGATTTCTAAAATGATCAATATAATATAACCTCATTCTCGTTTCACTCTCACAAGCTATGAATGATTCAATAATTTGCAAGTTTTCTGCGCATTTTACACTTTAAATGATTGATGAATCTCTATAATCTGTAAAATTATTAACATGTTCTTGAAATGCATAACTGAATTCGAAAAAGCTGTAAATGTGTTATAATATGCATATGAAGCAATTTAATATTGATCCCTTTCGGAATTAAGTTATAATAAACGAAGAAGAAAGAATATATATAAGAAGAAAAAAATGATCAATGTAAATGCGTAGTGCGCGCATTTCGAAAATATGATCAAAGAACAAAATACCCGAATCGTTAATCGGTGACTCCGATCGATTCTCTCGATATGGATTCTCGATTCTTGTATTCTTCAAATGTCATGGTTGCGGCGATATTTACACGTGAATGGAAGTAACTTGAAAATTAATTCTTCAGAGCACGTGAAAAGTTGTAACTTTAAAGTCTACGGATTGAGTAACGTATAAAGCATACATCGATGTACGTTAATACTAAATAATAATAATATAATACTTGACAAGTAAATATTAGATAAGCTTATGTTAGACACATAAGATATATATCTTATAATAAATTTGATTAAATAATGTAAAGATAATTCATGATATGAAAATATCAAGTTTTAAAATATGCGATATTAGAATTATCGTATTATCGTATTATCATTAATATTTATAATATTTCATGATTTCTAATACTCGCAACTCGAATTACGATATGACATAACCTCATACAACATAACATGAAACTTTGATATTAAAATTTTCATAAATTATAACATGGCTTATTGTAATTGTTATGTCAAGATATTATGTATAATTAAATTTTATATTTTTGCACATTGCAGGCTTTTATTTATATATTATGTAAGATGGTTCTTAAAATTTGATAATTTCTTTAGAAATATGTATAATCATGTAATTTATTATTCCTAATTTTATATGGTATATAAAATCATACCATAATTTATTATAACTTCCTTAAGAAAGAGAATAATATTATAATAACATAACTATAATGTTTATAAATGCATATTAGATTATTTTTTTTACGTTCAGTTTTTTTCTTTTTTATATATAAAGAAGTATATGATTAATATTTTAAATGCAGATAAAATTTAAGAATGGCACAAGGAAAGCTTAAAGTTAAAACAAAATTGCCAGCATCTGTGAAAGCAAAAGCTAATAAACATAAGAAAGGATCTGCTACTCAAAAACGTGCAAGTAAGTGATAATAAGAAAACACAATCACAAAAATAATTATGTATGTTACTACTAATATTGAGCATAATATAATAAAACACTCATATTGTTTGTTTGATGCATTTTTCAAGATGCTCCTATACAGCCTAAGAAGTCAAAGTTTCAGGAAACACAGAAATTGAAAAAAATGATCACAAAAACAGTGAACAATGTTGCGGAAGATGAACTGCGTGAGAGAGCACTAGAAGGAAGGAAAACTCTTACAAAAAAAGATGCTTCTAATTCACAAAAGAAATAATACATTTACTAATTACTATTATACTTGTTGTTAATATATCGCAAATTAATAGTACATTGTAAATATTAACTAAAGTATTACTTAATTTAATAATGTTCTGTTTTGATTATTAAAAAATAAACGATGAGAAAGAAAAAGTTTATCTCTTTTATTTATCGCGCTTATATCTTTGAAGCTCAGCTTATATTTAAAAAACATTTACATATTAATCACACATTAATCAAACTCGCCAATTCGATCGAATCTTTCTTTTTCGACCAAAATAAATATTAATATTATTACTTAGTTTACAGAGGAATATTATACAGATAGCCTTATGGCACTGTCTTTTAAAATAATTTTGACATAGTCTTGAGACAAAAATAATCGCGCGTTGTCATCTATTTGCAATGAAATACAAAATTGATAGATAATTTAGTGCATCAAATATATATCATATATTATCTCTTCTTAATACTCTGTATTCTCTAAATCACATTGCATCAAGGTTGCTCTAAGCATCACCTAGTTCTTCCTAATCTTCAATAGATCTTCTTCCTGGATATTTTATGGAGAAGCAACCTACAATTTAACAATTTTTAGCAAAAAGAAGAGAATAATCAAAATAAAAAGACAAATTATTCGGAAATTTAAGATTTTTACCACTAATAAATGTCCGCTCTGCCGATTTTTACTGATTGCCGGTGTACTACCGGTTTTAAATTCGATGACTCCTTCTTTACCACTGACTAGCTTGTGTGATACACTGGAATACAATATATAACATTAGAATAACAGTGGAATTAATGGGCAATAGCAATTAATCTGTTAAATTGAATTTTGATTAACATATTTAATTATAATTACACACTAATTTAATAGAAGTAAATTTAGATTTAAGAGAATTTTGATTAGTTTCAATAGGCGCTAAACATAAACAATAAATACACGAATTAAAGATACTTACGATTCGGTATTAACAATTTTGAGAATGCTCCGATTACTAGTAATATCGATTGCTTTTGTCAAAGCTTCTATTATATGCGGAACTTCTAAGATCAAGTCCCCCTGCGTAATAAATAAATAAGAATATATAAGAATAGCGTTACTCAATTACTTTTTATCCTCATTCATCCAGAAAATGATTTCATCTGACAATTTGGAATAATTCCTCATAATTTTCCCCCGTAATTCGATATGTAATTTTTAACTATTGACCTGTTCTTTTCTTATCATTAACATTTATTCTATCATAAAATTTATTGGAATTCTAAAAACAAACCTTATCTTTCTTCAGTTCAGGTGGTATCCTAACAATGAGTAAATTATCGGATTCTCCAGTAACAACCAATTCCTCAATGGCTTTATAAGGTAGGCGATGCTTAAGTTTGAAAGTCTTAAGCGTATCGAGAATATATACAGCATTCTCTGTTAAAATAAGCACTCTCTCGCGTGGTTTGTAGCCATGCCGATCGTATTTTATAACGGGAGTCGCGTACTGAAAAATATATTTTAATTTAAAATATTTCGTAGAATTAACTAAGTTAATTTAAAAGCATAATTTAATATAACAAAATGCAAAGATATATTATTGCATTTTCTCATGAAAATTAGTTTTACCTTTATACTTTCTCCGGAAGGTAGAATATTACTGATAAAGCTTTGTCGCAGCGCTTTATGTTCCTCACCGAGACGATCGATTCGAAATCTCGGACTTAGGCTCTTCGCGTAGGATTTTTTCTTCCCTTTAAACAAGGACTCCGCGAGAATCTTCAATTCGAAGTGCACCTTATCTTCTTTACTCAATGCCATTCGGTAACAACGGGCTTTCCATCGCTTATGTATTACACGCAGATGCTCTGACGCCTGAGGATTAAATATTTATTATATTAGTTATTATTTCGAATAAAAAACATGTAATACATATATACGTAAATATTTGTAAATATATCAATTTAATTATGAAATTATTCTCATACCTCTCGACAAGAGTATGGACACGGTGGCCAATAGTTATTTAAGACACCTAGTGGCAAGGTCTTAGAGAGTCTGATGAGCCATTGCGATTTTGCCAGTTCGATAAATGCCACATTAATTTCAGTAGGCGGTCCGTTTCGGGTGATGAAGCCTTGGATAAATCTGTATTAATTTAAAAAAATTAATGTATTATAAATATAATTTATAACATAAAATAAAAGACAGAATGTGTGGAGCATGTAATACGGGAATGAAATATAAAATATAAATAATAATAAAATATAGTGAGATAAAATATAAAAATAGAATACTAAAATAGAAGATAAAATAGTAAAATAGAAAATATTAAATAATAAAGAAATAAAGAAATGAATGAACATAATAAATACACAACAATAATAATACACAATTGTATTTTTTTTAATAAAAAACCTGATAATGAGGCAAATCAAAAGAGAAAATACCTGCGGATAGTAATAACGGCATTTCGACGCCTTTTTGCCTCGCGTTTCGCGAGCCATCTGCGAATATATTGTTGGAAAACAATTGCTGCTGCTCGCGTCTTTAAGTATCTTCTTCTCATTAATATACATTTCCACTTGCTTTGGATAATGGAGGCTATTTCGTGTTTCTTCATCTGGAACGCATCTTCCGTGTCAAATAACGTTTTCGGGAATCGGATAAATAACTTTGTGCTGCAACAATTACAAGATTAAACAATTTTATATATTTATTTTAATCATCATTAATCAGCTAATTTACTGTAATGTTTAATGCAGGAAATACGATCTTACTTGCCCATCCTGTATTCGTCGCATTCGTAGCCGAGATGACATACGAGCACTTGAACGCCTTCTTTGGCCAGACCATGATAATTTGGCCAGGTTTCTGAGCAAAGGCACTTGTAACGTTGCAAGAATTGCTCGTATGGTCTTCGATATGCGAAACCGGCACGCCTCACTCGTAGATTCTCCATCAAACCCAAGTATTTTACTTGATGTAACACGATTTTTTCATTGAATTGATCTGAAAGCGAAAGGTTCATGAAGACTTCTCTTGGGCGATTTAATGATTTTTTAATCATTTTCGCCAAGCATGTCAAGAATCGAGTGATGAAAATTTTTATAACTAGAAATATTTAACGTTTAAGAAAGGAAAGTGGAATTTTAGGGATGAGAAGATTAATGATGAATTAATAAAAATTTCTTTTGTTTCGAATTCGTCTTAAATCGATTTTACTTACTGGGCATTTTAAAATCATTGGGTTTAATGCAGCGAATATAAGATGGTTCCTTGCCCATGAGGATTTCCACAAGATTATTCAAGCTATTCTTGAATTGAGTTATAGCGGTTTCCGGGCGTTTTTTACTAATTAAATCTTTTACATCGAATACATTCTGTAAACGAGAAACAGTTCCAATATCAAAGATAGAAATGTAATACATATTCAAAATTTAGTAAATCAATCCATAAAATGGAAGTAGCTTAATTATTAAGTACTTACTTTTGTGATAGAGTTTGTCGTGTGCGACATAACTTCGCGCAAATCCCGGAATAATAAATCATTATTTTTCTCGAGGAATCCACGTACGTTATATGTCACATCGCCGGCGTAATGTACCAATCTAAATTCCTGCAGCATCAAAATTATCTTTATGTCTTTTAGCAACCTCAATTTCGCGTTCAAAAAATTAACAAAGCAATTATTGTAAAAATTATCTTAATATTATATAATTAATATTATTAATATAAAATAGTTTATAAAAATATAAAGCGAATTTTATATAAAATTCACTTTAATATAGGATCTAAATTTAGTTGAAATAAAATAATTATAAGAATAAGATAAATAATTTTTTCCTTTCTCTCATTAGTATTTAGTATTTCAATATAATTATTACATGGGCAATTAACGAATTCTTACATCTCGACCCATAATCTTCTGTGTTTGTATATCCGCTTTTTGATGACTAATGTAATGAGGATGATTATTCAGATTCATGTTCAATTTCTCCAGAAAACTCATGTCCGTCGGTTCGCCAGGCCTCAGGCATTCTTCGTCCATCAATGATATTATACCTGCATGAATAACTAATTAGTAATAGCATATGATCGATCATTTTTACAGGTCATCGATCATTCTACAAAGATTCAACCTTTATACTTCTCCTCGATTAAGTCGCAGATAATCTTATTGTTAAAGTACTCTATGTTCTCCCAAGCTATTCCTTCGCGCAAGTACTCTTCCTGCTCCGATTTCAGTGTCAATTGGATGAACAGTTGCTGCAATTTCTCGTTGCAAAAATTGATGCAGAACTGTTCGAAGCTATATTAAAGTGATAAAAGAGAATTATTGCTTCGTGATTGTAAAGAATGGTAATAATAAACGTTTTGCATATGATTAATTTCCAACAAGAAACATTCTATTAAATTATCAAATAAATTATTATCGTAAAATATGAGATATAAAAATATAAAAACAAGTACATTAAATATAAAATACAATGCAGGTAAAACATGATGAAAATAAAATAAAATCATAAATTTAGCAAAATGTTTTCTTCTAGAATTACCTATAAAACTTTAACTAAACATTTGACAGTTACCTGTTCTTCTGGAAGATCTCGAAACCGTAAATATCCAAAATTCCCATGACCATTTTGCGCCGAGGATCAGTATGCGGTTGCAGAGACTTATTGAGTCTAGTCACAAGCCAGGTGAATAATCTATCGTACACAGCCTTCGCTAGTGCGTCCCTCGCATAGATAGCTAATTCTCTATTCAACGGTGAAACCACCACATCACCATGAGCGTCTATGGTACGGTGAGTGAACGCCTTTGCCAGTCGCTTCACGTCGCATCCTAGCAGCTATTCAATTTACTCATCAACGGTTTGCATAATTGCTTGCACTGGTATTTACACGGCGCCATGAAATTTGTTGAAAATATATTCAACAAAATAATTAAGAATAACAATGATTACATAATGGAATGATGATTATATAATTAAAAATTCTTGATATTCTCAAATAACATTCCGTTCATAATATTCTGATAAATATTCATTTCTGCTGATATCTTAATTCCATGAATATTCCATAATAAAAAATTATTATATTCTATCGAAAAAACTCTTATAATTAAGTAAAAATAATTACATTGGCAACGGCATCAACAGATGCCGGTTTAAGGATTTTCGCCATGCCTTCTTCTTCCGTGAAACCCACGTTACCCATATGCAGCACAGACGCGACTATGGCAAACAGATCATTCTGTTCCTGCTGAGACATTTCCATCGTCTTCATTGCTTGGATGACTTCCTTATACTGATTGGTATCGTCAATGGTATCCACTGTACCTTTCGTCTAAAATTCGCGAGAACAAAGCAATGAAATTATAAAAGAGGATTTAGAAAGAAGAAAATCATGATTTAAAACGTAGCAAGAAAATGCTGGTAGAATAGAATAGTTAATAGATAGTAAATAGAATAGTTAAATACAAAATGCAATGCGCAATATGCATATGTGAGATAGTATGGTACACATTATGATAAAAATTAATATGCTTACACCGTTGCTCAGATAAAAGAAAGTGTCGAGGTTTCTTTTCAGGAACAGCTTTCGCAACATATCGTCGTCTGCACCCGCCAAAAGCTGATAGAAGATATGAAAATTACGCTCGCCGGCTGACTGATGTACAACTCGGGATTTCTCTAGCAAATAGTTTAAGATATTACCACCAACTGGATCTCCCTGGAAAATATCAATGTCATCCACTACTGAGTAAACATTAAAATAAAACATTGTTATAAAAATAGTTAAATCAAGAAATAATTATATTGGATATCCGGAAATATCTATGCGGAAAATATATATTGCTACAAAAATATTTCCAAACATCTTTTATTTTTCGTCTATCTCTAATCTTCAATTTCGCAAAGAAAGTTTCTTTCATATCGTCTGATATTACCTAAAAAGATCCGCGTATGAATCGGGCTGAAATTTTACCTGAAAATTAAATTGTACGTCCATATATTTGCCGAAGCGGGATGAGTTGTCATTGCGATTGGTCTTCGCGTTACCAAATGCCTCCAACACGGGATTGCTGCCGATCAATTTCTCATTCACCGCTTCCACCTGTTTCTTATGCCCAGTAGCCGCCGCTATGAACTCCAAGACCTTTTTGGATGCTTCTGTCTTTCCAGATCCCGATTCACCTTAAATGCATAGAAACATGGAAATATAGGAAATGGCTCGGTGCAAAGTATGCAAGAATTGATAAAATTGAAATTAATGTATTGCTATACTAATAATTGATTGTATAAATATGACATAAAACAAATAAAAAATTCTTACCTGAGATCAAAATACACTGATCGCGATTCTCCTTTGACAAGGATTGATAAGCAGTGTCCGCCAAAGCAAAACTGCAAATAAGATGTTTGCAATAAATCAGATCCAGGAAAATGCAACTTCGACTTATATTGAAGTCGAACTTGTCACGTGTATTGTCATCTGTACCAATTCTTTTTCGTATTTTATGATTTTCAAGAGTTTTTCTAAAAATATAAAATAACATGCGACTTACATGTGAGGCGCTGCCTCGAAGAAGTTTCTTCTGTGATAGTACTGGATGGTTTCTGTGTTGTAGATAGGCAGTTTTTTGTATGGATTTACCGAGACAAGCACCTGACCGATGTACGTCTGTAATATATGTACGTCGTAATACGTCGAAGATAATAATATTCTTTATGTTATAAGATAATATTTCTTTTTAAGTTATTATAAATTATATTTTTATCCATCTATCGAAGCAAATTGAAAGCTTGCGGTGTAGAATCTCTTCGCGTGAAATCTGATTTTCCAAATTTATGTAATTAATAAGATTAAAATCGCAGAGATATTACTTCCCTGTTTATTAATTATCACGCAATATCAAAGGAACATTAAAAATTCAAGAGATGCATTGAAATATATCGTATGCATTTTTGACGGTGAATTGATTATAATATAATTATCAGTTGATTCTTCAGACTATCCTGGGAGAATTAATTATGCTTTTTACTCACGTAAATGAGATCTTCCTTAAATCGTTTCCGCAGATTGTCGATGAAGGCGAGTTCGCTGCGAAAGTCCTCCAGCAGAACGAAGTCTTGAACACCGACTCGGTCGCGTTCGTGTAATCCGCGCTCCATATTGCCGAGCAATTTCCGGTCGTATTTGGAGACTTCCGCGCCAGGCTTACTCAAGCCACCCCCGATATCGGCTGTCTCCAAACTGCAAACATTCGGGTCAAATTATTGATTTATCGAGCGATTGATTTTATTTAATACATTAATTTCTTAATCGGAAATTCCGCAAATTATTGTTTGTAAATTTCGAGGACAAATGGTACGATCATAAAGTTGTTATTTTTAGTTATTTAAGATATTAATTTGTTTGATTCCCTCATATATTTGTTGTAAAATTTTAGATTAAGAAATTTTAGGATTTTTTCTCTTTTTTTTTTTGGTGGGGGGAATCCATTTTGTGTTTTCGTTGCGTTTTAAAGTAAGCGTTGGAAATTTATTTTACAATTAACGTGCATAAAATTATTCGGCCATTCTATTTGGCCTCGCGAATGATAAAGACTCGTTGTCAGATTAGATATTGAAAATTGAACGGTATGTAAAATTTCTGGACAACGCGATATACAGCGATAAATTGATCGACAAATATCTCTATGCACCGAAGAAATCGAAAAAGAACGCAAAAGAAAGTTGAGAAAATAAAAATGCAGTGTGCGTATTAACTCGCGATACAATAATATAATAATAATAATCGTCGTCGTTATTTCTGGAATAGCAGCGAAGCCTTGCAAAGTTCTTGCATGCTCGCTGCGCAACTGGAATATATAACTTTCCGATAACAGGCCTAATCGACAAAACATGTTCGTAGACATTCATAAAATTATTTCGAAAAATTAAGATAACTTCGCACGACGATCTATATTCCGCCGAAGAACTTCCGGGCACTTACCCCATTTTGCCTTGAGTTACAGTGTCACTTGCACCTGCCATATCCGAATGAAACAGAGAAAAGAAAAACGTATTCGACCGGATTATCCTTGTTTCGGCATTGTCAATCGCGAGAGCGAATCCGACTGGTCTAGTTCTCGCTACCTGGTCATAAGATCAAACCCGCTAGATAAGATAAAGCGTGAATTCGCGCGTCGTGACGCGCGATCCGATATCGCGGATCCGAGTATCGGGCGATCTTAGATCGCGTGATCTAAGATCGACAAGCGGATTCATTCGGTGAATATGACTGGCAAAGCTGCAAGCTTTAAAGAGACGTTTCACGACAGAGACATTTCTCAGAGAGGAAAATTCGATCTTGAATTTTAAACAGCGTTCGGAATAAATATCGAAGCCCCGTCTCGTGATCGTGGCGATCGATCTTGATTTGAGTAATATATGATCGCATCTGACCGTCTTCTCCCGATCTCCCTATGCGGTTTACCCACTTTGTGCGGGAAGAACGCCGATTTCCCCAAATCCACTAATCATCATCCGCCGTCCACTGTCTGCCTGTCTCCCTCGCCCTCTCCCCACCCCCGGATTTCAGATGATACGATTGCGTCCCTTTGCGGTGTCAACAGGAATCTTATGACAACAACAGCGAACCTTTCACATAACGTGGGAAACCGGTTGGAAGAATCGCGCGAGAAACCTCTACCAGGTAGAGAAGGCGAACAGTCGTCGTGTCCGACCTCGTGTTCGTCACGATAATAGATAACGCAAACGCACAACGACGAAACGAAGAAGTTCCCCTCGTTTCGCGATTCGCGCCTTGCAAATGCACCGCCGAGGAAAAATCACGCGGAACGGCTTGCTGCCAAGCGAGAAACTACCGGCAGGACCACCTGCGGCTGCTACTCAAGAATGACCCAACTGTTGACCACTACCTTCCTCCATCCATCGTCCATCCGCAACGTCCATCCCCTCCCCCTACCCACCCTCCATTCGTTATCCACGCGACTGATAGCGGAACGGAATAGCGCATCGCGATGCTCGACAGCGAAAAATTAAAAAAAAGAAAAAGAAAAAAAAAGAAAAGAGAAGAAGAAGATTTGAGAAAGGCATATGCGTTGCTGTTTCGTGAACTCGCGTATTTTGAGAGTCAGAGAGTACTTTTTTGCATTATACAGATCGCGCGCCATGAATTATTGCACGGACGTTGTGCCAAGGTTTCGTGCTTGGAGATCGAAGGTCCGGTCTTAAATCTTGCCTCTTGCATTGATCGTTGCCAAGCTCTGCGAACAGGCGAGCCAGAAAAATCCACGGAGCGTTTATTGAAACGAAAAGAAAAAAATAAAAAAAAGATTACAAAAAATAATGCAAAGGAGAAATGCCTGCTTTGGCATTGTTGATATCGCGCGACCTGTCCGCGCGAATCAATGGCCTCAGGCATATGGACTGTTCGTTCGAAATTACCGAAATGCATTAATTAATCGGTGCAGGATCGGATTCTGATCGATGACGGAGCGCTAACAATACGGCGGCCGCTGTATCTAATCTAATCTAATCTCGATTCATTCTTTCCCTCTTTCTGCAAGACCTACGCACGCAGGCACGCACGCAGGCACGCATGCACGTCGCAAGCACGCGCGCGCGTGCGTGCGATGTGACCATTTCATAGAAACTAGAGAAAAATATTTACTGATTTCTCCGTCATCAGGATCATCGTTGTATAAGGTACAATCGCGTAATGACACTCGCGTGCGACCGCGTTATCACGGGTGGGATTTATAGCGCATTGTTGCATTAATCGCCATATTAATCTTTCAGGCAGGCACCGATCGATCCTGGAGACACAACGAGAAATCCGGAATACGTTGCTGTCTTCTCTCTCAAATTGGTAAGTTAAATTAATTGTCGCTGATTGAAAACTCGATTTCTAATGATGACTATGTCATACTTATAAGCGATATATATATATATATATATATATATATATATATATATATATATATACATATATCGCTTATAAGTACGACATAGTCATCATTAGAAATATATATGTATATATATACATATACATATATATACACGTACACACGCAGCATATATATATATATATGTCTGCGTGTACGTGTAATATATTTATTTATCTAATTACATCATGCGTTTTAAGCACTTGAAAGCGTCTACTGTATGTGAATAATGAATGTATGGCATTTAGCATATATAAACAGACAGATAAGAGCCATAAGTCAAAGAAAGCAAGAGAGGAGAAAAAGAGAAGGGGAACGTGTGACGTTATTGATGATTCTGTGCATCATGCGATGGAACTAGGAGCATCGATAATTAAACGGTGTTTATTCCCGCGGGCGCAAGACCGATCGTTCTTTCGTGGAAACGAAAGAACCGATCTAACTACTCATTGACATTCGGTCGTGACCCCCCTCCCTCCCCCCGCCTCCTACCACTAGTTCGATGAATAATTTCTCTCGCCTTGGCGAATGCTGAGACGGCATCGTGAATGCGGGTCCGAAACGAGCACCGCTGCTCGTTCCGGTCGCGTTTACATCGTTGCGACGAGAGGAATTATCAATCGCGGCACACAAAGAGGTCCATTGTCGATGGGTCGTCTGCGATCGGCGTCAAAAAATGTGGCTTTTATAAAAACGATAAGCACAGACGAAAGCGTTATATCATCGTCATCTACGTTTTGCTGCCTGATGATTTCTACATAAGCGGACAGATTGTCCAGGCATTGTACAGATTGTCTAGAAAATGTGGTACGTGGTAAATGACAAAAGATAATAATAAAATAGTGAGTAAGAATACTACGCGTGAATTACCCGTCGTAATTTCCTATTATTCTTGGTATAAAAGTATGACGCGAAAGGCATACAAGACATATAGAATAGAAAATATAATATATTTACAATTATTAGTTATAATATAACATATATTACAAGACATCTGAGAGAGAGAGAGAGAGAGAGAGAGAGAGAGAGAGAGAGAGAGAGAGAGAGATTGATTGATCGATCGACATTTCTTGTTTCCATAGATATTCGCTCGGTCAACTTGCCAGGTAAACATCTGTTTAATAAGAATCGATCTTTTAGCGGAATTTCCAATTAGCGCGAGCGCGATGTCCTTCAGTCGATTATCCGTTAGAATCGATCCTTATGCACCTCCGCGGTGTGCATACTCGCGTGAAACGGAAAGTCGTCCCGTTGCATTTTTCTGCATCCGTCGAATCGGGGACGCTGACGTAATGCGTGGTCGGGCGATGAGTCAAGGGGAAAAAAGGGAAACCTTCGGGCCACATGGAGATGCTCAGAGAATAAAAATTTGCGACGAGAGGTCATCTCGCGAGGCGCAAATAAGCGCGCGGTGGAATATGCGCCGGAGATGTGCCCTTCACCGCGGACGTTCGCGTTGAGAAATCGTATCGCAGGAAAGACAAAGGCGCAAGAAAGCAGTTCTGAGTTAAAAGCTGTTGCTTGTCGGCGCATGCGCGGGATAGTTTGCAAGTTTTGCTTTATAATTTCGCTCTTGTTCGCATTCCAGCTTGATTCCAAGCCGGCAGAGTCGACTGATCGCGCGGACATTTAATTCTTCCGATTCTCTCTTTTGATTTTCCCGCGGGACGCGTGTTTATCGATCGGAGCAATCCATTTCCGGAAACCAGTTCTCGATCGGCTCTCTCATGCGAGAGGAGAGACAGATCAGTTTCCAACAGAGAGTGCAGCACGCACTCTCGCGCGTGATTACTCATATTCTACGGTGAATTTCACGCTTGCCAATCAAATAGCGGACGAATGCCCGCGAAACGTCAGCGCCATAACACTTTTGCCGTTTGCTCGAAGCTCGGAGGAAAAATGCGCAAATGAGACTCCTGAAAAATCGAACGACTCGAACGAACATGAATCTGAATCCAGCAGTTCGCTGAAGCGTCCGGGAATTCTTTATTCTCAAATATATTGCGCACGCTGGAAATAGCGCGTAGACACGTCGCGTGGCACGTTTTCGATCGCCGTGGTCGATGGCCGATTTCCGGGACACGTTCCGCGCCCGCACGAAGCGCGCATAGCAAATGCGTTCTTATCTTACGATAACAAAAGGAGGAACGACGCCGGTGCGCGATGTTTCCTGTCCGCCTGTTACCACCTTCTCGCCGCAGTGCTGTTAGAGAAGCTTAACGCCATTTTTGCTCGTGCAGGTTGCACTCGGTGACTGAAATTTATGGAGGCCGATGGTGAAGGCCTATTTTCAGCGACGAGCCTCGGCTTCTCGCTGGGGAGGATTTAGAGCGGTTTTTTCCATGAGGAATCATACCGTCACCTCTCGGCCGTTAAATATTTCAATATTTACGATACTTATCAATTTCTTTTTCTCTTGTGTCATATATTTTCAACTTGCGTCGCAATTTTGAACTGCAGATATTATTACTATTGTTATTATTGTTTTTAGGTCAGATATATATATATATATATATATATATATATATATATATATATATATATATATAGAGAGAGAGAGAGAGAGAGAGAGAGAGAGAGAGAGAGAGAGAGAGAGAGAGAGAGAGAGAAACGATACTTTCGTTCAATTATTCATCAGAAATACAGAATAGTGCCTGTTCAAATAATTCAGTTCTCCCGTACAATTATAAAACTTACGACTGACGCATACACATAAACACACATGCACACGCACACGCACACGCACACTACCAAGAATAATATTATTTTCTTGAAGAGTGTCTCGTTTTGCGTAAACGTCGCGCCATGAATGATACACGACAATGACGCGCATGGCGATAAAAAAAAGTGCGGATATCCCAATATACATCCTCATCAATTCGCAGATATTATTCTTATTGACGGTTAATACGTCGAATTACGGAGGCGTGGCGATCTTATGTATGCCTCATACCGAGTCTTCCTCAGTGGAAACCGGTTAGGCAGTTCGTATTCGGACCGACCTTGAGCCTCGGTCATCGTCGAGCCTGAAGTTCAGGGCTTTCAAGGTGTTCATCCGCGGTGGTAGTGAGCCTTAATAAGCTCCGCTCGCGCGGTCCAGACGCGACGAAGACGCGGGAGGGAGAGAGACAGACTGAGGGCAAAACGTGCACAGGGAGAGCTGAGGAGCGGTGAGGGGAGGGGAGGGCAGGAGGGGAGGATGGGAGCAGGAGGAGAGAGACAGGGAATGTACATCGCGGTGTAATAATAAACCGGCCAGAAGCGAAGCCGGGGGCGACGGAAGCCGAAGGAAAGGACAACAAAAGGAAGAGACTCAGCGGCGAGCGCACGCGACGGAAAGACCGGCGAGAGTCGATTTAACGGCGAACTTAAGCGAACGTAAGCGCCGATCTATTTTCGGTACGTCGCCGCTCCTCCTCGGCGACCCCCGATCGGCGTGAAACGCGCGCGCGCGTGCAAGAATCGACTATGCGCCGTCCGCACCGCGGATGCATGCACGCTGCCCAAACGAGTAAATCCGCTCGGCGTCTGTCTCGACCCCGCGAAATATCGCGTTATTACTCGCGTTATTACTCCCCTATTGTTACAACCATCCTCTCCCTCCTGCCGAGCGTCTTGCCGAAACCGATTCGCGATTATTCCGCGTAACTCGCTGCGCTCGCGCGATAGCGCGGAGCATTGGTAGCCCACAGCGAGGTACACGTGGGACTCGTTGGCCGAATCGTACGGATCGCCGACGTGTCCGGAATACCGGAGAAATCGCCGTCTAATCCGCTGATGCGTAGGCAATTTCTGAAGAGTCACCGATCCCGATGGCATCGTTGTCGTCGTCATCGTCGTCGTCGTCGCGTCGTCGTCGTCGTAATGCGATCCGGTATCAAAATGGAAATCCAACTCGGGCGCTACACTGACCGCACTTTTAATTAATCGAATCGGGCAAAAGGGAAAGGAAAGGAATAAACGCCCGATCCCAAATGTTTGGGTCTGATTTAGTCGATTTTTCAACTAGGTTTTTCATACGATTTACGTAATTCGTGTAATTAATTATCGTGTAGCGAGGTGATCGCGCGATTCTGTATTCACCAACCGTGAAATGTCAGGACGGATAGGCAAGGATATTACACGCAACATGTGTGCACGTGTGCGTGTGAATGTAAGAGAACCAGGTGAACGAAGGAAATTTAAGGAAAAACTTGCTTTTAGAAAGTGGATCCATTGATAATCCACGGTGAGCGTCTCGTAAAGCCGAAGACTTTTCCATATCTTTTCACTTTGCAACTTTAGCTTTCAGATTAATGATTAATTCGTTCGTTTATCATGAAATCATTTGCTGTTATTATTTTATTAACAACCTGCAATTTTACTTACTGAATAAATGCGATTAATCATGTCTGTCATTACACAGTAATTCCAATAATTTATTGTGACATTATTCAGGAAAAAGCTTGATAATATTCATGCTCGTCGTAAATTCGCCGTTTGACTCTTTTTGTTCTGGCGATTGTCGTCCGATTAATCGTTAATGGCTTAATTAAACGTCTGCGAAAGAGCGAGAGGCACGATCGCAAGATCAGCTTTCTTCAATCAATTTGACTCGCGCTCGCGGACAGAAACGTTACTCCGGCTTTTTACCCTCGCGACTGCATGCGATGCTATCCGCAGCTCTTGCGATCTCATGCCGTTAAACACGCACTTTCTGGGAAACAGACGCACTCGGTCCTGCACACGTTTCTTCAGTCTCGGTACAATTACTTGCGTGCCAGTTTTCGCGATATACGATAATATGCTACACATGACCTCCAACTGCGATCGCGTTTGAGGCGTTTGAGTTACTAAAAGCGAGAATATTCTCTTTCTCTCTTTTAATATTAGAAAAATGTTGCTATCTAGATCTAAGTAAATAATAAAATGATTAAGATCTAACATAATGTCTATTTGTTAACGAGCTGCAGATGAAACCCTATGAAGCCTCTACGAATATTTATCGATAGAAGCGAAAGTATCGGTTCTTGGGATTTGATCTTTATGATAATAGTATAGTAATATCTTCGGCAATATCTTACGGAAGATACATATTCATCACCGGTAACGGTACCGCGAGACGCGCAAGTACTCTAAGATCGAAAATGTAGACTGATATCCCGCAAGAGTTTTTCCTCAATTATCTCGGCTTTTCACTCGCCTGACCGGGAAAAACGAAACGCGAATGACCTGCCGGTTCATTCCGCTACGTTTCCACGGGTCAGGGATTTACCCGCCATTTCCATATTTTACGCGTTATTCATCATTATTCATGACCGCCGCGTCACACGAAGCGGCTTGTAATCGTCACTTTCTCGCGGTCGCGACTCGATCGGATTTCTGCCTTTGTCTTAAAAAGAAGGCAGGCCCGCTCTCTCCCATTTCCCTTTTGAGCCCCCTATCGCGGATAGAGCCGCCGAAAGAAATCGAGTCCCACGGGGGTACCGAGTACTCTCCAGCTGACAACAATGGTACTGACCGAATTCTCGCTTTTGTTGCGTTTCCAACTACGCCACTTTCCAGAGAGATAATTCAGCGGTTCCGTAGCTGGCGGTTTACGCGGAATCTCCCGTGCCAATTGTAGAAAGTTTTACGAGCCGCTTGATAGCTGCAATTTCTGCTTAGGCTCGCCTAGAATGATCATCGAACGTGCTGGTCGCGCACGATATCGCGACGTTATTACGTAACGCAGTTATGGTTGATGTCTGTGCGAGAGTGTTTCACGAATGTACCAACAATTCGTGAACGAATGGAATGAACCTTACGCGATCATTGCTTGATGTTTATTCATTAAGACCTTGCGATGAACTGCATCGCTGATGACAAATCGCGATAAGATTCGAAGAGAAGACTCGAACTGGTCGATGAATCTGTTATAGGAAATTGAGTGGAAAAACGATGCGACAGACCGCAGACAGGATAGTATCGCAGAGAATATTGATATCGATAAGTGTCCTTCATTGATCTCGAGCTGAAGTTGAGCACTTGAAGCGCGGCGACGTAAAACCGGCCTTGGCGGACCAATGACATCTTCATCAAAGCGGTTAAAAACCGTTAACCTTCGTTTCAAAGCGGGCAACGATACGGTGGCTCTCACCGAGCAATTTCTTGACCCTTTCGCGGTGTACTGTGGTGCCTTCCAGGATGTATTTTAGCGCGTATTGCGATAATTATTTCGGCAAGGAGAATCCCGATAGGTTTCTCTCGAGTTTGTACATGAGAATTTATATCGCGATTATGAGTTATGCTAATTGATTAAGCTAATTGATCGGAATTATCGGAGAGCTTTTTAATGAACGAAAGCGTTGCAATAGAGCCCGATTGTCCGTTCAATCTTGATAATTGAACAACTTGTTGCGAATGTGTTACAATATAATTGCCACGCAATATGTTTGCAACAAGAAATGGAATCGCGATTTTCGCGCGAACGATTGCAACGGTGTATCCGCGTTACGTAAGAAACAATTACAAATGGTAACGCGAGTGCAAACAGCTCGTTAATCATTTGCGGAGACTGACTTTACGCGAAAGTCGCGAGCCGCGAGATCGCGTCCGCAGCGATTCGTATTCTCTTGGCATCAATCCTTCAATAAAAAGCGCGAGACACGATCTCGATCTCTTCCTCGTGACTCACGCGAATGTCACGCGGATTATAATTGATCGCGTTTTATTCGCGCTGATCGCGCTGCTAACGTTCGGCGAAAGAAATTCGTTCGCGCTTCGCCGAATGCTTCTTGAACAACAACGATCATCGATACACGCAATATATCGAACAGATATTGATGCAGCTTCGATCTCGCCGCAGGGACTGCAATAATGCGAAACCATCATCGATCGTCGATCCTATCGAGTCTATTCGATCGCTTTCTCTAATCACAATCAATTACGGTAAATCTCAACGGGGAAGGGGGGACGAGCAAACAAACTTCAAGTACATAAAGATTACAAGAACAGAAAGAGAAACGAAGCGGACGGTGCCCGCATTTATTTTATCTCTCTTACCGCTCTCTTCGCGACTGTGTAAACCATGATGAAGCATGCCTGAAGAGGAGAAGAGAAGAGTACTCGTACTCACTTTCGTTCTGCGCGTCGAGTACTCTCGTTCTCGGGTTCAGTGGCGGCTCACGAGTCCAGACGGGCGACGCGTTTATCCATAGTCGTCAGGTCACCATCAGAGAGAGAAAGAGAGAGAGAGAGAAAGGGAGGAGTGTACGCGAGAGATACGAGAGATTCGCTCGCGAGCCGATCACGGTTGCTCACGGTTTTCGCGAGGGTACCGCGAAGAGAAGTCGTGTTGTGGATGTCGATCGCGGTGGATAACGGTCACACGGCACGATCGCGTTACGCGTGGTGTCCCATGCACACGCCACGGTGTAACGCACGAAACTGCCGGTCTGAAGGAGCCTCTCTTCTTCGGTGCCCCGATGGTACAAGGTGGCGGCGGTAGACAGAAAGAGAGAGGAAGGAAGGCGAGCAGGCGGTCCGACGACTCACCGGAGGAAGGAGAAATTCGTTCCCCTGATATGCGCGTGTGTGCGTGCATGTACACGCGACGCCTCATCGTCCATGTGGATCTACGGGGTCTGTCCTATGGGGTCTGCCAGGAGGACCCGTGGGCTTCGTGGGGCCTTGGAGTGGGTTTTCACGGACGACGGCGTCGCGGGACGTTCATTGCGCCGACAGCTAATGGGGCACTTCTTTTCTTCATTTCTTAATTTTCTTTTCCCTTTTTTTTTCTCTTTCTTTTGTTCAATGCAATTCCTTCGAGTTTCGCGGAGAGACGCGGAGATTCGCGTCAAGAACGGGTGTTCTCTTTTTAATTAAAGGAAACTGGGTAATGTAAGGAATGCTAAAGATAAGAAATTATATACGTTGCAATAGTTCCGATGGCTGGGATGCAAGAACTAATTGTCCTGGCTATCTGTCTCGCGCCCTAAAATTCTTATAGCTTCTCTCCGCATAAATCTAATTGACCTGATACTGTCGACCGCAAATTGTCCGTCGTTCCGCCAGCATCGACGTGCCGCAACGAAGTATCGTCTAGCTATCGTAAAACCGTCATACAACGTTGCACAAAGTGCACAAAGAAGCTATTTCGGGGAGTAATAGCTCGATGAATGGAAAGACGGGCACATTCGGATAATCAGGTGCACCTGGCCCTACACTATTCCGGAAGTTCGACATCGAGCTATTCCAAACATTTCCTCTATCCATCATGCTCTTCGAGATGTCAAACGGCAAATTTCCGAAAAATCGTCCATCGTGCAATACCAGACGCGATGCATCAGCTTCTTTCCTCTCTTCATGATTTCATCCATCTTGCTAAAACAAAAGGATATGTAAAACAGGATAAGATTTTCCGACTGACGAACCGGATAAGAAAAATTTATCGCGATAACTCTTCCGTAACGTCTAACATCTAACCATTATAGATCCTTACATTGTCTCTGTTGTTGCCGATGTCAAATTCGCGCAATGCGTCTTCAAGTCTATGTGGAGGATGACTGAGTTAGGCAAGCGGGGATAGCGTAACAGCAAAAAGTAGCGACAATGATAGTAGCAGTAGTAATGGCGTTCGTGGTGGTTGGCGTTGCGACGAACGACCGTCGCTTTCGATCGGCGCGACAGACATCGACTATAGAAAAACCACCCTCTCTTTCTTCTCTGCGTCCCCGCCGATGATGGCTATCCACGGGTCAAGACTCACCCTCGTCCTGCGAGTGTCAGTACGGCACCGGTGGTTGTTGCTATTGCACGTGCGTAGCGATACGAGCATTCTCAGCCTTGTCGTGTCGTATCGATGATTCTTTCGACGCGTTCAAAATCGTCATCAGCAACGTCACCATCGACTGATCCTCGCGAACGCAACGCGTGAACGCGCGAGTCGCCTATCATCTGGGTGTGGGTTCTGCAATTCAAAACGGACGCCAGGAGTTTTCCGGACGATACATGAAACTGCGAATGTAAGTGCATTTTCGTCAAGGTGTCTATACACTGTCGGACGTACACGTTGAACTTGACGTACACGTTTGACTTGATATAAATGGCCTGAGCGATCTGTTCAATTATGAAAATATCGTTTTCCGCGTTGCATTAAGGAGAGATGAGCTTGTTTCGCTATATTTCGCTTTTCTTAATGAATAAAACGGATATCGCGCGAAAATTAACGTCTTGAGCTATGAGCGATTGCATAGCAAGCGCGATAATGCTATCTGCAAACCTGTTTGGAAGACTTGTTTCTAATCGGTTGTTAATTTCTCGAGTGATCATCTCGTCACCAGCCTTGCGATTGGTCTTCTTTCTTAACAACATACGGAAGATATATTTATCAATCGCGATCCGCGTTTACTCACTTTTGTTTTCAACAAAGTAATAAAACGCGATCTTCCGGTCAGAGTGATGTCATTTATAGGAGAGAGGAGAAAAATTTCAAGGGAAAGGACCAGTGACTTCAATGCTTCCACGGCGTTAATTAACTCTTTCATCTGAATCAAAAAGATTAATTAGAATCGTCGAATTCTGGCAAAAAAAAATCACATGGATTTCTATGCTATTCAGCATAGAATATTAAACTATATTTTCACTATTTATGCCTCTAACACGTTTATTATGATTTTATGTGATTTCTTATGTTATGTTCATGCATTATTTATGATACTTATGGTATTCATTCGAGAGTTCAATTGAGAACATACTTCGTCGAGAAAAATCTACAATTTCCAGATAAAACGCAATTCCGTAAAATTTCGAAGTAACTTTCGCTTCAATTGCAATAGTATTAACTAGCAACGCGAGCGAAACCAAGCTTGGCGAAAGCTCGCAGTTGAATCGAGTATCAAACGCGAGGTACACGTAATTAGCCGGCTTTTAGATGTGCATGTGATTGCATAAATTTTTATCTTTGCGCGTTTACCGCAAAGATCTAAGAAGATAATCACGAATCTCGCAATGAATCGATACGTTTCTATTCCATTTAAACGGGGGAATTTTCACATCGGCGCTAGTAATATTCCGAGATTGTCATGCATTGTTCGTCCTCGTCCGAATTTTTCATAGATTATTATGAATTCGACAGGTTAACGGATGGTGCTGATGAAAAACCCGTCCCCTACGCGCAGCTCCAGCTCCCAACGAGAAAATGGAAAGAATGAGAAGTCGGGAGGACAAAAATATTCTCGGCGCTCGCGCGGGAACAGTCCCAGCAATCAAACTGGTTCTCGAGGAAGCAGTCCGGGAAAGAACGACAACTCCGAGTCCAAGGGAAAGGGGAAAAGTGCACTATTGCGTTCGCGGGGCAACGAGTAAGTATTATGTTTCTAGCTGCATGTCGAGAAAACACGTTACGAATCGATCTAAATCGCTTTGTGCTTCGAATTGCATAAACTCGTGTTACTCATTTATCGATGAAGATTCCTGATTTCTGATATTTCTAGCCAATTCCAAGTTGCCTGATTGCAACACGTTATCTTGTACATCAATAATCGATGGAGCGATAAAAATTTATTTTCTTCTTTACGCAATTAATATCGATATTTCGCTCGAAAGAGTATTCGCTTATATAGCTTCAGCAAAATTATTCATCATAATATCCATAGAAGCTCAAAACTCTGTATTTAAAAATTTCTATGTAAAAATATAAATTATAAATATAAATATAAGTTATTTGTACATATTAAATCTTAAAAGATCTGATAATTCAAAATTTCGAATCTCATACATACATTTCATTCATTTTACAGAACTTATTACGCATCTGTCGATGCTGAAATAATTAATAATGATCTTAGTTAATGATTTATTTTCCAAAATATATTAATATTTCTCTATCTGGTAACTCGGGAACAATACTTTATTAGATATCGGCTGCCGAGCATGAAATAGCTGTCGAACAATTACCTAATCGAAATGAACAATGAACTTAACGAGTAATATCGACGTATTGGTTGTCAAAAAAAAAAAAAAATATTGACGATAATGGATAATCGATCGATACGTGACAAACTGAAATGACGTGTCTACATATATTATGTTCGCGCAAATATGTGATGGGAAAAATGAATTCACCTCGATTATCGGGGCCTCGTGCTTTATCGCTTTGATTTGCGGCGATAACATCGCGACGATGATTGCAGCACATGTGGAATTAATAGATAATGTGGAGAACGACATGTATATATTTTTTTTATACCAATCGGCTGGAACTGACAATGGTATTAATCGGTGCTCAATATTTTATGTATACGTGCTCCGATACGGCTATTTGCCACATTGTTTTTGGTGCTTTTCCTTGCTGCTTAACTTCAAGATTGCGCAGAAATGCTCGATCGATCGGTAGTTTCGAGAAGAAGGGATCGGCTGACAAAAAAAATTGGCTTAGTTGGAAATCGTTTGGAAGATCTGGAACAAAGATGCCGCACGATGTGGCTATCGACAGAGACAAGTTCTACGCGTTTGCGGCTTCTATTTTTTTAAAGGGATGGTTCGTATGTTCTCTATACATACACGCGCGCGCGCGGAAGGATATGTAAACCTTTCCACGTCATGGGGTGTTCATAGGTAAATGTAAGTTAGGTGTCACACGCTTCTATGTCGTTTATCGATCACATGACACGCGATTTTCCCCTCGAGATATGAATAATCGATATAAAAGGAAAACTTTATATATTATTCCTTAAACCAACATAAAAATAATCATGAGGCAGATCCGATGAATAGCTTTCGATTTTACAGACAGATCATAAAATGATATGCATCATACAAACCGCGATAATAAATCTAAGTATTTCAGGAAGCATCACTGTATAAAAAAGGGTGATTCTTGAACATGCAATGATGATGCATGCTTTTACTTTGCTCTGCATTCGCAGGCGATCGTATTTGTCATGTACTAGTCGTGCGTCGATTTAATTTCATCTGCTTTCGCTGTGATCACGAAAGACCATTTCCATCGCTTTATGTAAATATAGTGACGAATGCAGGAAAAATAATCCATCCAGAGAGAGAACACGTAAACACTCTTGCGTTTGAAGATAGAACAGACATAGACGTGCAATTTCGATAATTCCAAACACTGAGCAGTGTTCCTCGTTTCTCTTGAAGTCATCTTTTCAAATATCATAAAAATTATTAATCTCCTTTCCCCCTTTGAAGTTGCATATTTCGATTTCTTGCATACCGAAAATAAGCTTGTATAAATATCGCAACGTTGAAACCTGATTTTGAATTCAATAACTTACTCTAACATAATAAGAGTTTCGAAATATTTACGAACATAATACGAAATATTTCTTCTTTTAATTCCAAGCGAGATACATCAAAGATACATCAAAGATACATCAAAATACAACGAGTTGACAAGTGACCTGAGATCGCGCGGTACATATTTTCTTAAACCATTTTTTCTGAGAAATATAAGAAAGGCTTTTCCGTTTCTGGTAATTCAGCCCTGTACATACAAGAAAAAAGAGAAGGGATAAATACACGAGCGATACATCGAGATATTACGCATCTACGTGCACAGAATAGTCTTTACAATATCGACTATGGAGAGGTCGCATGGCAAGGTCTTATAATCAATAAACGGCATCGAAATATGTGTATTACGAACGTAATGTTGCGCTACACATATGTTAATTAATTTCGTGAGAAACGCGTCGACCAATTTTTGGTCGTGAATAATTGAACTAAAGGGGGGCTCAACATGAGTGACAGCACTAATGCGAAGTGATATGACAGAAAGATAAACACCGAGTCACACGTGATTTATGAGATACATTAGGAGGGACGTCACCCTGAAACTGTGCCTTCTAGATAATACAAAAATCGTGGAAGTTGAATGAATAAAACAAAATTGAGAATGAATCGAAATGAATGCATTGCACCATTTATAAAAAAAACACCAATTTTCCATAAAATTAATTAATATATTAATACATAAATTCAGTTCTGGAGAACGTTTATGAAAATATCTCTTGATTAACCACTATTACTTTTTATTCTATTAAAACGATACGCTTGTTGATCATAGAATATTAAAATTCTTTCCAATCTTAACGTGCACTTAATTAACGTGCACCTACTAATTAAAGTAGAATATTAGATTATAGAAACCACTTTTGAACCATTTTTGAAAAACGCAAAAAATTGCTGAACGATCCTATATTTTATTTCTGAAAATATAAGAAATACTATTGATAAATAAATATCTCGATGTGTAATTGTGTAATTTAATACATCGAAAATATAGTTTTTTTCAAATGACACTTGATCTCGAATGATACGCCGTGTCTGAATATGAAATTTTTATAGAATAACAGCATTCTCAACATTTCTCGAAGATCGTCGATCCAACAATCGACGATGATATTCGCAATGTTTTGGAATGAAAAAGAAATCGTAACAAATCTGAAGAACGCGGCAAAACACGCGAACAAATTGACTCACTTCGATCGATGCACTTCGATCGAGTCTCGTGAATTATAAGAATTGACCGCGCGATTAGAGGTCAATCGAACGATTGACTGGACATTTCCGTATCGAACATTTGCCATCGCGTATTCATGGAACGCTATTAATCTGTGGAATTAGACGGACGATTGCATTTAATAATAGAATCGTCAATGGTAACTATATGCCTACAATTTAGTGGCTAATGACAAATATAAGTGCTCAATAACGTTCTACATACGTCTGTTAACTATAGACGTGACTATAAATCTGACTAGAATGTCGAATACAAAAATCACGGTTGTTTATTTTAAAGAAATAAAAATTATTCTTTTGATTTTTTCGTTATTTAAATAATCGTTACTATTTTTAATAAAGTTTATTAGTTCATTCATTTATTAATATGCCAGATAAATAAATTTATTTATTCAAAATAAATGAAATTAATATACTGACATATTGCGAAAGTGATTCTACATACTTTTAATATTGCATATTTTTAGGATCGGTAGCATCGAAAGATTGATAGATGGTGATAAACGAGTAATCGCGACGAAGCATCTACTTCCAGAAAACAATATAAATGTCGTCGTCAGGTATTCAATTTTGTTCTGTCTAGCACGAAGAATTTAAGTAAACTCAGAATTGTGATAAAATGCTTGTTTTCTTCTTAGAGTTCGTCCGCTCAGCAATAAGGAGATTAAAGCCGACGATGAAATGGTCGTGCAATTTCCTGGCGACGGGCAAATCTACGTAAGTGCGAGAGTTGAAGAGATGATCTAGAAGATCTACTCCGTTTTGTTCTAATCCTATTCCGAGACCATTCCCGTATTGTCTAATTTTCCATATCATCATTCTATCTTATCTCGCGTATATTTCTTTCGCATCGATATCGTTGGAATCCTCATAAGCAAGAAAGATGTTTTATTCAGTATTATTTAGCTCGCGCTTTATTCCATTCGCAGTGCGATTCCGTTTCGAGTAGCGGCGACAAGAAGCCGAAGGTATTTTCCTACAATGTCGTTTTCGAGCCGAACGCCACGCAGGAAGACATCCTGCAGTATTCTGGCATTAAGAACCTCATCGAAATGGCCGTGGAAGGCTTCAGCTGCACCGCGTTTTGCTATGGACAAACCGGAAGTGGCAAGACGCATACCCTGACTGGACCTCCGAGACTTGTGAGTGAAGAACTTTTCCTTCCGATGCTTTTATCTTTTTCAGATATCATTATAGGAATTTAAGTGTTTCGAGAGAAATTGGCATGGTTTGAAATTACGTGTTCCTTTTTCTTTTTTTTTTCTCCTTTTTTCTTTTTTCCAATACAGTACGCTTTACGCGCTATACTCAGAAGACAATACGTAAAACATATGATGACGTTAACGATCGATATTTATGTAGTCAGTGGGAAGGTTAAAGTTGATTGTCTCTCGTAGATAAGATAATATGTAGCTTCCAAGTCACATGTAATATTATATTCTCGCAACTAAACGCAGCATTAAAATTTCGATAGGTCAAGTTCAAGCGGAAAAGAAAGATAATAACCTCTTAAAAGAGATCGATAAAAAATACGTTTTAAAAATAATTGCGAAAGCAACCGAGATATTTCGCGACATATTTGGCAATATCAGTGTTCAAGAAAAAGAAATATTTTTGATCAATTTGAAAAAAAAAAAGAAATTTGATCATCGATACTGTTTTGTATATATATATTGTATATATTGTACAAATGCAAATTCTAAGTGAGATTCGATTAGAATTAATTCACTCAAGCATTTAAAATTAATTAATTTTTAAAATTAAATTTACTTAGTTTATCTCTCTCTCTCTCTCTCTCTCTCTCTCATTTTTATATTTTTTATTATAGTTCGAAAGGATGGATCCGTACTCGGAGGACCATGGTCTGGTCTTCCGTTCCTTCGTCTACCTGTTTAAAGTTCTTCAAGAACATGAGAACTGCAATTTTGTTTTAAAGGCGTCCTTCTTGGAAATCTACAACGAGAAGGTCCTTTTTCTTTCTCTTTCAATTATTCTTATAACGATAAGATTACGATATCACTTGATAGAGACAATAAAATTGTATTCCAAAAAATAGGATTTTTCTTATTTCATGAAATAACAATGCGATTATTATTGGAAAAAATGATCATTGTAAAAATAGTAATAATAAAAAAATAAATAAGTAGGTGATAGATCTGTTAAATCCCGGCACTTCGAGGAAACCTCTGGCGGTTCGATGGAGTAAGAAAACACGTGGATTCTTCGTTGAGAATCTCTTCACGGTGGAATGTGAAGAACTGGACGATCTTTTGGCAGTTCTCGAAGAAGGTAAGACTTCAGAAGCAGAAAAACGAAAATATTTTACGGAAACGAGATGTAAAATTTTATCGTTTTTCTCACAAATTCTCAGTTTCTTAATCGACAATGTCATGAGTGTTGAAATATATAGGACATTTTTTTTATATTTACATTAATTTCGAAATTAATTTTCTAATATTTCATTTCGCGAAATGTTTCTGAATATTTTTTATTTAGCAAAATATTGTCAAATTTTTTCTAGGAATGAAGAATAGATCTATCGGTACGCACAATATGAACGAGTATTCAAGCAGAAGCCACTCGATTCTAACTGTAAATATAACTTCTGAACAAGCGGTAAGTCACAGCGGCAATTATTTTTTATGATGATTGCACATACTTTCTTCTTAAAGTAAACACTTCGTGAAATAAGATAAGATTAATTTTCTTCGTTGTCAACTACTTTATGTTATCGCAATGTTTCTCGACATAGGATCAATGCGATGCATATCGAAATCTCAAGCTTTTCTCGTATCCGTAGATGGAGAATGGTGTGTTCATCTCGAAACAGGGCAAAATTAATTTTGTGGATCTCGCCGGAAGCGAAATGACAAAGAAGACTCAGAGCGAAGGCAAAACCTTGGAGGAAGCGAATAACATCAACAAAAGCCTTATGGTATTAGGTAAGCCATAAAAAGATTATGAAATTTTCCCGATGTAATTTAATATAATTCGATGTAACTTGCAATTAATTTATTATAAAATCAAGACTCGTCATAGATACCTCGTATATATAATATACATGACATCTAAATATAACACAGATTGAAAAGGAACATATCACACTTGATAGTTTGCTTTGCTATGAATAGCTATCATAATTAATTTATAGAAAATTAGATTAGATCTTGACTTTGAAATCACGATACGTTTATTATTTAGAATAGCTGAAGTAATCGATAAAGTTACTGACATATGAAAGGATGTGCCTTGAGTCTATGGAAAGTAATCGATAAACTTTCGCGGTTACAACCGTAACACGAAGCAATAGGGATTTTCCGCAAACATTTTTATTTATTTATAATAAATTATATCGCAAATTCTTTTGAGATATGATATCTTTTCCTTCGCGACTTCACGAAGTAATACTTATTCATTTTATCGATTCGCAGGAAAATCAATTTCTGTTTATGTTTAGGATACTGCATCGCTTCTTTGAGCGATGGAAAACGAAAATCGGGCCATATTCCTTATCGAGACAGCAAGTTAACAAAGCTTCTAGCGAACAGTCTTGCTGGAAATGGAGTCACCTTAATGGCAAGTAGATGGTATTCTTATAATAGCTTTCACAAATTAAGGCTGTAATAATATGTTTCCGCGAATGTAATAGTATTCACGGGAGTTCATATTATAATCAGTAATAAAACACTGTATCTGTATAAGACTAGAATAGAATGAATTAATAGGACATTACAGAGATAAAAATCAAGTAGATAGATAGCTGAAATCGAATTAAAAAATTTAATATTCATTTTAATATTCGCTTTTTAACACGATACTCTGAAAAGTAGATATTTTTTTCTGATTCTTTCTAATTCGTTACATTCTTGTAATATATTTAATTAATATGTTAATAATAGAATTTCTCATTTTACTCTCATTTTACTTTACTTTGATTTTCGTTGCGAATATAATCTCAATTTAATAATAACAATTTAACAATTAATTATATTTAGATTGCTTGCGTTTCGCCAGCTCGCTCGAATGCTAGCGAAACCTTAAACACCTTGAGATACGCAGCGAGAGCCAAAAAGATTGCCACGAAGCCTCTTATAGTGATGGTAAGATTGCATGTTATTTGTTTCAAGCAAACTCTAGATCGTCAAAGGAATATGATAATAAAATAAAATCACTTTTACTCTCAGGATCCACGTGAAGCTCTAATTCTCACCTTAAAGCGAGAAGTGAAAGCTCTTTTGGTCGAGAACGAACATCTAAGAACAGCTCTTCATCTCAGCACCGAGGCTCAAATGCGCAGCGAATCCAAGAGTACGCATTATATGTTCTTGAGAAATCATACAATTGACAATTGTTACAATTGTTTACAATTGTTGGTTCTGGTTAATCAATATTCCTCTTCGAAATCTCGTTTCGCAGCTGAACGACGAGTACTCGTGACACCGCCAAAGGTGGACTTCGACAAATTAGCCGAGATGGAAACATCGGAATTGAGCAAGCTGATCCGAGAGTATATACAAGAGAATGAAGAGTTACGTCGAGAGAATGCGGAGCTCTATGTCACGCGGGAACAGGTGATACGGGACCAGGAGCTCGTTTGTCGGGAGAATGAGAGATTACTCAGGAAACTCGAGGACGTAAATTCGTAAGTCCGCCGAATCGTAAATCAGCTCAACAATACGCAGAAGCGTTGGAAAGAAATATTTGAAATGAACACGCATTATATCTTTCATAAATCATAATAAATCGGCAAATTGTCCGTTGTATAAATCGAATTTTATGTTATACATTTTACGATATATGCAGAAGAGAAAAAGCTAGAAAGAAAGAATTTTACTTAAATTTATCGTATCCATTGCAGCGTATGTTGTCGATCGCCCATTATACCAGCGAAGCCTTCATACTCGGCAGAATTATTGAACGATAACAATGAAGACATGCCTGGTGCGACCAACGTCTGGACCAATCCCAATACCGCTCCCAGTCCAATATACTCCTTTTCGAAGGTATAATTGAAATATATCTGAAATGCATGCAGATTCCATCAATACGGTTATACGGTTAAATTGTGCAATATTTTCGTATATCCGTATTATCATGATTATGATTTACTAACTTAATTTTGAATTAATATAGAAATTCACGATATTTAGGGGACGATTTATTTCTGTCTCAACAAATAACTGACGAATAACTTTTTACAGCATACGGTAAACAACGGATTGTATAAATTAGGTGGTAATATGCCGAAGGAAGTGTTGAAGGAACTCGACAGACGGAGGATTGTCGGCAGTTATAATAACATCGCCGAGGCTTATAAGGATAAAAGCAATCATCGCCGCCACAATTCATGGGACAACGGCAATCGACCTCTAGTCAGTCCGGAACAAAGAATTTCCCCGATGGATATAAATCAGTAAGCGATCTATATGTTATTTATATATGATTTATAATCTGTCTCTTAATTGAATGAGTACGTTTTTGGATAATATTAATAATATATCGCTGCTTTTTGTTATTAATAACACCTTATGTATGTATCTTTTAGAATTGTTAACTGAAACGTATAAGAAAAAAATGCTGTTTTCCGAAAACGTATTGTCTTCCCCGAGAGAATGTTGAACCGTGAGAGACGATTTGTTCAATTGCTTGTCGAATGATTGCATCAAATTGCATCAAACATGGTATTTGAGTGATATTCCTCCATATATTTAGAGCAGATAATTTCTAGTAATAGAGGATGAGAGAAAAGTGTTTTTATATCTGATCTCTGTCGATATGTTTATCTCTGAGCAACGTTGTGCTTTGATTGAAAGAATGAAACAGAGGAATTCTTCATCAATTGAGCTTTTCATGAGAAAATATCTTGATTTTATAATACCACGTTTGATGCTTGCCGCTTGTTCGCCTCGAATCCGAATAGAACCGACTAAACTAACCGAAGACACGCGCGGTGACAGTCAAGGTCGAAGGACGACCTCGCGGCGCACCATGACGGTTCCTGAGGAGGACAAACCTCCGCCGTCAAGGTCGAACGACCTAGCCGTTGCGGATGGCAATACCAATATCACCGTGACGCCCGCTGAGCAATCTAACGGGTCACCCGATTCGATCCTGAGCGGTCCCCTCGACGAAGGTGCCAATTCCGCTTCTGACACCGCGGATTCGGTCGCCCCTACCGTCCCTTTTCCGCCGATATCGCATTCACCCTCGTCCTTCGCGACGCCGGAACCGGAACTGCGGAATCGGAAGCAGTCGCGAGCCAGCAGCGGCAGAAGGAACGCTGAAGCAAGGATTAAGGATGAGCAAAGAGCGTTCGGCAGTCCGGTCTGCGTGGATGATGATGATGACGCGCGATTTTAGATCATGAATCTCATCGATACAAAAATTACCGATATTACAAAAACATGAATGACTTTTTGATGCTGTTAATAGTATAATAAGGCAACTAGCAGACTCTTTTTATTCTAAATTGTAAAAAACATTGAATAATGTTACAATGTTGAATGAACGTTTATATATAATTAATCCTATATGATATATTTATTTGTGAAATATATTTCCACACTTGTCAGACAAATCATTTTTTGTTTTAATCTACGTGTCTTCATCAAAGACTTCGAAGAGAGAAAAGAAGCAAATTGTACAAAATAAGATATAGGCATATTAAGATTGTAAAAAATAAATGAATTAAAAAATGGTTTGAAAAAAAGTAATTAATTAATACGTATTTCTCGGGATTAACCTTGAAATCGTCCTTAATTGAATCTATCCATTCTTCACCATCTGCTTATTTTGTCAATTTATCATACTTTATTTATTCCAAATTCAGATTTATTCGAAATTCATACGAATTTATATATTTCTCTAATGTTCTTTCATTTCTCCGAATTCGGAGAATATTTTTTCAATATAACATCATATATATTACAATAATCTTCAAAGAATTATATATGAATTATTTTTTCCCACTTTTTATTTGAGAAAACGTTATCTTAAATTTTTAAATCTTATCTTTCTGTTTTCGTGATTGTGCAGTCGTGTACTTGAATAATATATCGATGCTGATGATTATGTAGATTGGCGTTGATATTCTTTATTCACAAATTGCTCAGCGATTTGCGATAAGCACTTTCTTAATAATATTATCTTATATCCTTTTATCCAGATATAATTCGTTAATGAAAATCTTCACGCTCATCTGCACTGTATATGTTCTGTCACGAGATATTTAAATATATAAACGTTTAACTGATTCGATTTAAATTTAAACAAACTTAATGAAAGATACATTTTGACTGGTCTGTGCTCTTCAAGCTTCGCGTATTGCGACACGTCTTGCAATGTTACTTGTATGCTATTAACGAGCTCGATGATTGGTGCTATAGTTCTATGAACTAAGGCGCGACATTTGAAATTTTATTGCAGTGCAATTTGCATTGTTTATAAAAATTTAGATGAAAACTTGAATTAAAAGAGAGAGAATAAAAATTTATCGTTGAAAATAAACAAATTAAATAATCTCGCTATTTTCGTTTTATATTTCTTCGTAACTTTTTATTTCTATGAAGATTGTGGTCGACTCGTTTTCTTGGCAGATTATTTCAACTCTTATGAATAAAATAATCAAATACATTTCTTCATAAAGAGCGTTTACAAAGCTTTAGTTTCATAAAAACATTTTGTTTCTTATCTTATTCTCAAAATTAAATATATAATAAAAATCTATTTCAAGAGATATCGAATTTACAGTCTGACCTATAATGGCGCTTAGTAAACGATTGTATGACGCGCGCGCGTAACGTACGCGATTTTATATAGTTCTCCTTATCGTGATACGTCCAATCAAAATCGACCGCGGCACAGCATAGCTTAGGTTTTATGATTGGAGCGCGCATGTTGCAAACTTGACAACGCGAGGTGAGTGAATCGGCGAATCCGCGAATCCGTGTGGTAATGGCGAATAAGAGCGGGAGGGGAGAGAGGCGGTAGCGTCGTCGAGTTAGACGGAGTGACGTATCAGTGTAAGAGATTTTTGTTAGTTACATGTCCGGAAAAAGTAACAAAAACGACAGTGACGGTGCTCTTGGAACGGATAATTCGAGATAGAAGACGTTCGCAGGCGGTAGTTAAGGGTGTTTCGCCGCAACGCGGCGACGGCGGCAGTTTATGGTGGGAGGAACGAAGAAGAAAGAGTGGGGTGACGTGCGGCGGCAGTGAGGTTGGTCGGTGCGCGCGTTCGTGTTCTCATATCCGTTTTCGTCTTGTGTCGTCGTTGTCGTCAGTACCAAGGTGCAGCATTCGAAGCTTAGTGTGCCGTGTGTTCGCGCGCGGTGGCAAGCGCGATCGTGAATCGCAAGGGAAAGCAGAGAAGAGAACGCGAGAACGCGAAATAGAGTGTAGGAGTGAAAGAAGAGTGTACGAGAGGGAAAGAGAGAGAAGGAGAGGGAGTGGTGGAGAGAGAGAGAGAGAGAGAGAGAGAGAGAGGGAGTGTGTATATGTGTGTGTGAGAGAAAGAACGCGCGCGAGGGAGAAAGAGAGAGAGAGAGAGAGAGGGAGAGAGGGAGAGAGAAAGAGTGAGTGAGGGCACAATCAGGGGAAACAATCGACGGCACGTAATCCGACGTCTCCGTGACACGTTCGTGAAGTCCTCCGATGTCTAGTGCTGAGGTGGCGGAGAGCTCCGTTGATCCCCCAGCCAAGAAGCGACGCGTTGGTGCTGCCAGCACGACGGGAGGAACCGACGACGAGCCGACGACAACGGACGTAGCAGAGATGGATATGGCGAAGAACGGTTCCACGAGCTCCAGCAGTGGCGGCTCCGAGAGCGCCGCCGGCCGGGTACCCGGCGAGATCGACGAGGGTCTATATTCGCGACAGCTCTACGTTCTTGGACACGACGCCATGCGGCGCATGGCGTCCTCGGATGTACTGATCTCTGGCCTGGGCGGCCTCGGTGTCGAAATCGCCAAGAACGTCATCCTCGGCGGTGTCAAATCCGTCACGCTGCATGATCATGCTACGTGTAAATTGACCGATTTGGGTTCGCAGTTTTATCTCACCGAAGCGGATGTAGGTGAGGATGAATGAGCGAGTATGCGAGCGAAGCCGAAAGCCGGTTGAAAACATGTGAAACACGCAGCGAAAAAAGCGCGAATATGTTTTTCATATTTTGCTATAATCAATAAGCACATTCACTAAAAAATAATTCTAATAATAATTAAGAACAATTCGGGAAACTATTTGTGTAAGAGTAAGTATGAAATATCGAAAAAAATAAATAAATAAATAAAAGAGAATATATCGCAAAAGGAGTACATATTTCTAAAAGAGCATTTAACGTTTTCTAAAACTTCTAAAACTATTTTGATTGTATTTTTCTGCATACTTTATATCAAAAATAAAATTTCATTGCATAATTAAATAGCTATTAAATAATAACTGTACTTAATGATTTTAAGATGGAAAATTTTAAGATGGGCTTCATATTTAAATTTTAGCAAAAGAAAGATACAAAAATAAAATGAGAACATTCTAAAAAGGACATTTATAGTTAGTTTATAATAATAATTATTATTATAAAAAGTACTTTTATTAAATGAAATTTATTAGAACAATATCAAAAGTTGTTCTTTAATTTTCTGTGATAAATTTGTGTAATCAAGAAGAATAATCTCCAGAATAATAAGATTTAAATTGGACATAATCTCTATGTAATGGAATTGCCATTAGACAAATTACGTTTAATATCATGCAAGTAAACGTAGTTATTATTATCTTGATTATTCTCGTTAAAAATAAACTTTGAGATAACAGTATATCAATTAAATGACCAAAATAATGGGTCCTTTGTTCTCAAATCAATTTAGACAAGTCGATGATAAAAGTTCTATATATCCCTGATATATTAAATCAAACAACAATTATTTATATATCTTAAACTAATGTAACAAAATGAAAGTTTTAAGAAATTTATTATTAATTATTTAATCTCTTTTTATATCAAAATTAAATTTAACAGGTAAAAATCGTGCGGCCGCATGCTGCCAGCGGCTATCAGAATTAAACAATTATGTGCCTACTCGTCACTACTTTGGTCCGTTGAGCAAGGATTACATCCAACAATTCAAGGTTGTGGTATTGACGGAGACACCACTGGCTGAGCAGTTACGCATCGCGCAGATCACCCGTGCCAACAACGTTGCTCTCATAATCGCCGATACTCGTGGTCTTTTCTCACAGGTGTTCTGTGATTTCGGTGATACGTTCACAGTGGTGGACACAAATGGCGAATTACCGGTGAGCGCGATGATCGCCAGCATTTCTCGTGATAGTGAAGGTGTTGTTACTTGCTTGGATGATACGCGCCATGGTATGGAGGATGGTGACTACGTTACTTTCTCTGAGATACAGGGCATGACTGAACTTAATGGTTGCGAACCGATTAAGATTAAGGTATTAGGACCATATACATTCAGCATCGGTGACACTTCTAGGTGAGACATTCAGGCATATAAATATATTTATTATTATTTAAATATATCATTTTATTATTTAATCTGATAACATTTTTGGTCAAGTTTTCTTTTGTATTAAATGACTTTTTGATATTTTAGAAATATATATAGAATTATGATTATTATAATTATTATATAATTAGAATTATAATTAGTATTATAATATATTAATGTTACAATTACTTTATTTTATTTTAACAATCTGATTACTTGGCAAACTATACAAAAATCAAATATCATTAGATTCTCCGAGTATCTACGCAGTGGCATTGTAACCCAAGTGAAAATGCCTAAAATTTTGCACTTCACACCATTGCAAATGGCTCTGAAAAAGCCTGAATTTCTCATTGCCGATTTCGGCAAGTTCGATTATCCGGAACAGCTGCATTTGGCCTTCTTGGCATTGCATCAATATATGGCTGATAAAAGCACATTACCACGACCGTGGAATCAAGCAGATGCTGACGAGTTCATCGCTACCGCTGAAAAAGTCAAGGAGAATTATAACTTCGATACCGAGATTAATGATGAATTATTGCGCACATTCGCCAAAGTATCTGCTGGAAGTTTGAATCCTATGAACGCTACAATCGGTGGTATCGTTGCCCAAGAAGTGATGAAAGCTTGCTCTGGCAAGTTCCATCCCATTTATCAATGGTTATATTTCGATGCTATCGAATGTTTACCTGCTGATCGTTCAGAAATCACCGAGGAAGACTGTTGTCCTACAGGATCTCGTTATGATTCTCAGGTATCAGTATTTCTTTTTCTCTCTTGCATAATTTCTTTATCAATTTTTATCTGCAAATCAAAATATTAATCATTAATTTCACTAATTACATCAATTAATTAGTTACATTCTTCTTTCAGGTGGCTGTTTTTGGTCGAAAGTTTCAGTCCAAAATCAACAGCTTAAAATATTTTGTAGTCGGTGCTGGTGCAATAGGTTGTGAATTGCTGAAAAACTTCGCGATGATTGGCGTGGGCGCGGGAAATGGCTGTGTTACAGTAACGGACATGGATTTGATTGAAAAATCCAATTTGAATCGACAATTCCTGTTCAGGCCATCAGACGTGCAATGGTCCAAATCCTCAACAGCAGCTCGAGTCATTAAAAATATGAACCCAGACATGAAAGTAATTGCACATGAGAATCGAGTATGTCCAGAAACAGAGAAGATCTATAATGATGAGTTTTTTGAAGCGTTGGACGGCGTAGCAAATGCACTCGATAATGTGAATGCACGTATCTACATGGATCGCCGTTGTGTATATTATCGTAAACCTTTATTGGAATCTGGCACTCTCGGCACTAAAGGTAATACTCAAGTAGTAGTGCCGTTCCTCACTGAATCATACAGTTCGTCACAAGATCCGCCAGAGAAAAGCATCCCAATTTGCACGCTCAAGAATTTCCCCAATGCAATTGAACATACTCTACAATGGGCGCGTGACAATTTTGAAGGTCTATTTCGTCAGTCTGCAGAGAATGCGGCACAATATATCTCTGATCCACAGTTCGTTGAACGAACACTCAAACTGCCTGGTGTGCAACCCTTGGAAGTATTGGAATCCGTCAAAACAGCGCTTATAGAAGAAAGACCATGCTCATTTGCTGATTGTGTAACGTGGGCCCGTTGTCATTGGCAAGAGCAATACAACAATCAGATTCGCCAACTATTATTTAATTTCCCACCGGATCAAGTGACTTCGAGCGGTCAACCTTTCTGGTCCGGCCCGAAACGTTGTCCGGATTCACTCATATTTGATGTCACCAATTCCTTACATATGGATTATATCGTCGCTGCCGCCAATCTCAAGGCTAAAGTTTATGATATAACCACAAACTGCGATAGAGAGGAAATTGCTAGGCTTTTGAACACTGTCAAGGTGCCAGAATTCACACCAAAATCTGGTGTAAAAATCGCTGAAACAGATTCACAGGTAATCGAGTTGGAAATCTTAAAAAATTTTATTATGTTATTAAGAATTTTGAGTTTTTATTCATTATTTATTGTACTAACAATAATAACTTCAAAGTTTGGAAAATTTGAATGTATTCTCTTATATTACTGTTAAATCAAATTATTATTATTTTCAATCAAATTGCGAAGAGAAATTAAAAATTTCATGGCTGTTCACAGGTGCAAGTATCAAATGGCAGTGGTAATATTGACCATGAGCGGCTGGCACAATTGCAGGAAGAATTACCGAAATTGGAGGATTTGAATGGCTTGGCGATTTATCCACAAGAATTCGAGAAGGACGACGATACCAACTTTCACATAGACTTTATCGTTGCAGCGTCGAATTTACGCGCCACAAATTACAAGATTTCACCGGCCGATCGACACAAGAGCAAATTGATTGCTGGCAAAATCATTCCAGCAATCGCCACTACTACCTCGGTAGTAGCTGGTCTTGCCTGTCTGGAGCTATACAAATTAACGCGCGAGTTGCGTGATTTATCGCTCTATAAAAACGGTTTCGTGAATTTGGCGTTACCGTTTTTCGGCTTCAGTGAGCCGATCGCTGCGCCTAAGCTTAAGTATTACGACATCGAATGGACACTATGGGATCGTTTCGAGGTAAAAGGCGAACTATCGCTAAAAGAATTCCTCGACTACTTCAAAGAACATCACAACCTCGAAGTGACCATGCTGTCGCAGGGTATCTGTATGTTGTACTCATTCTTTATGGCAAAACCGAAGTGTATGGAACGTATGGGATTGCTCATGTCGGAAGTAGTAAAGAAAGTGTCGAAGAAGAAGTTAGAACCTCACGTACGCGCTCTCGTGTTTGAGTTATGTTGTAATGACGAGGATGGGAACGATGTCGAGGTACCGTACGTGCGCTATACCTTGCCCTGACTCGCCCGTGCGACCCTCGATCGCGCCAGATGATGTTTACTTAACTGAGACTTAGCCGTACATAGTGATTTCTACAAATTTATATTTTACGACGATATAACACACGAAGGAGATGTGATTGCAGCTGATCCTCATTTATGAACATCTATGTGAGGCACTTTTCCTCTGTATTCTTTTTTCTTTTATTTTGCTGCCTATATCTAAGATGCAGATCTTTACGCGTTTCTACCGCCAGCGCTTAGTAGTAGATTTTAAACAGCAAGCGTGCGCAATAGCAAGATCAGATTATTTGTTTCTGATTAGAATAAGATTTGTGGCATTGTGGTAAGATTCCCGAAGCAATCGTTACATATGTTATATAAATGTTGGATTACATTATCGAAGCGAAAAATCGTGTGAATTGTTTCTTTTCCATTAGCTGTATCGTTAATCCTTTATTAAAATGGACATTCCATGACTGCTGCAATGAAACTCGTTTCTTTTAAAATATTGACGATTTAGAATAAATTAATTTAATTAAGAGCTTTTTAAATCAGCTCTAAATTCGATACAAACAAATCAAATTATCCCTACATTTTTAAATTAAATCAAAAATATTCTGAAATGATTTTTGTAAATTCATTTCAATATACACACAAAATAAATTACACTGATTCATAATATTGGAACGATTGCAACGGCGAATCTGCGAAGAGACTCATCTCGATTAAATCTAATTTCTCTGTTGTATCTCATTTATGTTCGCTCCCGAAACGCTAGAAGGCGTCGCGATTAATTAAAGAAGAGGGAAACAAAAGCGAAACCGCGCGTGATACCGAATTTCTATAAGGAAAAAAAAAAACATGTAATGTTCAAACAGTTCGATCCACATAGCAAATCATTAAACAAAATGGTGATTCTTTTTCTAGATCACATACGTATTCCACTCTATTGTATAGAATCGGATAATGTAAATTTAATTAGAGATAAAACAAGTAATCGATGATCTTTAGACTGTTAGAACGTTCCAAACGTAGCTCTGTAGTGATGTGAGTAATCAGTATCGGGTTTTTTTAGCGAACATAATGCCTTGCTATCTTCTCCTGTCTTTACTCATTTTTCTTTTCCACAATCGGTTATGTTAATTGTAAGGGAACAATTATTATATTTAATTGTTCCAAGTTTCTTCCTAGATGTAAATCTAGAAAGAATCTTTCTAAATTCTCTATTTCTAGATATTCACATTTCTTTCCTGATTTTTTTAACATCCACGCTAGACGAAAAAACTCGATATATACTATTAAAGGCTTATATAATCAATATAATTACATCATTCACTTAATTTATCCGCTTCGCAATGTCTTTTTCAAAATAGTAATATTAATAACAATGGTAATAGTAATAATATAATAACAACAATGAATAAACTATTGGCTAAGGCTGGTTGTTGTTACGATGAATATACTATGCATTTAAATTTATAAAAAGATGTCTTCGGAGGAAAGAGGAAAAGCTTCTAAAAAAAAAGAAAAAATAAAAACAAGTTGCATTACACTTTAGACCAAGGGAAATAATGAAAAAAGGAAAAATATTTTGTTAATTTTAGAATATATGCGGATATTTATTATATATCATTTCATCGATAGGTAACAAATAGATGTGTTTGGATTTCAAGAAATACGAAATATAATAACGAATATGTAAAATGGGAAATATTTCTGTCTTTATTTTCTTTATCACTTTTAAATGTAAGCAAACAATAACTACTTAGTGATTTGCGTCATACGTAAATAATTGAACATTGAAAGATACCAAATGATAGATATGGATATCATCTCAATAAATCATTTCATATTCGTAATTAATAAAAAAAATTTACGACGATTCATTCTATCGTATTTTTATCACAAATCATGACGGGACACACATGGAAATAACTTGCATATATATAAAGCGCACCTTTCTTGCCGACCACACTTGGTTTTACATATGTATGATTGATTTCTCTGTATATTATATATATGTATACGTATTATATATATATATATATATATATAATATAATCAAACTAGACCAGTGTAGGCAACGTTTCGGCTTTTTGTTCCTAACAAATCTATATCATTTCTCTTCTTAAAACTTTGATAGTAATGTAGCATAATCTAACCTTTATATAAATGATTCGCGAGTATAAGAATATGGTGATTTTTCGGTAGTGCGTAAGTACAAATCGGGGCAATTTTTTTTAGAGGTTATCTCACAATCGTCTGTCACGAGTATTACTCGTGGTAATACACGATGTATATTTTCAACCATCGTACAATGGCAATTGAGCATTTAATTTGGATTTGTTGTTTAATTTCGGTACTTTCCTTCTCGATGGTCACCGGTGAGATAGAACCGCGTTACGATGAAAAATTACAATTGACTGTGACATCAACAGTAAGTTCTTTTGATATTTCTATAATAATCTTGTGACTTGTCCATAATAGCAAAAAAAATTTCTCTTATAAGAATTATTAAATCGAAAAAGAAATGTTCGTGATAAAAAAATACTGCATTCAAATCTGAATTTTCAAGTCTTAAAAATGATATCAAAGATCGAACATTTAGATCTCTAGATTTTCATATTTCCAAAAAAATAGACCAAAAAATTTCTCTAAAGAGAAATTTAAATTTAAAATACGAACAAAATACTTTAAAATATTATCTTATAAATGTATGAACATCTAAAGATTATATAGAAATTTCAATACTTAGAATCTAAATTTGAATTTATATATTTATTTTAGAAATCACCGGACTCTGTGTCAGAGAAAGCTGACAGATTAGGTTTTTTACATGCAATTGTTGCATCTTTGTCAGTTATCATAGTGTCAGAATTAGGCGATAAAACATTCTTTATTGCCGCTATTATGGCAATGAAACATCCAAGACTGACTGTATTATCAGGAGCTATAAGTGCTCTTGCACTGATGACTATTTTGTCAGGTATCAATATAATAGTTTTATAGCAATTATTGAATTATAACATATTGTATGAAATGTATTTTGTTTCCTTAGACATTCTCTGAAATTTTATTCTCATTAATATAAAGCTGATATTTTATATGATAATATAATAGAATAAACATTTTATAGCATTCTGTAGTAGTAATAATAATAATAATCTATAATTTATATATAGTTTTTACTAGAAAAATATAAATTTCCAATTAATTTGACATAACAAAAACATAAAAAATTATTTACTTTCAGTGGTGTTCGGATATGCAGCCACAATAATTCCTCGTGTATATACCTATTACATATCTACCCTTCTCTTTGCTTTGTTTGGATTAAAAATGCTGCGAGATGGCTATTATATGTCATCTACAGAAGGACAAGAAGAATTAGAGGAGGTTCAATCAGACTTGAGAAAAAGAGATGATGAGGTAAATTTAGGATTTTTATCTTTTCATTATATTAGAAAAAAAATTATACAGAGAATTATGAATTATATTAATTTTTACATAATTACTTGAAATTAAAGAAATAATTCTTTATATTTCGATTATTTTTTCGAATATTTCTTATTTCAAATATTTCTTTCTTTAATTATATTAAATTTTTCCAATCGCAAAAGAGATTAAATTAGAGATATTTTTCTATGGGAGAATGGGAGTTTTCGAACACGATAACGCAAGAGTTGTTTGCTTATACAATACTTGTTTTTGTTTCTGCAAAGGTTATGTAATTTTTAAATGTCATCACTTTCAGTATGATAAACAGACAGCGAATACTTTACTTCAGGATCCTGAAACTGGAGTAATAATACGAAAACACACAAAAACTAGTGCGTTCGTATTGATTTCAAGAATATATCTCCAGGCATTTACTCTTACTTTTCTTGCGGAATGGGGTGATCGTTCTCAATTAACGACTATTATTCTTGCGGCAAGAGAGGTATCATGTAATAATAATTTCATTGCAATGATAGTATTTTTGCATACATTTGATAATATTTAATTATTAATGTAATTTTAGGATGTTTATGGAGTTGTATTAGGTGGAATATTAGGCCATTCGTTTTGTACAGGCTTAGCAGTTCTGGGAGGACGTATAATAGCGCAAAAGATATCTGTAAGAACAGGTAATGTTAAAAAAAGTTACTTATCGTGTACTTATATGTATTACATATTTCACATGCAATACAAAGCTAAAGTAACAAACCACATGGGATTTTAAAATTGCAATATATTTTATTTTTATTTTATGTTTTCAGTGACTATCATTGGAGGCTTAGTGTTCCTATTGTTCGCCTTATCAGCCCTTTTTATTAACCCTGTGGAAGAAGTTTAAAAATCTCCTTTCTGTCAACTTTGGAAATTTTTCTATTAATATTTGTATTATTTTGTGAACATATACTGTGTACATTGTGAGAGTATTATATATTTGTACAATATGATTCTATTTCGTAGCCTTTGCAGTGCTACGAAATTAACTAGATGCTGGCAAAGATTTGACCAGAATATCTTCCTAATATAAATAGCAGATTATTTACACTCGAATATTGAATATCAAAGCGAAGATTATTTCATTGAAAATCATTAATTTGTATTTGTTGAAATTAATGATTTTTTCATTATCACTTGTAAATTTGTAAAATTGTAAATGTAAAATCAAGATATATGCGTATATTTATCATAAAATCCTAATCTTTATTTTTAGATTGACATATTTTATGTAGGCTGAAACAAAGTGCAAATAGTTTTTTACTAATCTGTCTTTCTATTTTATTATGTATATTGTATGTGAGAAAATATTATACTTTATTTTTATTTGGACTAATGTTATAATATACAGTTCTCAATATAGAAATCGTAATATGACAAAGTTCTTGAATCTATATATCTGATTCATCAACTTGTATGCCAGGATGCAATATTCAATTGTACTTCATACAAATAGATTCATATAAATCAGTAGCATATTTATATATGCCATTTGTAAGATACTAAAGAAAAATAGTTTTTTATGATATATGTATATTAAGAAAGATATTGTAATATATAATATTAATAGAATGTATGATGCTGGTTAGATTGCTTGATACTCTATAAAACACGTGACATCAGAAATGTTTCAGTTATGAATAAAATGAAATATTTCGAATGCATTGAAAGTTGTAAATAAAATTCGTAAATTTCCATCAAGACATTACATAAAAGTAACGAAATAAAGTCTATGTAAAAAAACGATATATTTTAAGTACATATTGTAAGGGAGGAACTTATGCTAAGTAAATGAATATTAATAAGTAAATATTATATAAAATTATATTGTTACATATAAAATATTAGAATAATGTATTAGAAAAATTTTTGAGTTTCAAAAAATATTGTAACTTAAGAAATTTATAATTTATTCAAAGATTTTGTAAAAATATCTAAATATTAAAATATTAGAATAAAGTAGTATAAAGTTTTTAGAATCTAATATTTTATATGCAACCTAAAAATAGAAAGAGACTATCTAGTATTATTGACATATAAGGGAAATTTAAGAGTTCGTACTAGCATGAATGCTCATAGTAATATTTCGTGAATACATCGTCGTCAATGTTCGAATATCACTTTTTATTAGTGTGTATATACATGTTCTATTTACACTACAGAATATAAGTTTTGGGAAGAAAGCGATCAAGTATAGCAACTTCGAGTCATACTCGTTAAGATATCCACATATAGTTCTAGTAAAGCGTTCTAATTTTGTTAAGATAATTCGCTTTGAGTAGATATTAACTATATTTCCTTCTTTCTTTTTTCCTATACCAATAATAAAAAGATGTATACACTTCTTATCATCAAGCTGCAAAAATCTCGTAACATAGATACATTTACCCACAAATATTACAATGTCCAATATATAAAAATCAAATGATTGCATTGCCACAATTTGTGGTTATATTTATAGTTCTAGTATTGCATTTCAAAATTTGTTTTATATCAAGTAACATAATTTTATTTTTATATTATGATTAGTTGATCTGCATAATAGTTGATTGATCAATTTTTATTGAGAAAAATTGTAAAATTGTAAAAGTGTATTATATATAATATATATAATTTGTCAATTTGTAACTATTATTAGAATTAAAGCTCATGGAAACAATTTTCGTAAATTTTTTTCATATTAATTTGCAATGTATTGAAAATTGGCGATTTTCTTTTTCTCTGAAAGAGACGGGATACACTAATTTTGTTATCTTTTGAGTTATGAGCTCTTTGCAGCTCAATGTCGCTTTTTATTATATCAAGTTATTGGCATCAATACTGATGTTATAATCATTACAATCTGTTACCTCCCATGTTATTCATAAATACTGAATGGAGTATGATAGTTTTGCGTCTCAATAAATAAGAAAATCGTTGTTAACTTTGAAATCTCCCATAAACTTTATTTTTCACGTAAAAGAGATTCTATGGAAAAAATTAAGTCACTAACAGATACCATATATTATATTAATTCTATGAGGATTCACTCACATGATACTTTAAAAGAAAATCATTAAAATCGGGTAATTTATGGCGGCTTTCAATGATTTTTGTTAATTACATAGAAATGTTCTGTATACAATGAGATTTAAAAAAGAACTTATTGCACAAAACATTGATGTATTACAAATCTCTTTCATTTCAAAATAGGAGATTTCATATTAAACAACGATAATATAATGATGATGAACTTAATGAAATTTAAGTAAAACGAATTTATAATAGAAAATAACATAAAATATCTGAAATCAAAGTGTTGAAAATTATATTTGCATAGAGCAAATCTTATATTCATCAAATACTTATATATACGTGCATCGAGTTATAAGATCTTACATAATTAGTAACATTATTTTTAACTATATATAACTGCTGAGAGAGAAAAAACAGAACATCATCATTAGCACGCACGCATGTACGCAATAACATCATTACATTATGAGAACGTAACATAATTGCTGCAGTTAGAATGCAGATCATTACAATATACAATGTATTCTTTGCACGCATTTTTTGTTATGACTCATGTTTGTTTAGGTCTTCTGTTAATTCGACAAATTATGCGCAATCCGCTTAAATTAAATTTATCGAAGATAAGTAGACTCTGTGTCATCTCATTATAAAAAAAAAAAAAAAAAAAAAAAAAAAAGAGAGAAAAGTGCAGATTGGATGCAAAGTACAATACGTAATTTGTTTGTATGGAAAACGGATGAAAAATATGATATTAAATATTTAAGAGACATGAATAAAGATAAACAGTCGTCTCGTCTCACAAATATATGAATATATTTATCGCGAGTCTCTTACCTAATTAATATATTCATATATGATCATTCATGATGGGTTGGGCTGTGAAGAAGTCGTTCTACATTGTGCTTCGAGGGCTCGGAGTTTCTCGAGCCTGTACATTGGATCCATCATATCCTTTTCGTCGGAAACTGCTGTTGTTGATTCAGTTGTTCCTGCATTATTTCGTACATAAATTAAATGACTATAAATAATCTATTTTATGTCATATTGAATCGTTGGACTCTAAAAAATTTGAATAAACTCCAGAGATCTTTGTTTCATCTTTATATTATAATCTCATCTACATTAAATTCAAGAAATTATGAGTGACCGTTTTATTAATATTAATTTGTTATGAAGAAGTTGATTAAAGTGCTTAATTGGCGTTATTTACCACTAGAGAATTGATTATTAGCTTGAGATAAAATATTCTGATTCTTTCGTGCTTGATCGATTTCCCTCAGTCCTTGTTCTATAAAATCTTGGAAGAACTGATGGGACTTAACCAGGAATGGTTGTACATCGGCCTCAGGATATTGAAGCTTGAAGTCGTATAATTGCACTAAGCCCTAAAAATCATATTGTTATATCAAAGAAAAAAAATTAGGAAAAATATATAATTGATTTATTTAAAATTAATTAATTTCTATATATACATACTTCTTGCATGTGTTCTTTAGATCCGATCTTCTTAAATATCTCTGCTAATTGCTGACGAGTAGATTTAGATAAATGCTTCTGTGTTCTTCCGACATTATTTGACTTTGGCGTCGTCTTTGCGGTAGCATTGATCTCGTCTGGTTTAAGACTCTATTTATCAATAAATGTTAATTAATTCCTTTTATGAAATACAAAATGTCTCATAATCTGCCATTATATATAGCTTCAATAATTTTAATTTAACAATTATTACTAACCGCAATTAATCTTATTAAATAGGCATGTAACTCAGACTCATTAGTATTGTTTATCAACGTTAAATGATTAAGTATCGAACTGCCCTTGACTCTGGTCATACTATGAAGAATTGTCTTGACTGTCCGTAATGGTGTATCCGACTTTCGCTTCTTCCACCATGTAGTAGGATAATCCTATAAAGAATAACATCGTTTAATTAAGATAAAAAGATTTTTTAGAAATAAAAATTCAATGTATAAAATAAGATATAAATTTTGTTATTAAATCAATTTTATATGAGTATGAGATTCAAATGTATATTATTTAATCAATCATCGAGCAGATAAACTATATTACTTTAAGAAAACGGTGCACTTCCAAGAGTATTGTATCATAATCCAGATCGGCTGCCCAGTTTGACATCGTTTTCACTATTTTCCATAAGCACTTCATCACCAACTCCTCATATTTGGAAGGAACATTCGACTCAGCGCAAGAATGAAGTAGTTTAATTAACACGCTAGAAATATACGCAATAAATTTGAATCAAAGTAATGAAATGAATTTTTCACAATTCTTGTGAAATCCTACCATATGATAGTGGTGTGATTGGAATTGTCGATAATTTTCACCATGATGTTATTAATCACTCTGTAATATGCTCCAGCTTGGTGCAAGTGTTCTAATTTGTTCTCGGCTAACAAGCTTATCATCTGATCTACCAATTCTTTTAGATGTATGAAGGAAACATTCTTTCCAAGAAATCCAGTATCATAAAACTGTGGAAAAAAAAATTATTATTGAAGAAATAAAATTATTAATTAAAATATTTTATTGAAATATTTGATTCAGATGTATTATTAAAATTTCTTAAAATTGATAATGATAAAAGTTAATAATGCTCACCACAAGTATAAGTAGGAATGTATTTCTGAAACCCCTGGAGACATCCACATTTTCTTGACGCAATGGATATGTCTGCAATAGCTTCAATTGCATGTTTATCGATCCGATGAATTTGTCTTCCTTAGATTGCAAACTAGCTGCTTGATGAGATTTTAATAACTGTAACATATAAATATTATATTTATTACATATAAATATATATAAAAGAAATTTTTTTGAGATTTTTGAAACATTTATGATTTATTGTATAATTTTAATTTAACTTTTCTTTTTTCTTTTATAATTGCATATTAAAAGAATAGATACAAACGTTTTCTATTGCATTCATGGATTGTATTGCAGTAGGTAAATCCATACTGGCCATGGATAAGATGTTACGTTCTAGAGTGTCATCTTTGCTACTAGCAGTAGAGGGTAGTACAACAGTCGATGATTTTGATACTAATAATTTCGGTGGTGAAATAGGTATCATCCTGTGAAGAATATTAATATAAAATTATTTTATTTTATTTATCAAATGTTAAAATACTAACAATTTAGATTTAAAATAATAAAGTAATAGATTAATTGAATTAAATGATTTATTTTCTTCGCAATAATGCTATTATTTTTGCATATAACTTACTGTGTCTTAGGCGGATTTAACATGTTAACTGGAGGTTCATTCAGATCCGATAAACTGGGTTCTACTAATATCGGATTACGATATTTCACTGGGGCACTCAGTTCAATCCTTTGCAAGAATTCCATATCTAGTCCGAAGGGACCAGAAGGACCTTTTGGTTGAGTTGATGTAGGAGAATTTCTAAAAAGTAAATACATTAAATATGAACATATCAAACATTACATAATAAAATCTAAAACTTGAATCATCATTTTATATATCAAACCAAATACCATATGTATACATTCTACTACCTATATAATATTACTACAATTTTGATTAGAGACCTTTAATACACGATACAAAATCTTACAATAAATACTGATATAAATGATACAAAATCTTACAATAAATACTGATATGAATGATACTTATGAAAGAAGGCATTTTATGATAATTATACGTTATATTAAATAACTAGATAAAATTCGCGTTATTTCACAATCACTTATATTCCCCAGTCATTATATCATTGATACAAAATTATCATAGTATTGATATTTACAATATAAATGCCTGAAAGATTTTAAATATATATAGGAAATATAAGTAGGAAACATACAACCAAAATTACAATACAAACAAAGTTAAAAAAGTGTATATGAAAACTATAAATTTTTCGAAATAATTTATCATAATAGTTTTTATAAATATTATAATCTAATATATATTGATATATCTTTATATAAAACTTATTTTTTGAAATTTTATATAAACTTATAATTCAAGAATACTGTACAGATGTACTGTACTGTACAATCCAAGAATACAGAAAATTCAATTATATATTGTGCATTTTACTTCTAAAACCAAAAGATATATGTTCAAACTTCGAAAAGGAAAAAGAGAAAATAAAAAGATGAAATACAAGAAATTCAGAGAGATCTGTAAATAATAACACTTTGATAGATGACAGTTATTACAAACAAAGCGCACAAAATTCTGCAACGTTTCCCAGCACCATGTCGTTATAGCGTGTTGCAAAGACAACATATAAATGATTAAGAAAAGCAACACGAACGTTTCCAAATCGTCTTGATCGAAAAGACGATTTTGTGTATCAGTTTCGTGACTGTTGACAATTTCCTGGTCCGATTTTGTAGATGAATCAGATTGTACAAGTGTAGAAGGCATCTGCTCATCCTCATTATTGTCAGTGCTCGTGACATATGCCCTGTGAATATGTTAAAAGCGAAGCACGTGCGAACATGAATGATTTGATGATATTTTGAATCTTCCAATTGATAAAATTCTATCAAAATGTCTATCAAAAAAAGTAATCCTATTCCTATTTTTATATTTAAACGCATATAATTAATGTTGGATTTGTTCTTTTTTTAACTAGATATTGATACACTTTCCGTGTTTCAAATAAAATGAATAGATTCTAAAGGAAGAAAATAAAATTGCAAAAATAAAATAAATAACTAAATAAAATTACATATAACTGTAAAAAGTCAATAAAAAGCGGAGTTATTTTAATTAGAAATAGCATATTCACCAAGAGTAACAGTAATTCTGATATATCGACTTACAATTCCGGTACTGAATCCACAGGTTCGGGGATATCTTCCGGTTCCTCTTCGTAATCTGCTTCGGCGTCATCTGTTGGCGGACTGGAAGCTACAACAGTAGGTGTAGAGAGTCGAATAGTAGACACGGATTTTGTGGGCCGATTTTTTGCTGCTCTCTTTATACGCTCGTCCAATAAAGACCTGTCTTTCTCCGAAATCTATAGCAATATAATATTTGAATAATATAATATTTGAATATTTCGCCCTATTTGAAATCTTAATATTAATAAAATTTCAATTATGTACTTGGCCGATGAGTTTAAATATACGTTCTCCTTGGAGGAAATAGGCTTGAACAATGCAATTCAGCGCGGCGTTTCGCACGGAATTGTCACGATCTGCGATCTGTTTCGCAACCTCCTTCAACGCCGCGGATGGAGAAGGTTGACAGACAGAAACTCCATAATTCTCAATTAGCGATCCTAACTGATCCAGACATTCTGTGAACATAAAGATATTTAAATTAACTAAGTTTCAAAAATCTCTTATAAAAACTCATATTAAGTTGCTTACCTGTTCGTTGTCGTGCATTCTTCGACTTCAAACCCTCCATTACATACGAGAATAACTTGCTTACGGGATATACTAGAGCTATCTGCTTGAATAACGCTCGCACGCCATTACGTACAGCATCTTTCGGATCGCCTATCTATTATTCAATATAAACAAACAAAATTGAATTTTGTAGATCTTATATAAAAAATATGAAGCATACATACTTTAATGATGAGATAAGGAATAAAGGATGCCGCTTCAGTTTCTAGCATATGATATTGATCATCAATTAGCATATTGAAAACTAATTGTAAGTAATCCAATCCTTTCAAAAGGACTGACGGATTAGTATCGAAGAATCGCAGTGTCAACCATTTGAGAATAAGATCCAAATTAGATACTAATGCTTTGCTGTTTCCATGTAGATCCTAATGAAAAGAAAAGAATTAAAAATTATATCAATCATGTTTCACGTAAAAAATACGCATATCTTATAATAAATGTATTTAACAAAATAATATAGATCTTATTCATAATTTTACATTATTTAATTCTTAGGAGCAGAAACTAGATTTGTTTAATAATAATTAATAAAGATTAAATTTCTTTAAATATATCTATATGAACTGTGATGAATTAAAAAAATGATCTCGAAATCGAAACTAATTTGCTCAAATATATAATTTAAACATATTTACTTCAGTGAGAGCTTCGATAGCCTTTAAATGATATCGAAAATCAGAATGAAACATATTCGTTCTTAAAGTTTTGTTGACATTTGCCGCAGTCATAAGATCTTTTAGAAGATCAACGAATTCTTCTCTGGGTGTAGTGAAGTTCCACTTGAGTACTTTCAATTTTTGCTCATCGATCACACGTTGATGCTTTAGATTATTGACTACCAGTAGAGGACTGGTATCCACATCGTCATCTTTTTTACGGGCACTGCTCGGTTTAGATGAAGCACTCTTCTGGAACAATCAATAATTAGCGATACGTTATAAAATAAAAAAAAGTAATTTTTAAACTAAAAGTATTGCTTTGTAAAGACATATCAAAATTTCATCCAAAAATAATATCAAAATATAATTCGAAAATAGAAAGAGGCTAGAAATAGATTTTATCTGTGTATTTAATTTTCCATTTTGTGCATACTATATTAAGTCATGTTATTCAATCTTCTTACCGGTTTAATTACTTTCACCACTTTTGCATTTTTTGCACCAGTCTTTTGGAGATTATCATCTGAAGATTCCTTTTTAGGTAGAGGCTTTATAGGTAAACTAGGTCGAGCTTTGTCCAATGCGGCGAGCACTACTGTCCTTGATCCTGGCTATAAAAGATATAGCGTTTCAGTATTTTTCAGAAAAAATTTATTATAAATTGAAAAATATTTTGGAAAATTGACAACAGAAAATATTTATGTAATTTGCGCAATACCTTTAACTTTTCGGTATTTCTCGCCATTGTTTCGTAAGAAAGATGAATCATAAATCCAAGAACAGCTTCTTGAGCGTTTTTTCGTACATCAGAATTGCGATCCTCTAGGTTAGCATACAAATAAGGAAGGCATACAAGAAGTTCCTCCTTTGGAATCTGTTTTATTGGAATTGAAGGCAATTTTTGCGCTAACCAATTCCACAGCTCCACTCGTAACATCGGCGAACCTGTCTTCAAGGCATCCCCTATTATTTCACCATCGAAAAATTCCTTGTAACCGCATTGATCTCCCCACGTGTTAATACATGAAATCGCGGCTGTTCTGATCCAATTCTTGCTGTCACCTAGACATTGTAAGAAACCGGGAAACAAAATACGAATATATTGCTTCACAGGTGATCCAATAGCAGTGGCCAGCGTCTCACATATACCTAAAATTAAAATAATTAATCAGTAATTTTTTTTAAAAAGTTACATTCAAGAATTGATAATTATACATTATAATTTTAAAATAGTTTTATTAATTAGTTATAATGAAATAAATACAAAAATAATAAAAATTATTACTGGCAGATTACCTATAGCTGACTGCGCGATTTTGCTGTTACTATCTACAAGACGTAGAGCTAATCCTTGCGGCAGATCGCCGATAGTAGGCTTAATAAACTTAGTCTCTCCTAAAAGAGCATTCACCTTCTGCAATGCTTCATTACGGACTTTCCAATTCTTATCGGCTAATTCAACCAGAAGCGCTTCAGTAATTTGCGAACTGATGTCAATACGCGGAATTAATTCGTTCAGTTCTGATTCACTTCCGTTTTGCTTCTTTTCCAACTCATCCCCATCCTCCTCCTCCTCCTCAACGTTCATGTTCATTTTCTTGGCCTTGGCACCGCGAATAGGTGCTGGTGGCACTTCACCGTTATGCTTCTCGCATTCTTGTTCAATTTGTTGTCGCAGTGTGGGCTTCTCATTCTCAAAGAACGCCAGCAGTGGTTTGCCCATATACAAGTACAAAGTACCCAGTAAAGTTATTGCAGCAGTACGTACACTAGGATTCGTTGCTGCTACAGCCTTTTTAATATTCTCAATGATGGATTTAACATTGAGATTGCAACCGAACTCTGTAAGTCCTCGAGATAACCATAATAATGTCTCCTGCTGCACTTTTGGATTTTTCTGACTGAATGCAAAGGTAATTATTTCGTCTGCCACATATTCAAAAGTCGTAGCTTCGGCAATAGCTAACAATGTTTCGATGGCAATCGAACTATTTTTCGCATCTGCTAGCTTCTCTGCAATATCTGTGAGGCAATATTCAGTTATAGTAGCTGTGAATGGATGATTCTCCGCCAGATATTTTACGATGTCCACACGCAGTTTTAACACCTGAAAATTTGTATCTTTGAAACCAGGTTTCTTTGCCAGAATGCGCACGATCACCTGCGCTGATGCTTCTGTTGACTCCATCGTCTTAATCATATTAGACAGCTGTGTAACTGCAGTCAGACGCGTCTTCCAGTTGCTATCCACAAGACCGGTAATCACCTCAGCCGGCAAAAGCTGTATTGCCATTTCCTCAATCTCCTCTGGACTATAATTCTTCTCCATCTGAACCGGTTTCTTTGTTGATGATGCCAGATTCATAAGTGATGAAGCACTACCAGGTTTCTTATTTGCCGACTTTTTCAAAGTGATGGTACCGGTATTGGGTCTTTTCGCGACGCTCGATTTGACATTTTTCGAATTTTCCTTATTTGCCTTGTTCGCTTGCAATTCTACTTTGGCCGGAGCAGTATTAGGTCGTTCCTGTTTCTTCGTGGCATTCATTTTAACGACTATCACTGCTTTATCACCACATTCTTTGATCTTTGTCATCTTTAGATTGTCAATGTCCGTGAGGAATGGCATCATTGCCTTTTCACCGATTAGTTTCATTGCAGTTCCAAGTGCCTCTGCTGAATTGTCGCGTACCGTCGGATCTGGTTCATTCAGCGTCTTCAGTAACACTCCGGTATATGATTTGAGTAATTTCTTGTTGAGATTCACGGGTGGCGTACGCGCAAAGCATCGGGCCAAATAAGCAGCCGTTTCAGCTTTCACTGCCGGATTTTTGTTTTCCAGAGCGACAAGAGTATCTTCAAGAATGAGATCGATGCTCACACTCTCATAAATGGCGTCGGCAGCTTCCCGTAATGCCTGTACCACGCTTTGCTTCTTCTCACGGAATTTTTCCAGAATGGCGGGTAGACAGACAGCAGCATATGGCTGAAATCGCTTCTTCAAACCCGCAGCCAAGCCGGCCAGACATTTTCCTGCCAATGTAACCACTAATACATTAGTATCCTTCGAGATTATCTTCTTCAAGGCTCGTATCACATCGCCATAGTCACCATTCTCCAATTTTGGATTCTTAGTGAGCGTTTCAAGCGCTTCCAATGCCTCCTTCCGTTCCTGCCATTTCTTTGCTTCAATTTTTTCATAAAAATCCTTTGGAAGCTTCGATAAGATATCCACAGGCGCCAATAAATCATATGGATCTATATCTGGGATCGAGCCACCATCTGCATCGTCATTATCGTCCTCTCCGTTTTCGCTTACCACTGCTGAGTCACCAATATTACCCAGATTCTTTGGTTTTTGCGAGCGTAAATAACGCGTAGGCACCACCTTTTCATTCGTAAGATTATTGAATTCGACTTCCAGCTCTGTGATATGTACTGGCTTCAGCATATTCAATTGCTGTTTTAGACGATCTCCTATCCATCGATACATCTCTACTACCATCATTTTACCTTCTTCGCGCACAGTTTTGTCCCTATCTTCCAGAAAGTTCGCTATCTTTTTTATCAGCGGCTTCATATTGATTACCCTTGGACCAAACTCCTTGAGTGCTAGTGTCAGTGTGGCGATGCACGCTGAAACGGTTTTTGGATTCTTTGCATCGGTGCCTTTCAGTAATTCCTCCTGCACCGCTTCACACTTTTCGATCTCAATAAACATTAGCGTGATTTGCACAGCTAATTCTTTTGTCTTGATCTTTGGTGCGGCAATGCACTTAGATACAATGCCATTCATCACCTCACCGACTATCTTACTGGCTACTGCAGCATTTTCCACAAAGGCTAGAGTTGCTTCCAGACCTTTCTCTTGTGCTGCTGCATTACTATCCACCACAAACTTTTTAATAAAGCCTACATATTTGTTCCATTCAGGTGATTTTTCATCATCAATACATTGAAACGTCTTCACACATTCCTCATATCCATGCAAGCGTGCTCGCCAAGACTAGACATCGATATACAGAATATTATTTATATATATATATATATATATATATATATATATATATTGATTCCTTTACATACATAGTTATACATGAATATATGAATATTATATAACAATATATTATACTTTAGAAATAAAAATAACATTTATAATTTACAATCATATATAAATTATAAAACTAAAAGTGATTTTTCACTCAGTTTTAAAATATTTCATTAATCATAGCATTTATAATATCATTGATAAAAATTAATTCATCCTAATATCAAGTCGAATCTAACATATAAAAAATACTACAAGTATTTAAAAATGATTATATGATTGTTACCTTATGTGTACAGCGCTCTTCAAGGGGCAATTTCATATATTCTGTATCTTGCTCCATGATGATTGATTATCTTAAAAGAATGACTCATTTGAAGTATTTCTTTAGTTGTATGGTAAATGAGGTCAAACTAATATGAACAACATAATCATACATATACATTTATTTCACTAACAAAACATTGACAAACATAGGTGCAATGAAACACAAAAGTTTATAATAGATCTTTGCCATTTCATGTAAAACCTAATTCGATAGCAAAAAGGCTCAATGAAATGATATTCGATAAAAGAATAAAATTACGAAGGAAATTTCAACATTAGCGTATTCAATCATAATATAAATGGAGATTATTTATATATTTTCAAGTTGAAGGTCTAAAGATTGATGTGCAAATACAATAATTACAAAAAATTTTAGAAACTCTGCTCTGTTATATTGCAATTTATTCGCTGATTGAGTAACAATTAAAACATATTTTTGTGTTGGGAAAGGTCGCTATAGTAGGAGAAACCGAGAGCGATGCTGATGAATTTCGACATCGCAACCCGGAGAACGATTCTTCAGAATCTTCGTGCTTACCTAGCAAGATGACCGCATATAGAAGTCGTTCAAGTTTTAACGGCCGGCGTTGTTATTCGCGCTGAGTCGCGTTATCAAAACGCTTGCTCAAACGAAACCAATACGAGAGTGCAAACGTGCCACCAGACGAATCGATCTTAGGATCTTCCAGCGGCTATTATGTCTCTTACATTGAATTTTCAAATATACGTGCCTTCTTGTAACTGTCAAGGCGAAACGCAAACAAAAATGTGGCTATATCTAGAGCGGCAAAACGAACATCCAAGAATCCGCTCGATGCAAGACTAATTCGACGTCACGTCGATAGATAGAGCGTTTCGTAAAGAACGATTCATATGGATCAACATGTATATGTTTTACCTGTACTTTATGCACTTTATTTCTCCCGACGTTTCTCTCTTGAAGCATACAGATATCGGTTATATTTTAAAGGTGAATGCAATCAACTGCCGTAAAAAAATCAGCACCAGTAAGTTATAATAATTGATATTATTACGGCAATAAGTTAATTAAATCTAATTTTATATATTAAATTTTGGTTATATGAAATTGTATAGGTACAGTAAAAATCTAGCATTTCCATGTATCGAAAGCGTCGTATCTAGATATTTGCGCATCATGGCTTGGAATTACGTCAAACGATTTAGTGTTTTTTAAATATTTTATAAGCATAAGAGATTAAAGTTAAGCTTAACAAATAGATAATGCGTTATATATGATATCTCATTAATTAATTAATAAAAATATATCTAGATTTTTTAATCAACATGAATGAATGTTTAGATACGATGCGTCCGATTCGAATAATCCGATAAATCCGGATTTTATTTTTAACGATTGTTGTCCGATATTCGAAAATTTATTTCAATTTCCTTTTAAAATAAAGTTGCGAGATAAATTTTCAAACAAATATACCTATTTATTTTATTTATATTCTATAAATGACGCTTATTAATTAATTAAATTAATTATTTTAGAAAATGTCATTGAATACATTTTTATTATTTTGAAATATGTCTATATGTGTCATTTATCGTAACAAATATTTTTGTTTTGTATTACATCTGCCAAGAGCTACACTATGTAATTCGCATATTGTGTGATTTTTATTATTTTAAGAATTCTAATAATTCTTTCATAATCTTTCAGTTTGAATTTCGTTTGCGGCTTGCAACCAGATCAGGCAGCACTAAATATAATAAAATTAGATTTAAAAAGTAAATCAAAATAATCCGAAATGCAAAACAGTGAGTTGATAATATGTCTGGCATCGAATATCTTGATCATAATATTGGTAGTATGTTTTGTGCTATTAGGCGAGAATTTAACGAAATTAATCATCATAATGTCGATTACATGCTTAATCATGCTCATAACATTGCTCATATTAATGATTTCTCATTATATATTTATAATTCCGAATGAACGAATGAACTTGAAAATAATACGCTATTTGATTAGCATATTATCTCTTTTCTTTTGAGGCACGCAATTTTAAGTATCCTGTTACAATCCTTTAACAGAGTATTAATCAAATATATTTTGATATTTTGATATTTATTTACTATTATATATATATATATATATTTCTTTTTATTACTTGACTTATTCCACGATCTTTTGAATTATTATTAAATTATTTATCTATTTAACTAATTAAATTTTTCGTGAAACGCAAAACAATGCTTCTTCTTTAGCTTTCCATATTATTCTCTGCCAAAATAAATACTTGGTGAACATTATTAATGTTTATTATTATTATTATATAATATTTGTTACGTATCGCGTATGATATGAGCGTAAAAAATATAAGCGTATATAATTTAACGTATAAAATTTAACTGTGAATTAATGGATTGAAATTAAATATTGCATTAAATTCAAGAATGTGATGACGCAATTTGTATATAATTGCCAATTCTGACGCATTGGTTCTTGACCGGAGAGGTAAAAATAAATTAGCCAATTTAAAATTAATCTTAACACATAAACATTTTAGAATTATCGAAGATTTTACTTTTAGAATAAAACGAATATGAGCAGAAAGATTTAATTCATTAGATCAGACTTGAAATTGAAGTACATTGAAGAACCGCACAAACAATTATCAGGAATTCTGCTGGCATAGCTTAATAAGCGAAACTTATGATTGACACATTGAACATTGCTATAAAAACTATGACAACAATCGACCAACATATATTTATAATACGAAGCAAGAAACTCTCACAAGCGAGCGCAAAAACCAAATACGGTCTTAATACTCGGAAATTCTTAGCGATCCATGGCGATAAAGCTCTTCTGGCACATGTCTGAAGGTTTTCCAAATTCATGCAAATCATAAACCGATGATGAATATCTTCAATAAAAATCTTTGCAGTTTTGCTTGCCGAACACATTTAAAGTAATACAAGTTTAGGAAAGTTGTAATCATTCGTCGTCAAAAATGTAAATATAGTTAGAATCCAAACATGAAATTACGAACCATACTGAAATGTGAAGAATCTTAACGTCCTATTAAAATTTAAGAAAGAATATACAATTAACAAGAACTAAATTATCGGAGTATTCGATGTTTCTATTTCATCAGCATGTGAATTTTAATTATAAGAACGAACAATTAATAATGTAGCTAGTTAGATCTTGGTGGTTTAACTTTTGCAAATAAAATATAAGATATGTTTAAGATGTAAAGTAAAGTCTTATAATTAAGTATTAAATATATAAATATATATTTTTTTTATTAAAAAAAAGAAAACAATGCTGACTTATGCAATAAAGTGATTCCAAAATAATTAAATGATAACAGTTTAATTGTTATTTTGATCTGTCACATTTCTCCTTAGCTTTTATCTGTTCACTTTTTCCGTGAACGAAATCAGAAAAATAACATGAACGGTATCATTTCTGGCATAACAAATTTCTCAGAATTATATTGCTTACATTACTTTCATTCGGAATTATTAATAATCTTACATCGATATTGCATCAAGTATATCTCGTTAGATCTTTTTATGATGACTTTAGTTCCTAATATCTTACTCGAAAGCACAAAAATGTTATTTGGCATAAGAATTTTGAATAAATTATTTTATATTGTTTCGATCATCTTAATGAAATGACAAGCATAATAACCATACAAATATTTATTTGTTTACATTAATTATATTATAGATTAGAAAAGGTCGTTCGTGCCAGAAAGAAGAACCGTTATAGATATTTTTTGAAAAGTTTATTTATCCCTAAGAGATATACAAAACAAATATTTCTTCTCGTTTAACTATCATAATTTCCTTAGTATAACACAGGAAATTAATGTCATGACCTTTTCGAATACTCCATTCTTTTCCCTTTCTTGTTTATTTAATTGTCTCTCCCTAGAACGGATACCGTATGTCACACAATATCAGTATCAGTTACAATTCGCTCATTCTTTTTATAATCAGCTACATGTTAAAATTATGCACATTTCTGCAAATCAGTATTAAAATATTACAATTTGATATTTTACAGTTCTTTGTTATTCGCATCCTCTAACTTCCTCTAGAAAACAGGTTCCTTTTCATACATTCTGCCCATCATGTATATGTAAGAATGTGTGATTATCGGTCAATAATTAAAATCATTTCTTTTTACGTTGATAACATCAGCCAACGTGTTCTAAAACCAGTAAGGAAAGAGAACGAGGATGGGGAAAGAGGAGACGAAAAAGGATTTAATGTTTTGAGAGAAGTGATAGTGATTTTAGAGAGCCAAATATCGAGGTGCAGGTATCAGTCCAATTATATATAACGAAGCTTCTAAAATTTATATAAATATATATATTTATAATTTATATATTTATATAAATATGTGCATACGCAAGATAAATAAATACAGAAACATATAAAATATATATTTTAATATATATATATATATATATATACTTTATATGTTTATATTCTTTTTACCATTCGACGACGACGGTGATGACGACGACGAAGAGGAAGTAGAAGTAGAAGTAGAAGTAGAAGAAGAAATCAATGAGATCCTATTTCTTTCCTTTCCTGTCTTTTCTTTTACTTCGGTATATTATTATTCGGCTCCTTTCGTTTCCCCTCTCTAATCCCGAATGCGATTAGAATCACTGTACACGCTATAGGATCTAGGAATGTTAATATTACAAGAAACCACAATAATTTATTATAATACAACCTGCTGTACACCAGATGATTCGAGGCAGTACAAGACAGAGAGACGCCTTTCTTCGCGGGGAGCTTATTTTCTACTAATTTACTCCCAGAAACATTTTCAATTCATTCAAATTCAACGAAGCAAATGGCGATCATTATATCATTCACGTGAATCTCAAGATGAGAGATTTGAACATATTTTCTTTTTACTACTTTTATTTCAATTAAAAACGAATGTCAGAGAGAAGATGGCGATGGCAAGGGGCAGGGACCAGTTCAATATTTTTCGACTAAAAAAAGGGGGAAAAGGAAAGAGAGAAAGAGAGAGAAAAAGAAAATTTAACTGAAAAGCAAAGTATAAAATTATCTTTGTAATGTATAAAGCGATAGAAGAAAGAAAGACAAACAAACAAAAACGATTCTGCTGATTAATTAATGAAATAATTGAATTGGGATTAATAATAAGCAAGAATTTGAAGTGCGTTATTAAAATTAATATCAAGATATCATCATGACACTTTGTTTCGTATTATAATTAATTTATAATAAAAAAATTTCGTGGTAGATATAGACTATCGAATTCTGAAATAGCGCGAATGTTTATGATAAAAAATGGAATTTTAATTTCGTGAAATATACAACAATCGTCGTTTTATCAAGTATTAAGACTTGATAATATAGCTGCTTCATGACGCTGGCATATCGTGTTAGTAATTTTGATTTAATATTTGCCCTTGCATATGAAATGTCGGTTTTATCAACAATTTTCAGATTATTTTCGAGAAATAATATAAATGTATGTTATAATGTGAATAATACAGATATCTATCTATATAATATAAATATTAACTAAAAAAAATTCGATGATGCATTTTTTATATATCTCAAAATATGAAAATACAATATCCCAATAATAATAATGTATACAATAGTTCAATAATCTTATTTTGATCCATTCTAGGAATCAGGAAGTTGAACATAAAAAGGATTTAAAATCGTAAACATTTTTCTTTTTCATATTCTGAATATGTTGAATTTCTCATGCTAATAATATTCATTTTTCTCACGTTAATGTGACTCTTCTTAAACATGGAAGTGATACTACATAAATTTTTTCTATAACAATTATCTTATAACTATTGTTATTATGTTGATAATATTATTAATACTGAGATATTAATAATATTACAACAATTTTAAAATTAAAAAGTAAGTTATATTGGATTCCTCAATTTTCTCTCTACGTTCCACAAATTTAAAAGAATTTTATATTTAGAAGAACTGAAAAATACTTTTATAAAAGGATTATGTCACTTCAACGTGATATATAATATTTGATAATTAAAAAATGTCTATTTTTCATTAGAGCGACATCTCATATGCAACGATCGAATGGAAGTTGCGAGCTACATGCACACGCACTCTGTGTCTCTTTCTCTCTCTTTTTTTTCTCGCATACAGTTCTCTCGATTCGATTCATCGCATCGAGCAATCGCTATGTATCAACTACTAATTAAGGCTCAATCACGTGGTGGCTCGTAGCTCGTAACACCGCCGTGTAGTGTCAGAGAAGAGTAAATCGCACGCTTAAAAAAAAAAGACGTAGAGAGTCGCAAAGAATCCAGGTCTGCATTAAGATACACTTAATATTAAACGCACTTACAACTATTACAAGAGACATGTATTCGGTTAAATCAATTACAAAAAGCGCGCACATAAGCAGTCCCATGCCCCGCACGCGCGTTCAACATGAATGGTTCACTAAAAATATACGAAAGAAAAAACGAAGCTTTCTGTACAAGGATATACAATGATTTGTATATGCATGTCCGTATGTATCACGACGACGCTGGCGACGAATGAACTGAACTGAACTCAAAATTACCCCGAAACTAATATATTCCGCAACAACGCGACGCAATTCATCCATCTCGAATGCTCAAATCCGAGATCGCTGAAAATTTCACCGTGGCCTTGATTGTTCAATGACAATATACGAAAGTTAGAACATACAATTTCTCAAAAAATTCGGTAAAATTAACAACAATCTCCGGTTTTCGTATCAATCGAGCTGTTATCGCGGTCATTAGTAAACTAAGCTATGTAACATAGCTTGTAACATAGCGTCGACAGAGCAAAAAGTCAAAACAATGATTGAGCCCCTGCGCACCTTCCACTCAAATAGAGAGAAAGTGCGGCAATCGCCGCTTTCTTATCTCTTTTCGCGGTTTTTGCGTTTTTGCCTCTTGATTCTGTTCCTTTTTTTTTCTTTCATTCGCTATCCTACTAGCCACTTTACATGATCATTACTATCAATATGTTAAAGTACAAATGTTCACTCATACAATAATTCTCTCTCGCTCATGCAGCAGCACTCATACATACTAGTTTTTCTTTTTAAAATAATTATCATAATTATCGCGGATAACTTTATCATTACCGTAAATAATCAGGGAGAGAACTGGGAAAGTGATTGGTTGTCGTGGAAACTGTAGTTGGGAGGGCTTGGTTGCTTGGTGGTTAGTTACTTTGTTCTCCTAGTGATGGTGTAAGTACGCTCACGCTAAGGTCAATGGTACGTACAGTAGGTGAGGTATGCTTTCAGGATGAAGGACACGGGGTGATAGATGAAGAAATTTTGACGTGCATCCGCTATTCGTCGTCATCCTTCCATCCTTCCTCTTCACTATCGCTTTTTTGGTTCGCCGGCGCTCCTCCCATCACCGGGGCACCGTCGTTCTGCATTTTCTTTTTGTACGCGGTCATCTCCTGCCACAGAAAAAATGTTTCTTGTTTTAAAAGTGGAAAGAATATTTTAAGATTATTTCAGAGATTTATTTTATTGAATATATCATGATATGCCAAAAAAACTAATTAACTTTGATGCATAAGATAAGCAAGAACTATATAACTTTTCGTCTTTGATTTTAATGACGCCAACAAGTTTCTTACAAGACATCAGAGAATTTCAATTGAAATTAAAGATTAAAACAAGATGAATTTTTATTGAATTTGAATTACCCTTTCATATCGAGCCTTGTCTTTCTCCGCCATAGCCTCGTATTTAGATTTGGTTTCGGGATCTGCGTCCGACCATTTCTTGCCTAATTCCTTAGCTATATCGCCTACACCGTATTCGGGATTCAGCATTTTGACCTTACCGCGTTCGTCGTTGCAGAACCAGAAGAAAGCAGATCTAATGAAATTAATAGTGAAATCGTATCTATGAATATTTGAAAAGTGTAATAATCAGCGCAACAAAATTTTTATTTTATTTCTTTTCTGAGGAAACTCATAAAAATTAGCGCTTAATTCTTTTTTATTTCGACAAATTTAATTCATATGTTTGAAACTCTCTAAACATCTAATTTTATTAGTATTACTAATTTTACTGGAATTTAATTTTAAAATTTTATACGCTATTTTTCATTTTTATTATTCCTTATTTCTATCTAAATATTAAATAAGGCTTACAGTGATCTTTTAGGAGCATTGAGATCCTTAATATGTTTGCGTTTCTTGCCCCTGCCCTTATTTTCTCCCTTAGGCGGTGTATAGTTTTGCATTTCCGCATCGTATCTCTTCTTATCTTTTTCTGCCATTTCATGGAAACGCTTCTTTTCTATATCCGACATAGTCTATGACACACAATATTCCATATAAATGCATGCAGTAGTACTATTAATCTTGCTACAGTTAATCCAAAAATTTTCCAATTCCCCATAAAAAATATTTCTGAGATAAAAGATAGTTATCTATTAGTAATCTATTAGAAATTCAAAATATTGGAATCATATTATTTAAGATAAATTCCATTTACATGTATTTTTCTCGATCAATATAATAAATATATCCGAAATTTTAAATATTTTTCAACATTTTTTTTCATAATTGAGAAACAAATGTTTTCTTTTAATTCCGAATACAATGAATTTTAAAGTCGTGTGATGATAAAATCGTGAATAAATTATGGATACACCTTTAGAAACTTTCTCACAACGACGTTATAGAAAGTTATTTTAATACAAGTATCGTAAATTTTTTTATTAATAATATCAATATAAATTAAATAGCGATTCTTATTCTTAACGAAACTGTTTAGTGCATTATGTTTATTCAAAGTCGTAGATCGCAATACACTTTGTGTATTTTTAAAACTTTCGATAAAACATTACGTCTCTGGCCCTTACAATTCAGAATTTTGAAATCGATGCTACGAAGCTCGATCGGAGTTCGATTTTTATGAAATAAAATATCGTTTCCTTCGATTTTTATTATAAAAATTCTTTTCATAAGATTTTCTTAATAATCATTTGCATATATTTACGTATATATTACATCGTAAAAGAAAGATATCTCTTTAAATAAGAAAAAAATTTATAATAGATCAAATCTGAAGAAATCTCACCTTCCATCTCATTGCACATTTTTTGGAGAACTCCCGGAAGACGATTTTCTCCTCGGGATGCTTCTTTTTGTGCTCCTGGCGACATGTCTGGACGAAAAACGCATACGCTGTCATCCGTCCTCTTGGCTTCGAATCTTTTCCTCTCGGCATATTGTCCCGCTGCAGGCTCTGAGCGTTATTTTGTTGAAGATTATTTTGCGGTAGTATTTGGTGCTGAAACCCAAGCAAATGATCTACAATGCAAATTATTGCCGCGGGAAATAACGATATATTCGTTTAAACGTTTTTAAGTAATAATAACAATAATTTCTATTTGTATACGAAATAAGTTTACATCCTAAAATTGTGATAATATTTGTGATAATATGTCATGATAATTTTCCATTTTTTAATTTAAATTCGAAGATAAAAATCTTTTACTTCTACATTAAAAAGATTCAAAAATAAATGATGTTTATAATATTTTTTGAAATCGAAAAATGCATGTACATGTGTATATATATATACATATATATATAGCATACGTACACATACACACACACATAAATATATATATATATATATATATATATATATATATATATATTTGCAAAGACATAATTGTTGTATTATAAGAAATTTGCGTAAAAAATGAGATGAAAATTTCATTGCGCGTTATCGAAGCGCGAGGAGCAATCACGGGAACGGAAATTTGCAAAGCGATGGCAAAATGCAAAAGTTACTTGGCACGAGCAAATTTAGCAAATTATTCACGATAACTGAGACGTGCCATTACGCATTTTACGTAATACGACTTGCGTGTTAAATTAATGAACGGCTGTGGGGCCCGCGATCTCACATTGACAATGAGACACACGTAACAATGCTCGCCATACAAACGCGTGTTTTTGATTTTAGCAAGTAACAATGGTCATTATATTGTACGTGCACAATATTATATGATATTATTATCATTATGTATATAATTATTGCATTGTTATTACTACATGTGACGCCACAATAATATAGTACAGATGGACAATATTGTTAACATCATTACGTTATCATGATATACAAACATCATATGTATGCATGGCATGTCATAAAATTCATTATTTCATTGTAATTGTTTAGCTATTTCAAAATCGAAAATAATACAAATTATATAATTTAAATGTTAATTATATACATGTTACGTTACGGGTGCAGAATATTAGATACAATAATTGTTCACCACTTTGGTTATGTACAAAGTATACAATCACTTAAAATAACGCGACTAATTTTGTGACATTGTGCATGAAGTTATATTTATCTATAAGACGCAGAGTTAAAAGAATAAAACATCGTCCTTCGAAACTTCATCATGGACGAGGCAATTAATGAAGTTGCAAAGACAAAAAGAGGCAATTAATAAAGTTGCAAAGACAAAAAGAATCATGTGTAGAAGTTACACGCGCAAGGTTCTCATTTTCAATATCACTCAAAGCGCACTTCGTGCGCGACTATAACTTGTACGTTTACACCATGAAATACTTATGTTGAAGTTAGTCGTGCGCTATCTGAACTCTTCGAACATGATGTACCACATCTGTATGTACTTGTATTATACGTACAATATACCGACCGTTATTACTCCGGATTGCGGATAATAATAATTACCACGTACCTGCAGAAATAATCGGAAATCTAGTTGACCTACGTGCGGATGTGAGATCTGCCGGCAAAATAACTACTATGTAGAATCGACATTGTTATTGAGTCGCTCCATAAGTAATGCGGGTGTCTCGTATATATTCGCAAATGAAACTGAAGCCGCTCTTGCTCGAGTCGAGTTTGCGTACTCGAAATCAGAAAAATAAGCGACAGCGATCTGAGGGAAAACTCGCATTATTCATGGCACGGCCCAATATATCGCATTACATAAAATATATCTGACTTAATTAATTAATTATGCCTGATTGTAATTAATTAATTAAAATCCTCATTCCTGAGAGTAAATAAATGTCCTTAGGGCTACTTTTTATCTACATAGTAATCTAGAAATAACAAATATAAAAAAGATTTTTTTTTAATTACAGGAAATTTCTCTCAATCAAGCGAACGCGTTATTTTCTCTCTCGCTTTCCCGCAGCAGCGCACTTTTCAACGCAACGCGAGTCTATAGACTCGCTGCGATGTGCAAGAGATTAAAAATTGATGCCCCTCGTGGGCCGCGCACGTTATGTTACGGTATACGATATTCTATATTCGCAGAGATAGAAATAAAATTAACCGAACAACCGACTTATTATAGAGGCCAGATGTTTACGTCGCGTTATCTTTCCTATGAATGTCATTTAAGAATAGTTCCACAAAGAGAGAAACAGTCTCGTTTGCTCGGCAGGTGTTTCTATCAATGTTCCCATTCCCAAAAATACCTTCGTCGTGAATTCGCGCGGATTTTATTAATCCGCGGAAATGGAAAGTAGGAAAGCATTAGGTTTTCAAAAATTTACAAGTACCGCAGTATGCATTACATCGTACCTATAAATCCCTTCAAATTCGATATCCATTTTAGAGTAATCCCGAAATAAGTAACGATTAGTTTAGAAGAAATCGCTCATTTGAGAGAAATATTGTACATTGCATTATTCTCAAGAATCACATTTATAAATCGATGCATTATATCGAAGAATAATGTGAAGAACAATTTCCTTATTTTAGCCTTAATCGCTTTATCCACAAAAATCACATATGTTTAAGAGATTAAAAGCAAATAAGAAAGAGTCATCCTTTTTAATTTTAGAAATAATTTTTATGAAGCAATAATATGAATATAAATGAATAACCAAAATATATTTCTCACTTAACCGACACAATATTTATGCAAAAGCGATGAATCTATTTTTAACCTCTATACATCATATATCTCATGAATACAAATTAATGTTTCCATCTTTTTACATAGTCAATTTATAGTAGATAAATATCTTATATAATTACATAAAATATTAGGACATTGGATTAGGATATTTTTATGCGAATGTTGAAAAAAATAATTCAATATGATATGAATAAAAAAAATCAAAAACATTTCGATTCCGCAGGAAACATGTATGATTTGTTATTATCTTCTATTTCTATTCCTATTCCTCACAGATTTTGAAGTTTTAATACTTTTAATCAAAATTTTAAAAAATTCCTGAATAAAATATCACGCAAAGCTGCGTCATTCTTTTTAAAGATTATCATCTCGAAAGTATGTAATCGGATGGATCATTCATCACAAACTTTCATACATGAACTTTCATGTGTAGCATAGCATATATCTCAAACAGGATTCCGCTTTCGTTATACCATTATAAGCCCGATTATCTGTTCGTGACCTCACGAGAGAAAATCTCTCAATATCTCAATATTTTCGATATCATTACTAACATGAATAAATAAAATCAGAGAATTACAACATGAAATTGATTCCAATCATTGACTTAGCTTTAAAAAAAGCTTCAAAAAAATGAACTTCGTTATTATTTTAAAAAATATAAAAAATTAACATAAGCATAAACAATCGAAGTCTCATACATTTCCTAAATATATCCAAAAAGTATCGGTTGCAAAGAATTCGATAAGTTCTCTCGATAACTGATTAGAGAATATGTTTATTTTAGTGAAATTTAATAAAAAAGTTCTATTTCCCTTTTAATCGCTTAACTTTCTACTTTTCATTTTTGTTTTGGTCGGGGTGCATGAACTTGTGCTTTACCGAGCGTACAGAATGCATATAACATAGTAGAGCTGAGGACAGATCTTTCCAACACTTTGGTGGTGAATAAATAAAAAAAGGAATAAAAAGGTTTCAGATACCAAAGCGACCGGCGCAGCCAGTCTCGCCGAACGCGAACGCACTTACGAAGAAGGCCGCACGAAACCCGGAATCAATAGCGGACGGCGGATGTACGTACGTACGTATAGACAGACGGACGGACGGACGGACGGACGGACGGACGGACGGACGGACGGACGAACGGACAAACGGACGAACGGACAAACGGACGAACGGACGAACGAGCGAACGAACGAACGAACGAGCGAATGAGTATACGAACAAGCGAACGAGCAAACGAACAAACGAATGAATGAACGAGCAAATGAACGAACGAATAAGAGGACGGACGAATAGACGGATGGACGGACGAACGAACGAGCAAACGAGCAAACGAGCGAACGAATGAACGAATGAATGAATAAACGAATGAACGAACGAAAGAACGAACGAACAAACGAATGAACGAACGAACAAGAACGAACGGACGGACGAACGGACAGACGAATGAACGAGCAAACGAGTGAACGAACGAACGAACGAACAAACGAACGAATRAACGAGCAAATGAACGAACGAACGGACGAACGAATGAACGAGCAAATGAACGAACAAACAAGAGATCACATGAGCAAAAGAACGAACAAACGAACGGACGAACAGGCGAACGAATGAACGAATGAACGAACGAACGAACGAACGAACGAGCGAATGAATGAATGAACAAGAGATCGGACGAGGGAACGACAAACAAACGAACAAACGAACGAACGAACAAATGAATGGACGAACGGACGAACGAATGAACGAATGAATGAACGAACGAACGAGTGAACAAGCGAACGAACGAACGAATGAACGAGCAAATGAACGAACGAACGGACGAACGAATAAACAAGCAAATGAACGAACGAACAAGAGATCGGATGAGCGAACGAATGAACGAACGAATGAACAAACGAATGAACGAATGAACAAACAAACGAACGAACGAACGAACGAATAAGAATGAACGAACGGACGAATGGACAGACGAATGAACGAGCAAACGAATGAACGAACGAGCGAACGAACGAACGAACGAGCAAATGAACGAACGAACGGACGAACGAATAAACGAGCAAATGAACGAATGAACAAGAGATCACATGAGCGAAAGAACGAACAAACGAACGGACGAACGGGCGAACGAATGAACGAATGAATGAATGAACGAACGAACGAACGAGCGAGCGAATGAATGAACGAACAAGAGATCGGACGAGGGAACGAACAAAC
>JAHMML010000006.1:3472649-3581982 GCA_020341155.1 Eciton burchellii
CGAACGAACGAGCGAACGAGCGAACGAACAGATGGACGAACGAATGTACGAACGAATGAACAGACGAACAAATAGATGGACGAATTAATGGATGAACGGACGGATAGCGGATACGGAAACGGCAGGGCAAGAGACTCGCCCGCGTAAGTCAGGAAGAACGGGGATGATGAAACGCGTGAAAATTCGTGTTTATTTTACTTGCATGCCAACAATATGGCAATTAATGGTTTTCGGACTGTTTTATCGCATACACACTGGACATATAGTATCCAGATTATAGAATGAAATATATTTTTCTTATGATAAATTAATTCCCCCATATCATAAGATTTGTTGTCGGAATTTAATTAAAAAAAAGTACTGAGGACAGATATATACTTTTGGGTTTATTTGAAATTAAGAGACAAATTCTGATTCATCTCTCCATTGTCGTTACTTTAAGTGAGCATTGAGTTATAAAAAAGCAGTCGGTCAGTTTGTCTTATTCAACGATAAAGAGATACATGAGCGGATCACTTCTCAAAAAACTTCGAAAAACATATTTGAGCCTCTGATATTGCCTTCATACATAAACTACAACGATGTGCAAACTCTATGGAAGAGAATCGATTCGACAACCACTCAGCACGAAAATATGGTTGATTCAGAAAGTTTTAAATTTTGGAGAATCTTGGAAGATATATTCCCTATCTGATATTTATTTATATGACACTATTTCCTATCTAAGGTCAACATATAAATTACTTAAATCATTTGGAATTGCTCTATCTTTCCAAAAGAGAGAGAGAGAGAGAGAGAGAGAGAGAGAGAGAGAGAGATATGCCAAGAATTCAACTATTGAGATTAACACTACCGGCGATTGGTTATAATTACCGAATCACTAAATTCCAACATACAAGATAAAACAAAATAAATCTTTTCGTCCAACATTTTCTCTTTCTAGGATATATTCGTCATTTCATTTGCGAGATGGACAAAATGCAAGTAACATATGAAAGTTTCACAGATTGCAATTTCCTGCGATTTAAACATATTCAAATAAAAAGAGATTGTACGAAAGAAGATATGAATATACCACATATTCGCGGAAACAGATCGCCTCTTTCTTATTCATCAAAAGCTATCCCGAACAATCAAAGGAATCCCGATCTCTTGTTTTTTTTCGTTATATTACTGATCACCAGCGATCATAACCAACAGCGAATTCTCTCGTAACATTATGAATGAGATGTAATCACCATGAAATCCTTTGATTTAAAGAAAAATGTTTGTCAAAATTTTTTAGATTCTCGTAATTATATTAGATATTCGATGATATCATCCATTTATCAATAATAAATTCACTTCACCAATTGAAGATTATTCTTATCCAGATTTCTCAATGAAGAACAATATGTTTGATATACAATTTTTAGCGATTTTAGCGAAATCAGTGAAATACGAAATCGAAGGACGGAGGGAACGACGAAGATAGATCAATCGCTAACATTGACGGGAGAGGGAGAAACAAAACTCGTTTTTCTTCTGCTGAATATGTTGAGCGAAAGAATAGCAAACGGATGTTAAAGCCAAATGCACAAAGATTGAGTTAAAGGAAACTTTCCTCGATGATTCATAAGCGAAATTATTTTAGAACACAATTTTAAAATTATCAAACATTATTTATAAAAATGATTTCTATACATAAAAAGGAAAACTATCAGTTACAAATGATCGCATATCTTATTTAAAAAATTACTTAATAAAAAATAAGATCCATATGTATATTATTAATAAACATTAATGAGTGTTCTATTAAAATTTGTAAAATATATATACAAATTAGATATATATATATATCTAAAGTTGAGTGTAGAAAATATGCAAAGGTGTAAAGTTGCAGGGAAGAGATTCCCGCGTTTCTCTTTGGAGTCAGAAAAATTGTCAAAAGTGCCGCGTGGCCATCTGGTCGGACCAGGTATATATACACATACACATATACATCTTTCTCTCCCTCTTCCTCTCCATTATAGTCAACCGCTCGTTCACTGCGCGCGCGAAAGCGGCCGAAAGGCCAGCGAGCAAGGGGGAACAGAAGGGAAGGGTGCGGAGCGAGGCCGTCGCGTTTCGGCCTACGTATATCTACTACTACTACTACTACTACACATGGTACAAAGGTGTAAACGCCATCCCGTTACCGGATAGCCGGTTCTTAGATCGAAACTCTTCAACGCAAATTTGATGTACAAAATAGAAGCCGATAGGATCTTCCTGTAATTGTAGCTAATCTCAATTCAGTTCTTTATAAACTTACACTGTCTTGTGTAAGTCTCTTCCCTCATTTTATTCCCTATCCCCCACCCCAATTTGATATCACCATGCATGAAACACACTTTGAACGAGTTGATCGCCAATCATCGCGCTCTTTTGATCGCCCGTCCGTTCATCAGGCATATACCGGATATGGATACCTGGAGATACACGGCATATAAATCCCGCGATTGAGACGTGGACATCTGGCAACGGAAAGATGAGAATGCCCAAAGTATCATAGAAGGCACAAAACGGGGGAAGATGACGCGCCACCACTTTGAGAAAAAAAAAAGAACTTCTTCGTTTGGGGGCAGGGAAAAAAACAAAAACAAAAAGAAAAAAGAAAAAGAAACCTCCCCCTTTCTATCTAATTTTTCCGTCTTCGAGGGGGCGGTGATAGTCGTACTTCACAACATACCGGGGACATAACGGGGGGCGTGGACGTTTGCGTGGTAATGGGCGAAAGATGTTGCTGCTGCTGTTGCTGCTGTTGTTGCTGGCCCTGCAACTGCTGGTGCAGGTTGTTCTGCGCGGCAGTGGCGTCCATGACTCCGCCTGGATACCACCACTGTACACCGGGCGGTGCGGAAGGTGTGCCGGGTACACCGGCAGCGGCGGCGCCACCGCCACCACCGGTACCCGCACCGCCGCCGCCACCACCGGCAGCGGCGGCGCCTTGTCCAGGACCAGGCGCCGTTCCGAGCCTATAATCGTATCCTCCCCTCATGCACGCGGCGGCGGCGCCGCCACCGCCACCGCCGACCGGCGTGGACGTCGACACCGGACTCGACGCCGTGCCGGTGGTGGCCGGGTTCTGGAAGCTGGAGGCCATTTTGTAGGAGAAGAGTTGTTGGCTCGCTGCGGCGGCGGTACTCCGGACGATATCTGGATGGTGCTGTGGTTGCTGTTGAGCGAGTTGCTGCTGTTGCTGCTGTTGCTGCTGATTCATCAGATGCTGATGCAAATTTTGCTGCTGCTGTTGCTGCTGCTGCTGCTGTTGCTGTTGCTGCTGCTGTTGCTGATCGGTCGGGACAGCGTTCAGGCCCGAGGGCCACCAGGCGGCACCGCCAGAGGCATCCTCTCGGTTACCCGGGCTCGCGGTGCCCCAGCCACCGGCCACGCGGTGGTGTTCCGACATATCGTACACGCAAGTACGTCCGTTTGTCCGTCACCTCAGTCTCTCGTTTTACCCACTGGTGGGCACTACGCGGCGAGAGAAAGAAGGATGCACGGAGGAATTGCGCGCATACATGCACGCGCTAGCGTTCCCTTTCTCTCTCTCTCCCTCTCTCTCTCTCTCTCTCTTTCTCACTCTCTCTCTCTCTCTCTCCCTCCCTCCCTCGCTCTTTCTCTCTCTCTCTCTTTCTTTCTTTCTCTCTCTCTCTCTCTATCTTTCTATCTTTCTATCTCTCTATCTCTAGTATTCATACGCACACGCGCGCATTCGCACGTTCATAACTCGGTAACATCTCGTGTGCATGTAGTGCACACAACGGTCTCTCTCTCTCTCTCTCTCTCTCTCTCTCTCTCTCTCTCTCTCTCTCTCTCTCTCTCTCTCTCTCTCTCTCTCTCTCCCTCGCTCGCTCGTTCGTTCTCTCTTTTTCTCTCTCGTTCTCGCTCTCGCTCTCGCTCTCGCTCTCTCTCGCTCGCTCGCTCGCGACGGACAAGAAGTCTGTCTCACATTCGCGCACTTGGGAACTCGCTAGTACTAATGCTTAGGTATCAGATAGGAGACACGCACCGCACGCACGCGTTCAAACGCCTTCTTCACTGTCACACAACACTGTGTCGCGTTCAACCGGCCGATGGTGGTTACAACACCACTACAAACACCGATCACCGTGTGCTAGCTCGTTACTTGTGTTAGCTTCCAGCGAACACAAATCGTTGCGAATCGAGCGGTGTGTTCCAGAGTATTTCTTGCTTAATAAGCGCGTAAAACACGTCGCGAGCCGCGCTTAGTACAGTCCCCGTGAATATACGTACGGTACGTTATACTTGGGATGCGGTCTACTCGACGCTACGCTCGACCGTTCGTTAGCTCCGTGAGTAGGTACGGCGGCGGGTAGAGGAGGCAAGCGGGCGGGKGGGKAGGGGAGGGCGCTCTCTCTCTCCCCCTCTAGCTCTTTCTTTTTCCCTCTGTCTCCCCACCATCGACGACGAGAAGCAACGACGTCGAACGCTCACGACGCTTCGTTTCTCTTTCTCTCCCGCCTTCTTTCCTTCCCTTCTTTTTCTTCGTGTCTCTGTCTCTCTCAAGTCCGTTTATCTATTTCATTCCCTCCCACTGCACTGTCCCGTGGCGAGACTCGCTCATTCGACGGCCACGGTGGTTCCTTCTTCCAGCAGCGGCGTCGCCGAAGGATACGGATATATAATACTCCGCGTCCTTGATACAATGTTAGAGTTCGAGAATACAACGTATAATAAAATCTCAACGAAAGCAACGGTGATATAATCTACGTCGTTTAAGCGATGCGATGCGAGAGATGCATCACGCGCATCTACGCGCCGAGTTTCTATTAGCGCGTTACACGCACACGGTTCGCGATTCGGCTCGGCTTGCTTTAGCTTTGGCTTAGCGCGACGCGACGCGACGCGAAGCGAAGCGACGCCGGCACGTCCGACGAGCACGCCGCTGACGATGACGATGGTGGCGATAGTAGTGGTATTAGTAGCAACAGCAGCCTGTAGTGATAGTGTAGTAATACTAGTAGTGGTAGTAATGCAGTAGTATAGTAATGGTGGTGGTGGTGGTGGTGGTGGTGGTGGTGGTAGCAGTAGTAGAGTAGTAGTAGTAGTGTAGTAATAGCTTTTTCACATTGGAGAAGCATACGCGCGCGCGAGACTCGCAACTCTCTTGCCTCTACCGACTCACTACACGCGACGTCGCACACACAGAGGGCGAACCTGGCGAGAACGGACCGCCTGGACGCGCTCATACGATCTCTCTCTTTCTCTCTTTCCCTGTTCCTGTCTTTCTCCTTCTCTCAGTTTTCCCTGCCGCTCTCCCCACCATCCTCTACCGGGTGTCTCGTTTGCCGCTTCGCCATCTCTGTTCTTCTTTCCCTCTCTCTTTCTGTTTCTCTCTCACACCCGTACCAGTTTAGCCTTCCTTCCAGCGGACGCCGGCAAACTCTCGCGACGTTGCCAAGCACGCTTTCACCCGCCCGCTCACAAAGGAGAACCTAAGCGCGCCGGCCAATCGAACGGCGTGATGCCGCCGGTGGGGATGGCGGGAGTCTACCACCGTTGCGCTACAGGCAACGTCGCTTTCTCCTCTTCCGTTCGTTCTCTCTCCGTTCGTAGAGAATTCGAGAGAGCCACGCGCGCTATAGTCCCTCGCGTAAGATATTGAAAGGGGAAGAGTGGGATGCAGAGGGGTACGACTGCGAACCCTTCTCTACCCTTGAAACTCGAGGTCAACTTTTAGGCAGAGAAAGAGAAGCACACGGAAAGAGAAGGAAAAAAAAAGAGAGAGAGAGACGCATCTACCGCCGCTGCTTGATTTCTCGTTGTCGTTTCTCTCTCCCTCTCTCCCTCTCTCTCTTCCTCTTTCTTCTTGCCTTTCCTTTGCTTCCCTTTTTTTTACCCTTCTTTAGTTTTGTTATACTCAGCGCTACGCACTCACTAGCTCAGTGGAATTTGCCCCACATTGGGCAAGTGACGCTTCCTGCTTTCCGCTCGTCGTACGCCCTTTTCCCGCTCAAGTACGTACGCGCAAGGATGAGGACACGCGTCGTTATCTTTACCGACCGGTGGCGAATCATTTGTCGGTCGATACGGAAGAATCTTCAAAAGCACCGAAATTTCTTATTTCGCGAAGAATACCCTTTCCCCCTCCAAGATCAACTGTGCGCACGCGGAACCGAACCGTGCTCCGAATGAAATAGATCAGGGTTGCATTTACAGGATTGCAGATGTTATGTTGTTGTGGCACGCTGCTTTAAGAAAACTATCTTTTGTAAAACTTGAAATAAAATTATGATATGTGTGTGTGTGTATGTGTGTCATTAATCGGTTTTTCAATTTTAAACGGCTCGCTTGTATTTTCTTCACATAATCATACAGCTAGAAGCTTGGAAAAGAAAATATATAGATCGTTATCTGAATATCATTGTGATTTTTTATTACTCGATAAAGGGTTGCAACGTTCGATTCAACTTAAGGGACGCAATGAAATTTCAATTTGTCGCTATAGCCCATTGCTGCCTGCTCGTTCGCTCATTCCTTTTGTATTGCTCATTAACTCTAGCTACTGAACAGCCGTAAAAATATGACGCGCCTGCTTGATGTATCTTCATGCGTCGTGCTCATTTCTTCGCGATCCCGTTCGTGAAGTTGCGAATATCGTGAATTCCGACCGCGAATTCCGCGCGAACCGGATAGAGAAGCCGGCCGATCGACGGCCTCGGGGGAATGGCCGAAATTTTTCCTGACCCCTCCCTTCTGGAGTGCGCGCGCGCGCGCGCGCTGCTCTTTTCTTTTTCTTTCTATTTCTCTCTTCCTCTATCTCTGATAGAAAGATGAAATGAAAATGTATATCGCGGAACCTGTGCGTCGGACCTGTCCTCCCCTTCCCCCTCCCTCCTGCTGCTGCGCGATCCCCTCCCTCCCTCCCTCCCTCCCCCCAAGCAACCCTTGCCGTCGTCGTGAGGCGGCGGGTGAGTCGGGCGGGTAACCCGGCGCGAATCGAAGAGAGAGGAGAAGAGAACCGGGTCCGGGTCAATAAGACGCACGAGCGAGAGAGACAGGGAAAGCGAGGGAGACAGAGGTAGCGGTGGCGTGTCGAGGTTAGAGGGGGACGAGGAGAACGAGGAGAAGACGCAGGAGAGGGGATATACAGGCGTGAGAGAGGCGAGAGGGATGATGGAAGCATAAGAAAGACGAAGAGAGACAAAGCCATCGCGCATTCCCAGGTTCCAGCATTGGCAACCTAACGAACGGACATACGTATACATTTACGTACGAAAATGTTGAAACCGGCGAATTTCTAGCAGAGGACGAGACAAAAAGGAAGAAGAATGAAAAAACGTTATAAAATACAGAGAATACAGAGTATACCAAGAAAACCAGACGAACCATGGAATGCAAATCCCTCGTTTACGTTGGTAGCGATCGCCAGCCGGATTCTACTGGAAATATACTTGTATATTGCGCCCGAAAAAATGCCAACTTTAATAATCCAATATTTGAGACCAGAAAATCGAATTAAATTATTCACTCGTCTAATTTCATGGATACCGCTAACGCTATAAAAATTTCAATAAATTTTTAATATTCGAAAATATTCGAATCACGTCGGAGTAAATTTTAATATTATTAAAATATTACTATTCGACATAAGATCCGTTTCTTGATACTTTTTTCTTCAATCGCTTCGATCAACATAAGAAATTCCTTAAGAATTTGTTTTATCCGATTACGATGGATTCGATCTCAAGTATGCATCGGTGTGCGAAGGAGAAATGGATATATATTTTATGTTATCTTACTTGATTTATACATTTTTGGTGTGTGCCTGGTGCACGTATACCTTCTTACATATGTTGCGCGCTCGCTTTCTCGTAATGTATCGCAATTCTTTATCTAATATAATGCGTTGCGAGCGGCCACGCGGGACAGTGGTATCACAATGGCGGGAACCCTCCGGAACGTACCATCTGCCTTTTGAGAGTTTCGAATTGTGCCATGTGGCGATACAATTGTACGCGTTCTACTGGTGCGCTTTTCATCACACGATTGAAACAAAAAGCCAACACGTACGCTTTGATCGAGTTTGATTGTCGAATGCTTCTTAATCCGTCAGATAACTAAAAGGTCGAGAAGTAACTAGATAATAGAAGAAAATCTGCCTTGTAATCAAGAAAGTTGTAATAAAATATTACAAAATAATTACTCCCCAATTATTGCCCTAAGCTATATTCGTGTGAAATAATTCGAATAATTCCACTTAAAAAGAAAAAAAGAAAAAAGCACAATTGCGATATAATCTCATAAAAAAAAGGACATTTTCAAACAGAAATTTTAATATAAAGTGACAAGTGTGGTCGCGCGCGTATTTATAATATGCGTATATTATTTATAATGTGTGATGCAACTTTTATGTAATTCCTAATTTTAAATTCTAATTCCTAGCGTGCACGCGGCGAAGAAGTGTTTACCTGAAACGAACGAAGAAGCAGTAAAACCAAAAGAAGCGGCGAGATATGCGATTTATTCCAAGCAAGTGCTTTTGCGGATAATCGATCCAGAAGATATTGTGCATCGAGTAAGAAAGAGAGAGAGAGAGAGAGAGAGAGAGAGAGAGAGAAAAAAAGGAAAAAAGAAAAGAAAAGAAAAAAGAACTTTCGCGATTGTTTCTCTTTACGTAGACCGTGCTATAGGTTGCATTGTCTGTGTCCGTGTGTAAGTTTTTTAAGCTCGGTTAAAGCCTGTGACTTAAAGCTTGCAGAAGGCTTGCAGAGCGCTACCGAAGTTCAATATTGTGATATAAACGCTCGAGTACTCAATTATAAACGAGCAGCGGATCGGATCGAAAGTATATTCCTATTAAAAAGCGAAAAGATGCGTGCTGTTGATTGCAAGAGATTGTGAGAGATATTGGTCAAGATTCTCTTCATAATGATAGTCTACCGAAATAGCCCGACGTAAATAGCACACATGTGTTTCTTCTTTTCTTATTACTACCACCACTAATATTTTCAATAATCTCGACGCCGAGATATCTTTTGCGCGTCATTGTTTTTTCAGACACGAAAAAGTAAATCCACTGATCATAGATTATTCACTGAAAGATAATCTTTACTTGTCCATCGCAATCGGAATTTGTTAGGAAATCACGTTACGCCGATTCATTTCGTTTCAGATTCCGTAAACGTGACACGACGCATTAATCGCGTGCGCATAGAAACGTTTTTCACCTGAGATTTTTGTGTTCTTTCGGTTATACATTCGGCTCTACATTCAAAATAAGAAAGCAAGAATGATGAGTAGAAACATTTACAGGCTAATTTATAACGGTCGCTTCAACAATCTCAACGGTTCGATGTGCGAAACGAGAAATTCACGTTCGTTGCGCTTGAACGTCATTTCACGAATAGAACAGTTCCCCTATCTCACGTTCGTGTTGTATAATCATTGAAAAAGCAGAGCACCGAAAGTATTTCTGGAATATATCACACATTTGATCAATGCCATCTGTTAAAATCATCACAAACTAAAATACACAAGTGAACCGTACGTATGCAGAGTCCTTACAATACAACAAGTAATCATTCATCAATGAGAGAAACAGGAGCGAAGAGAAAATCGAGAGTATTAAGGAATGCAGCTAAAAATGCATGAACCTATCGCGAAAATCCATTCGGAGAACCATTTATTTCGGACGCGCGGGAGATCACGTCGAACGACTGGCGGCTCGAATAAAAATGTCAAGCGAGTCAACCGACAACGAACACACGCTCGGCTTTTGGCGCCTTCACTGTGGTCGCGCGCTCGAGTCGCGTTCAGACGCGTACGCATTAAAAAAAACGCCCCGCATGGAAGGATACTTTGATACTAGGTAAAAATCTATCGTAACACTATGTACGTACGTATTGCCACTGTGTATATCGTCAGGGTACAAGCGAGATTCGCGTGGCACGGCGACGAATGACGGCTGATACGTGGCCGTAATGTCGCAACCTACCATCGTTTCGAACGTCATGCGGCGATGCAACGCACAATCGTGACGAGTCACAAGTCTGGATGCACCTTTATGCTACGTCGCGCATCGCGCGCGCGAGAGATGCACCATCGGCAAGAGAGACGCCTACGTGTAAACACCTCTGTTTCTCCCCCGCGGTCCCTGTCTTGCTCTCTCTTTCTCTCCCGTATTGTTTTTCTATCTCTTCCTCTGTTCAAGCTCCCGCCAACTCGTTGCTCGATCGCGAGAGCGCATCGTGATATTCCGCTGGCAATAACGAGCGTATATATCACGGAGAAAAATAATTTGAGCTGTATCGGAAGAAGAAGAGAGGATGAGACGAGAGGGGGGGGGGAGAGAGAGAGAGAGAGAGAGACGCGTCGATTTTCCTCGAGGAAATTTGAGAGGATTCTTTGCTCGCTCGTTCTTGACAGCTTTCGACTTGAGAAGAATCGAGGGAGCGGGAAAAACGAGTGGCAGCGCGTCGCGATATGCCGCGCCATGCATGGTGAAGCGATGACCGCGCGACCGTGCAGCTGACTTCCCGACAATGGACACGTCCCATAATTCTCGGCGAATTTTGATTACTGCGATGCATGACGAGACACGAACAGCGCAAAATACGAGGCGTTACATACACGTTGCACGTAGTTTTGACGTCAACGTCGTTGACGAGCAGCGGAACAAACGAACGAACGAGCAAGATAGGCCAGCAGTGGCGGCTGCGGTTGGGACGGCGAGCGTCTCTGCGGCCTCTCGATGATACGCGTATACGCGTAGCAAAGCTCATCGTTGCTCGTTCGTCGCGCGATACCTCGATAACGCGCGACAGAACGACGTAATGACGAGATGTACGCGCGCGTCGCGTCCGCCCGGGCAGCCATTTGCTGCCGTGTGCTGACGGTAGTGCAGAAATAAAAGCTATACGTACGATAAACGCAGCACGGTAGCGGCCTACGACCAGCGGACACGCTCGTGTTAAGCGAGCCCAACGGCGCGGACGTATGTGCAGCGTGTTCATGCGGTATCCGCTCGATCTGTCAACGCGACTAGCGAAAAATATTTGGATTTTTCTTACCTGGAACGGGATCCGCTACGGCTAAAAGGATTCTTCAGCTTCGAATATCACGACCCCACGCCACTTGTACAGCATACGACCAGTATACGGGGAAAATCTCCCATTACCATTGGCTTATTTCAGATAAGCCGCAAAAAGTAAGCCAATCAGCGCTGACCTTTTATGTTTGGTGCGTTTCTTTTTGTCCCCCACCAAATAAAATGTCGGCCAGCCGAAAAGGCGGGAAAATGCGTGTATGCAAAGTTGGCTGTTTGTCGGTGAACGCGATCACATTTATTGTTACTGTGATTACCTAATCGGAAACTGTTGTTTGAACGACTGATTCTGAATGCCGATTTATATTTCACTCGACAACGGATCATCGCAATCGACTATGCAGAATCGTTGAGGTTAGGCATTATTTCTATCGTAGATGGCGCCAATCGACGTAGAATACGATGCTACGGTTAACAGTATCGCCAACATCATGTGGAAAAACTAATAACACACGAGGAAAACTCGAGTCCCTGCTTCATGCCTATCATGTTTTCCTTTTGTTTTTCTTTCTTTTTTTATTTTTATATTCTTATATCGCAGGAAAACTATAAAAATTAAGTTTATATTATTTTATATTAGAATTAAAGATGATATTTTTATAATATAACATATATAAAAAATTTATTTTCCCACATTATCTTTTTATGAGAATAAACTATCTAATTCTTAATATGAAAGAAGGATAGAAAAAAGGTAGATCGAATAAATTACAAATATATTATTATTAATTTATGATTTTAATTATTGATATTGCGCATCCTAACCTAAAATATCTATTATCGATACAGGAAAAATTAATAATTATCTGGATTAATTTTTTATCTATTCAAAGAACAAAAAAATTAAAGTGATAAAGTTTCGAGCGCAGGAAAATTTGATATTGCAATATAGAAATTATTTTGCTGACGTTTTCTTACATTTTTGTATTTGCTTTATAACATATTTAAAATGACACAAATGACGTAAACGTATTGAATCATTTTTTAAATAAACTCTATCCATAATAGAATAAAACTATAAAAAAAGAATCAATGGCGATACAAAGTATATATAATAATCTCGTTATTTATTTCATTTAATTCATTTTAGACACGTGTATGGAAATCAATGATAATTACCTTCGTTCTGAATCATGGTGCACAAGCATCTAGATACGTCATGTGTATCCTTTAATTATACTTCAAATGAGTTGCCTTGTCCACATAACTTGGCAAGTGCAAGAGGAGAATGCGCATGCGTGTTTTTACACAAATCTAGGAACATTTATAATATAGGTTAAATTTTTAATATAGGTATAATATAGGAACATTTATAAACATTGCAGTGTTTGCATCAACAGTGTTGCGTACGTGTCATAGTTGTCTCAGTCGTAGTTCTTGTTTTGATGAGTGATGTTCGCGTTGTAATTCACAACGAGATTATAAACAGTATTTTCTTCAATTCCCTAGAAAGAGATAAATAAATAAATTGGTATTGTAAACATACAGTTCGTGTAACCGGCGTTGCCAACAAAATCATTGAATATATAACGCACTGAGCGTATTGACTGTTATTCATCAATAACAAGACAAGATGAACGGCTTCAGCACCGGCGAAGAAGATTCGCGCGGAGCGGCTGATCAGATCTGCTGTCTTGTGGATGAGGGAGAGCGATGTTCACGTCCGGCTGGCAATGCGTCATACAGCAAACGTATTCAGAAAACGGTCACGCAGCGGCGACTCAAACTCAATCTTGATCACATGGTAAATATGCATAAACGGAGATAAATGTTCAAACACATAAGCACATATCAGATGTATTTGGATGCCGATTTTTTATTTCTACGTGAACATTTCTACTAATGACATTTCGCGATACATTATTTTTGTTAGGATTTAAGTTAATTATGCTTTTCTGTCTGCATTTATCTTAATATTAAAAAATGTCATAATAACTGGGATAGTAAATGATAAATTTCTGATAAATGAGACATAAATAAGAGATAAACACTGATGTCACTGATCATCACGTTAGTTTTCCATGTATTCTCAGGAAAATGTAATGTCATGTAACTGTTAATATAATTGCTAATGTAACTACTAACAACTACTAACAAATACTCTCAATGATCATCTAAATAACATATGATATGAAAGTAGTTGTTATCTATTATGAGCTGTTTCAGTGATGTTACATTTGTATTTATAATCATGGACTAATAATGTATCTTCTTCTTCTTCTTATTAGTGCCATATGTTCAATTTAGCATATAGGCATTTATATGTTTATTGCACAACGTGAATCATCTTATGCATGTCTAAATAAAGTAGCAAAATAAAGTTTATGAATACATGATTATCTTGGAAAATAAGAGTTTCTTCTGTAGTCATTGTAAGTTCCCATTATTTTCAATGACAGATACTGACAGATATTGAGAGATACATTTCCTTTGTCCTTGATGTTAAAGTTATATTGTTTATACTTGGTCAGTAATACTATATACATTCCCATAAATTTATTGTTACTAGAAGAATTGCCAATATAATATTTATGCTATAAAAAATAATATAATACTTTTCAAAATAAAATTAAAAAACCAGCGAAGTTTTATATAGCTATAATATATAGTAATCATTCTGTTCGGAATATCTAAATATAACAAATTGAAGGAACCAACTGATATTTAAGATGAAGAAGTAAATAAACAGAGAAGTTTCTGCTTTCAATTATCAGAAGGCATTTACATCATATATAAAGAACTGACATCTATTCAGAAATAAAAATGATAATTATAAAATGATAATCAAAGTTTTTAACAAATTATGATGCGCATGTGTAATTTTATTAATATTTTTATTAATAATTTTATTATTCTAATAATATTCTTTGAATGCAGGCACGACATATATACATCTGTGATTATCACAAACAAGTAATCCAGTGTGCAAGAACTAAGCAACAACAACAACGTAGACGTAAAGATTCAGAGGAAGATTCTGGTGAAACTGATAATGATCTTCCTGAAGTCGATCTTTTCCAATTACAAGTCGGGACTTTGAGGCGGTACAAAAGGCATTATAAGGTTTCTACTCGCCCTGGTCTTAATAAGGCTCAATTAGCAGATGTAAGTATCATTCCGTTTTTTATTATTTTTTTTATGCATTCGTATATGCATTATGCAATATTGACTGAATATAAATGTAATTATGAATATAATAAATATTTTAAGTATTAAAATAAATTTTAAAATAAATAAATAAATCTTAATTTAAGATACATAAATATGTTACACATTGTGGCATTTTCTAAATAATAAAATTTATGCTTTTCTCTATTATATCATTCTCATAATTATGATCTTAAGAATTACAAGATATCGAATTATTCTTACAGACTCTCATGAAGCATTTCAAGACTATACCGGTAGTGGAGAAGGAAGCCTTAAGTTTTTTCATATATACAGTTAAAACTAATGCAAATAAACTAGATCAAAAAAATGGTTTAAGTAGTAGTGATACCACGTAGCGTAATATATATTATATAATACGGACGAAAATTCCTTTATGTAACTATTGTATTAATATAAATTATGTAATAAGTGTAATAAGTATGATATCAATTTTTATTTGTCAATTAGTATATGTATTTTATAAGTATTGTATAAAACATATTAGAGATATATATATGTATATAAAAGCATATATATATATATATATATATATATATATATATATATATATATATATATATATATATATATATATAGCATGCATATATGCATATTTATTTCAATATTAAATCACTTGCTATTATTTTATTTTCTTTTCGATTTATATTGGGCAACTCGTATGCATGCATACGTAAAACTTAACGTGATAAAAGTGTACAAAATTAATGCGGGTCACTCATAGTTCCGTTTTAGAAACTGCAAGTGGCGATGTACATAAGAAAGATATATGTAGTTATTATGAAATAAATAACTTTTGTCAAATTAATGTGTTTTTATGTCTATCTTTATTGCAAAAAAGAACAAAATACATAGAATATATATTCCGTTGTTTTTCTCGGGATTTTGATATAACTTCCCGATATGTGTGTATATATATATATATATATATATATATATATAAATATATATATATATATATTATATATATATATATAAATAATAATAATAATATATATGTATATATGTATAAATATCTAAATTTATTATAAGTTTATATGAATATGTGCAGTTTGACAAGTGCACTGTACAACGTTTTCTTTGTTTTCAATTTTTATCCATTATTGTGCCTTCTCAATACGTTCGTTAGCGACAGATAATCACTACATTGATTAAGAATCGTTCCTCTTATCAATTAAATCTTTTTATAAAATTTTTTTTATTCATCTTTAGAGAAATTCATATATTATTTTATTAATTTGCTGGGGAAATGTCTACGGTGGATAAAGAAAGTATTTATATTTGTTTGAAAAAAAATTGTATACATGATTGTATAGAAGAGGAACGTCGATGCAAAGTGCTTTGTTCGACAAGTCATTGTAAACTTGAAAGAAAAAAAACAGTCTATGATGAAACATTACTTGATTAAATTTTAATACGAAAACATAACAAATAATATATATTATATTAAAGAAATCAAGATCGTACATAGTCAACATGATAGCTGCATTCTGATGTTGTTTAGCAGCAGTAACATATTATAGGAAAGAAATAAAAGTGTTAATAATTTAAAAAATAAATTTCGTTATTTCCTGATATCAATTATGATTTACATTTTAAAAATATTTTTGTTAATATTATATCGATTGACAAGTATTTTAATACTTATTAATGTTTCTACTTGGAAAGCATTTTTTAAAATTGATTATCTATGATAATTTTGAATTTGATACTAGATTTTCAATTTGGTTAATATTTGATAATTATATAAGGCCATTACATACATTTCATGTTGCTATAACGAACATTTTTTCCATCTTTTCAAGGTGAATATCGTTAATATTCGATTTTAATTAATCGAAATCATTACTAAATTACTATAAATATACTTTTTTTATCCACTATTCTTAAAATTACTTTTGTATGCAAAATCAGTACTATTGCGAGGCGACGAAATTATTCCTAACAATCTCAGAAATTTTTCGTATATATGTAGGCGCTTATCATGTAATAAAATTACATTGTCTTTTACTTATTATCTTGACTAATAAACGTCTTTTTTGCGTCATACGTTATGTCATGCGAAGCAACCTACTGTAGTTCTATTAATGCAATATAAGAGTGCATAGTACAATATGTATGTTTCCATTATGTTTCTTGAAGGTTATCATTATTATCGCTATCATTAATATTAATGTGGCATAATAGCATTTACTGTTATTTGAATTATTATTACTTCTATTATCTCTAGAATCTATACAGTGGAATCTCGATTATCCGCTATTTGATTAAATGTTTGATTAAACATTTGATTAAATAGCATTTTGATAATTATGATTCTCACTGAATTTGCATATCATCGATAAATATATATATATATATATATATATATATATATATATATATATATATATATATTTCTATTACATGTCTATTATGTATTATGTATATTAGCACATATTAGTGATATATGTATAATGCTTCCATATGATGAAGAAATTAATTATAAAATGGAATTTGTTTTTTCCCAATCTGTGTTGCAAGTATATAACTGAATTTTTATGAGTGACTTTTCTTTTTCTTTTCCGGACGATATTAACAGTATACATAATATATACAACGATCAATAATACTAAGTTAGTAGTCAAATTTTCAAGCACTTAATGCGCTCGAATCAGAGTAAATTCAATATGCCCATTCCAAATCTGGTACAATTTATACGGTTCCAACTTCTTCAGGATCATAATTTTTTACTCTCTTATTATATGCAATTATTTCCTGCAAATTAAATCAATAAGTTTATATTAAATTTATAAATATATTTCATACAAATATATTAGTTATTTATATGTACACTATATTAAAATATATTAGATCTGTATTAAATATAAAACATACTAAAATGTCAAATCTTGAATTAATTTTGTTATATTATATATTTCATTTTTAACAAAAAAATAACATACTCTTTCATATCGAGCTCTGTCTTCTTCTGCAATAGCCATATACTTGGATTTTGTCTGCAGATCTGTACTCATCCACAATTTCCCTAATTCTTTTGCAATGTCGCCTACTCCCATCTCAGGGTGCAATTCCCTCATTTTACCTCGTAGTTCTTGGCAGAAATAGAAAAATGCCGACCTACGTGTACAATACAATAAAATATAATAAATAATCACGGTTTGAGCCTCTAATATAAATTATAACAACAAATATTCTTTCAATCACAATACATTGTATTACAAAAAATCAAGCAAATATCACTATTAATATTTTCATTTATCTAGATACGATATAAATTCTCTGAAAATTTAGGCCTTAGTACGAATATTAGAATGTATACACTATCGAAATAAAATCTAATCGTTGCATATCATTCATTTCAAACTTATCACATACAGAGCACGTTTTGGTGCATCCTTGTCCCTATATCTTTTTGTTCCTCTACGTGTTGGTCTCTCAGGCTCCTCATGACCACTATAGTGTCTTTCATAATAATACATTTTTTTATTGTTGCAATGAGCATTACCATCTTCCAGATGTACAATCTATAAGATACATTATTAATTGTAATTATTGAAAGCTCATTATAAGCTTATTATAAGAATACATGATATACGCAATATTTATATATTAAAAATTGAAATTATGATTCAACTAATCAAAATCTAACAGACAATATTTTGATTATATTTTTACGTTCACTATTCATTTTAATCGCACAAAATTATAATTTAAGTAACTTTCTTTCTTACGTATTGATCAAAACTTTTGAAGTTAGTGAAAAATTATTTTTGCTTATTAATTCTTTTATTTTATCTTATTAATACTTTTAAAATATCAATTATATCAATTGATATTTATTGTATATGTATATTGTGCATATCATGTAATGCCGTACCTCATTCTTCACTGGTACTGTATTAATAATGAAATTTTTACTTTGTCCAGTATTGGACCACTTCGCCTGATTATTGGAAACTGTAGACACATTATTCTGCTTCATTACGCTTTCTCCACCACATTCTATAAAAACATTTAGTAGTTATAATTGAAGGATTGAAAAATAATTTTCAGTTTGCAATACCTGGTGCCATATTGCTCTGGCCTACGATCATGGTATCTCTCATTCCTGAATTTAAAGAATTGTCACCAGTCTTTGCAAGATATACATTCTTTCTGTCTGATGATTCCATGATTATAATTCTTTAATTATTCTTATGTAATTAAAGAATAATACAGCTTGACAATTATCTGTCAATAATAATGACAAATCAATTTTAATAAAGAAAAAAATTTTTATATATACATATATACATATATATACCTATTATATATATATACATACATACATACATACATATTTTATATATATATATATATATATTCATAAGTATACAAGATAAATTAGCACATAAAATATATATATATATATATCTTTTTTATTTCGTTAATTTATCTTAATTCATTATTTAATCTCGTTAATTTTTTTAATGCTGGAATCAATGATAGAGAAAAATAGATCTGTGCGATATTTATCTTTTCTGATGCTTTCGAAAAAGTTATAAAAATTTTATAACGAAATACACTTATAACCGAGTTATTAGTTACGAAGATATTCGTGTTATCCGGTTGAACGACGATCACTTATCGAACGCGACAGGATGCGGGCGGCGGTGGCGGCAGCCACAGATTGTCGATCACAAAAGAACGCTGGAAAATGGGAGCAGAAAGAAACGATTACAGAACTAGCAAGTTCAGCGGGCAATGTTGAGCAAATGCGTGACATTTGTATATGCTCAGCTATCACAATTCGAGATAGAAAAGAATCGCAATACCGAAGTGATTGCCGACAATCCGTTGTCGCGAGAACGGACGACGCGATGGCTCCGATTATTCAAGACTATCGATTCTATAGCGTTACGATGCCTGAAATCGATAAAACTCGCGAAAACTGTATTATACCGATACAACGCGATGAAGTTAGAAGTACGAGAGGAAAAAGAAAAGAGGAAAAAGTCAGAACCTAAGCAAATCAGATATGGCAGTTGCTGTGACGTGACGTATATTGTTACGAGTATGTATACATATACGCGCCCGACCGCATACTCACAGCTGCATGAACATTGTTCTTATTACCTATCTCTGTCGGGCTCGTTCAATTGCATAAGCCTTGGTCGAGGATGCTGTTAGTAAATTGCATTCTCGTGATTATTATTATTTTCTTGAATAACAATATTCGCTGTATCGCAAAATTTTTCGCTAAATACCTCGTAAGTATATACACACGCCCGCAAATCGTTACACGGACGATCAACGTATCACGTGGTATACGAGAGAAAGGAACTAGACAATTTCAGAGACTGAAGCTGAGATAGCAATATGGACTACGTAGTATGTGTATAGTATATATGATATAGTATAATATAGTAAGTGTTTACTTTATTTCTACTTGTTTCATTGAAGTAAAGTCTGGCTTTCACAATGCCTTCTTTCGTACTGGATTTCCAGAATAAATCAATTATAATATACAAGCAATCTCTTTATTTTTATAAATCATAATTGATCGATTGTGATACTCACCTGCGATCATCTAGCATTAAAGAAGCATCGTATACCGCAGATTAAGATTGTTATATCTAAAATTTACATATCCTACATTTTATAATTTGGTATCAAAAATTTACGATTATATTTTTAGTCAATCAAATTTTTAACAACAATAATGAAAATGTACATGTTATTAAAGATTATTATTAGCAAAAGTAATAGCGCTATTAGCTAGAAAATTACATTAAAATAAATTATATTAAAATAAACATTACTATAAGGAAAATGAATTAATGTTAAATTGAAATGTAGAATAACTTTTACATAACTATCTTTATTAATTTCCGACTATGATCAATTATTAAAAAATTGCAATATTTTTATATGATACGCACTTACATATGCACGCATCATGCACGTACGCACGCGCATGTTTAATTTGAATATTTTAAAGTCAATTAGTTTTTCTTATTTTGAAGGCTCAATAATCCAATTTAATAACCCCATTGGTCGAGAATTCGCACGCATTCACTGATTCAGGCATACCAATACTATATTTGAAAATTACCAAATTCTTGTAAATTTTTTACAACCATATAGGTTTTTAGTATTTAATTAATGGCATGCATGACTTTAGTAATCTCAAAATCGACAACATGATATATATATCTATATACAATCTTTAGTTCAGCAAAACTAGCAAAACAAAAACAGCAAAGGTTAAGAGAATATTAAATATTAAATTTGCATTGATTACGAGTTACATCAGGAATGGAGAATAGTGGTGAGAGTGGAGACGATGGTGGGCCTTTAGGTTCGACAGCGTTTTTGGGGGGAGGTGGCGTCGCGGCGTCTTACATCGGTGTACAATCGGATGATATGGAAGGTAAATTAGCGTTTCTTTATAAAAAGAATTGATATCTGTCATTATGTAAAAATTTTTGTTACACATTGTGCACATTAAAATATTATGGAATTTGCAATCCATTATACTTGTTATCTGTTATATTATTATATATGTATATAGTTTCTTAGACTATCATGTTTACAATTTTTGTATACTAATAATCAAGCTCTTAACAAGTTTTTATGTTTCATAAGACTAATAAACAATATTCGTTATTGTGTATGCGTCGTTTTATTGTGTTTAACTCATTTTGGAAAGGAAACATATTGAAATTTTGCTAAAACTATGCTTGATAGATATGTTAAAAGAGATATATTAAAATAGAAATATATCAACCATATGTATTTATTAAAAGATCAATATTTATATCTGAGCAATATATTTACACAAGTATTCTTTTTTGTAAATTGTCATAAACGAGTCTGCAAATAAATACTTTGGGTAATAAAAGACTGTGTAAATTTTAACAAATGCTTCTAAACAGATGATCCTGAGAACACGGATGACTCGAATCACGGTGCAGGGGATCCATTGCAAAGCCCTGGTGTTTCCGCTGGTGGTGGGCCTCTTCGAGAACAGGATCGTTTTCTGCCAATAGCGAATGTGGCAAAGATCATGAAAAGAGCTATTCCAGAGGCTGGCAAGATAGCTAAGGATGCGCGTGAATGTGTACAAGAGTGCGTGTCGGAATTCATTTCATTTATCACATCGGAAGCGAGTGACAGGTGTCACATGGAGAAGCGTAAAACTATCAATGGTGAAGACATTTTGTTCGCTATGACCACGCTTGGTTTTGATAATTATGTCGAGCCTCTCAAAGTGTATCTGCAAAAGTATCGTGAGGCGACGAAAGGCGACAATCCTCCTAATACTGGAACGACTACTGGTAATGGGAAAACAGAAACGCAGAGTAACATATATGAGGATCAACTATTTGCCATTACCGCAACGGCGTCCAGTGTGACCAGTTCTGATAATTCGGTTATTTATAGTTATTCGTCCAATGAACAGATGCAATTTCAACTTTCTTGATCACTGAGAATTAAAGTGATATCGATATGTAAGACATATGCATTGTATGTTTTAAAATACTCTGTGTGATCTGTGAGATTGGGCATCGATAATGTTATACAAATCCAAATTTTGTGAAAAGAAATGCGAGTTTTGCCTAGTAATTTGGGCAATAAAGTATTTTAAGTTTTAATGTTAAGATATAATCATTATAAGATTCGATCGAGAATTAAAATAAACTTTGTAAAGAAGCAACTTGTAAGAATGCAAGTGCAAATAAACCAGGAGACTGTTTGCGAGAGACCTGGTTAATCCAATGGTGATGGTATTGTTATTTTCTCGGACACGACACAAGGGTAGAAAAACGTAGCCGATTCCTTTATTCTTCTATTGTTTAAGCTCTAAAGACGCATTCAGACTATTGGTTAAGCTGCGAGAATTTATGATTTAGGCAAAGAAACTAAAATCGGGTGATCGAGTAAGAACCGGCAGTAAATCGGCATAGAATTCATTCGTAAAAAACGTTCATGATGCGATACGTTATTTTTCACTCCGGTAATTGAGCAGGCGAGAGCAGAAGCTCGTGTCCTTTTGTCACTGGTGATACAGAACGACTCGTAGGCACAATAGGTTGCTCTTGTTGCCTCGATTGCGTCGACAACAGTGAAGTAGTCGGTAACGTTCCCGTCAATCGCATTTCTGTTTTCCTCGCCTTTTCCTTTTTGTGCGAACTAACGTGGCAAAATCGCCAGCGGCATGGAACGCAACGGCATAGGCAGAGGCATAGCAGTACGCGGAACAGGCAGCACAATAATCCGGCACACAGTAGTGATGGACCGACTAGTCTTAATTGTGGACTTAAGAAACCCTTTTCTCCAGTGCCGACAAATGAGATAACTAAACCGAGTGCTGTGGTCCCTAAACCCACGTAGAGCACGGTGTTCACTGCAGCACTGACTTCTCCTCTCTGGCGAATAGCATTACTGCTGTCATCTTCGTCGTCGTCCTCGCCGCTGCTTCCATAACAGTAACTGGCATCTCTTATCTGAAATGTGATATATTATTCATTAAATTCAATTTACGAATATCGTATTTTGATTGATAAGATTTCGGCGCAATATTCAAAAATCGTTTTCAACTAATTAATTTCTTTGAAAATGTAATTTGTTTTTTTATTTGTACCTGCACATTGAAAAAATATAAATATATTTTTTTTTGATATAATATGGATAATTTCTTTTTCTCTTCCTAATATCACAATAATATTACCCTGTTCCTCTTCATCCATCGCCGATGTGCCTCGCATTGCTTCGTCCTGTAACCATCTCGATATCCAGGCGATGTAGGAGATAAAGGAAGGGGCGAAGGTCTGTTGCAGCCTTGCCATGCTGCTTTACCAGGTCCCTGACCGCCGCACTGAAATATGTAATTCTCAGACATATCGTCATGAGTAATTGTCAAGGCCAATGTGAATCGCATGATCTGCCATTGAAATGACTTCATATAATGAATTATTTTGTGTTTTTATCATTAAGTTATTTGCATTTTATAATTATATCTTTTAAATCGTTGCGAAAGAAAATTGTGTGTGTGTATGCGCGCGCGCGCGTGTGTGTGTGTGTGTGCGCGCGCGCGCGTATCTGTTAAATTCAATATAGATACATAAAAATTTTTCCATAACTTTTTTGAACATATTGATGATTGTTTTTATGTTACATGAATGAACGAAAAGCTATTTTAATTATGATAGCCAAATGATAGCTGTGATTTATCTGATAATGATAGAATGTGATTTATCTTAAAGAACGATTAGTTTGGTTCATTACAGAATTATCTCGAAGATCGCTTGATCGATTTTTCCATAATTGAGCTGAAGAAGAAATTGATTAGTGAGATACCGCGTATATTCAATGCTCGCAGAATCATTGTATTAACGTTAATCTGTATGAACTTTATTTCTTAGTGTTGGTTGTTGGAAGAATCATATTGCGACGCTAATTTACGCGGAATTCACGCGGAATTTACGCGAAGAAAGGGATTAAGATCGCTATTCGACAGCTGACGACTCTGGCGTGACTTGATACTTACCCCGTACACGTAAGATCGTGGGGGATATCGTGGAAGCGGTGGAATGAGTCTGGTGGCGAAGTTGGAAGGTAATTCTCTAAAATTCACCACCTTACCCCCCCGTAATCGTTGTTTCTCTCGTCTAATCAATAGAGCAGCCTGCATCCCGCTCATTCATTTGCGTATACTATCGATTGTCGAAATGCTGACCTTTTTCTTTGCCTTCGCTTGACTTTTTGATTACTCTCTTTCTTTCCACTTATCCTTTTATCTGATTTTCCCCGTCCGATAATATGAAGAGAGACCGCTCTTTCAGGTTCAACTCAAAAATATACCGCCAATTCCGATCGGTATCGGACGTGATCTAGAGTTAAGATCGCGCTATCCATCGTCATCAACATCGATCGCTGTACGCCGACGAGAATCGTAGAAGGCATGTTTCACGCTATACTGAAATTACATTGCGAGCCTTTAGCCGACCTGGCCGAGGGCTGAGATATTCGGGCGTGGAGAATCTGTCGCCTCTCTCACTGCTCGATAGGTTTATCGCGTGTTGTACGCCACCAGACAGCCGATCGATGCTATTTGCTATACATTATACGAGGTGCCGGCAAAGGGAGATGTGGTGCAACCAGAGATAGCGTATACACGCTTAAGTGTAAGGGTAAATCATGTTAAAGCAATAGAATGTATATGTGTGTCGAATTCGTAATTTTCATTGATCTAATTTGCTGATAATCGCACTTGGCAGAGATAACGGTTACACAATGAATGGCATAATTGAATTATGCCTATGGTCCAACTTGAAGGAAAGAATAACAAAAGTATCCGTTCCAATCCAGATTTTTGGCGATAAAGGAATACACTGTCTGGCTAGAGAAGTAAATCTTTATTATCTATATTGACTTTGATCTTAGATATAATGACGATTTTAACACACTAAAAACTTAAAAAAATTATAGAACATTAAAATAAGATTCTTGTAAAATCACAGCCTTCCGTTAACTTGAACATTTAAGGATATCGCGTAATGATTCTTAAAATATATCATAATTTTGTCGAGTTTATCTTACTCAACGTACAAAACCAAACATCAGCGTTACAGAATTGATGATTCAACAGTTTTCTCTGCCTAATAGGCGCATTGCGTGACGCATTTATCTCGCATTTGCGTGATTTCTGGGCTGCGTGATTAAATATACGTGGAGAATTATAAGAAGATGAAAGGCATGGTAATAGTAATCGTGATAATAGTGACGGTAATGATATGTGAGAAAGAGAAAAAGAAAGAGAGAGAGAGAGAGAGAGAGAGAGAGAGAGAGAGAGAGAGAGAGAGAGAGAGAGAGAGAGAGAGAGAGAGAGAGAGAGAAAGGAGAGAGCAACTAAGAAACAGCGTGAATCCGGGAGGCTGGTTATGAGGGAGAGTGCCCGACGATGTACCCACCTGTAGCTCCGAAGTAGGAGGTGAAACTCGGAGATCGAGAATCGAGGGTGGCGGAAAAGGGAATTTACTAGACTTGGTCTGACAGGTGGCGGACGCTGAAGACTCGAGGGAGAGCGGAGGTGGTGAGATCGGGAACTGGATCGGCGAGACTGGCACGACCTGCTGGGACTTGTGGTAGTCAGCGTGACGACGTCGATCGTCGATGCTTGAATGGAACGCGGCGGATGATGACGACGTCGACGTTGGCGCTTGCTGTTGTTGATGTGCTCGTGGTATCTGCGATGTAGGCGCAATTTGGTGTGGACGATTGGTCGCGAGCTTGCTTGGATGATGGTGGTGATGGTGATGATGGTACTGGTACTGATGATGATGTTGGTGCTGGTGCTGGTGCTGATGATGCTGATAGTGCTGCTGTTGATGACGCGAACCGGGTGGGATGCCCTTCAATCTTGGCGGGATAACATTGATCGGTGTTTGCTTGCTGAGCTGCAGCCGTTTCTGCTTCCTCCGATTGGCGATGCTGGCACCACCCGCCGCAGCGTACATCGCTCCGCAGATTGCTGGCTTTTTTCCCGTTCGCCCGTCTGCGAAGCAGCTTCGCGGCTAGCCGTCTCGTTCTTGTTACGAATTATGTTGCATAATACTGATAATCCGTATCATGCGTCGCGTACGTCTCCTTATTTTGTCTTATCAGAATGTCCTTTCCCTTTGCCACGTTCTTTCGTTCTTTCCCTTTTTCTCTTGCCCTCTCTGGAACGGCAAGAAACGTGACGGAGCTCCGGCCGCCGTGGCGCCCGTCATTATAGAATCTACGTCTCTAAATCACTACGCGGCAAGCACATTGAAAGCGGTTCGTTTTAGCGTTGCATCGAGTCATCACTAATCAGCGAACGCATAACGCATTATTTGTCATAGGTTGTGTACATTACCTATAAATTGCCATCACGTTTATTTTATGCATAGCTTTTTTCGAAATAAAATTTTTTTTTCTTCTGTACCTCTGTACTAATACTGTAAGAGTTTTCGAAACTTGAATAAAATAATATGTTAAATCTATCTTTTATGTTATTACATTTTCTAATTTAAAAAATAAACAAATATATATTTCGACAAAAGAGACTGAGAAAATAAAATTTGAAGAGGAAAAAGGAAGATAATTTTGCTTTCTAAACATAGACATAAAATTGAATCTTAACACTTAGATATTACATATTACAGATATTACAATCAATTACGGTCATAATATTTAAATGTATTAAAACTCTTCGATTATGCGTTCGTTGGATATTTGAAAAGCAAGTACGAATAACAATATATGTAGCGAGCGATTCATTCGCATTGTTATCACAGTTATCAAAGAATATGTATTTAAAGATAAAAAATCTAAAAAGATATATATTAGTATGTTGTATAATATTATATATATAATAATAAATAAAAAAATGATATCGATTAATTCGAAATAATGATTTTTTCTTAAATATTCTAGATTTCTATGCAAAGTATATATGTAAGAGCATCTTGCTCTGCTTTTACTTTTCTCTAATTCCTTAAAGGACTACAAGGAAAATTGATTATATCTAATTGATTATATCTTTATATTTAATTATTACTTATTAGGTTTATTGATATAAAAAAAATTTTGTGTATAGTCACGTATGTATATGTGATAGAGAATATGCATGAGAATATGAGAAAGAATTTTTTATGTAAACTTCTTTTAATCTTGCATAATATTTTAAATATTTTTATAATTATATAAATTTGGTCACGTATGTAAAATGCTCCTAATTTTATATTTAAGAAATAATTTAAAGAAAATAATTGTTTGTGTATATATATATACAAACAATTATGTATGGCATTTCTGTGACATTTCTGTTATCTTAAGAAGTGAGATAATCTTGCATTAATTATTAATACTTTAGCATCATATAATTTTTATGATCGTCAATTTATATTTAGTCGATCGTATATAAATTACGCTAATATTTTAAAAAATTTAATTTCGATCACGTGTGTCATGTATATTTTTTGTACGTGTATCGATTTCTAATTTGTTTCAAGCATAACATCATCAATATTTAGCATTATTAAGCCAAAAGAAAAACTAAAGATTATTTCTATTGCCATTCTATATGCATATTTGTGTATTAATTAGAAATTTCACTATACATTGCAAATGTTTATTGTGAAATGATTGTAAAATAGCGAGAAAAGGCAATGAAAAGACATGTCGCAGTTACACGTAAATTATCATTACTTCAACGTTTCATTGCTGATTTCAGCAACATTTATAAACTGATATTTTTAAATAAGTAATAAACATTTGAGCTTAATCATAATTATAATTATAATCAACCGTTGTTAACAATTAATCGATGAAACGGAAGCCAAGTTATTTATGTTGGGAGAAAATCAGACGATAAACTTGAAGAAACGTCAACTCGTCTATATGATGATTAAAAAATATATGACAAGTGAATCATCATGAAGCGTTGATCATGCCTAACGAGCAAACGACATATGCATGCGATATATGCGTGCACAGAAATATAAACAAGGAAAATATATTCAGTGTGGAAAGACCGCGGATGCATTTGCTGGAAATTAAGAAACGTTCACGATGAACAAGATTCGCAAGAGATATCAGAGAAAGATAGTGATCTATTGAGAAACGTCATCTAACCGTGATAAAAAAGAAAGAGATAGAAATTACAGGCTGGCTGGTGGCCCCCGAGCATATCGTGTAATCTTTTTTTTTTTCGAATCGTTCTTTTTCATAATACGGAATGGAAATCTATTTTCTCTTTCTTATTGAAGAGGACATGGGGTATATATCGCGGAGAAGTGATCTAGGAACGAAGACGACGATAACAACGATGAGAGACAACGAAAGGGTTCCGCTCGATTATAGATCTTTCTTATTTTGATTCGATCGCTAGCAATCGCTGCAGCAACGGATGGCGGCCTTTAACTGCGGCTTCAACGGCGACAGCAACAGCAATATATAGCAAACGAAAAAAAAAAAGAAAGAAACAGGCATCAAGCCATCAACCAACAACATCAAAAACGACTGCGCGTACCAAACAATACGAGAGAAAGAGAGAGAGAGAAAGAGAGAGAGAGAGAGAGAGAGAGAAAGAGAGAGAGAGAGAGAGAGAGAGAGAGAAAGAAAGAGAGATATCGCCACCGTGCTCAACCCCCTTTTTCCTCCCTCTCCCTCCCTTTTCTTCCTTTTGCTCGTCCGCTCGCTTTCTCTTTCTCCCTTTCCCACGTTCACTTGACTCGTTCACGATAAATAGTGGTACGTCGACATTTTGTCGCCCCCGTTGCTCGTGGATACCCTTCTTTTTCGCGCTGTTCTGTCCGTGCGTCCGTCCATGCACCCTTATCACGGAATGCACGTTTCGTGAACGCGTATGGCGATGCGATCGAAACGAATGGCGCGTCTCTCACTTGATCAGCAAGGCGTGCGAAACCTCCATCGCCTTTCTCGCGAATGTAGGTAGACGCGCCCGTCAACCCCCGTACGAGCGTACGTACGGACCATCCACGACCACCGACTGACGGCTGAGCAGCCGCAAACAGCCGCATCGCACGCGCCTCTACTCTCTCTTTCTTCGTTTCTCTCTCTCTTTCCTTCCCTTCATCTTCCTCTCCCGTCCTCCCTCTGTTTCGCTCTTTCCGCCCTCGGCAACGCGCAGTAGCAGCCCTATGCGCAGGGCCGAATCTAAACGGGGATGCGAGCGAAATCAGCAGCTGATTTCTCACTTTCACCTATTTCCGCAGAAACATCGCATTCACGAAGAAAAGGGATTGTCGAAAAAATAAGATGATTTATGTAAGAGAGATATCATGTTACTAGAGAGACATTATCTTAAGGAAAAAGCCCTTAAGGAATCTGCCCTTAGAAAGCATTACATCAGTAAATATTTTATCTTCGAGCTGTTAAAGCTGCCAAAGTTCACTTGAAATTGAATGAGCGGATCTTGTTCTTCGCTTCAGACATCCTACATTTCATGAAATTAACGGAAACTCGCACGGCTGTTTTTGGCTCGCCCTCTGGCCTTCCCTCGACAGGCACAGCCACTTTAGAAGGGTGTTGCTAAACAGAGCGCGTGTGCGAAAATGCCGAAGTCGAATTCTGGGGCAACCCGCTTTCGCGCCTATTCACTCGCCCCGGTTGTAACCGGGTTACCTCGCCCTCTCGATCTCACCTGAGTCGATATCCGTGCTGACTCGTTGCCTTTGACCTTTCACCTTTATCATCTTAACCTGATTTCTCAATGCAGACGACATTCTGCTTTATCGACTTCATGTTTTCTCGAGTGTTGAAAATTTTTTACTTACGTTATTATGTAAATGTCACTAATATAATAATATAAATGGAAAGAAATTGAAATGCGAGGAATATTTGCGCGTGAAAAAGAGTTGTTCTAGAGAAATATTCTTTATTGTATAAGTTTAATGCTTTCTTTTTCTTTCCTCTGGAGAGAAGTAATGCGTCTTCTATAAAATAATATTTCTTTCATATAAGTTATTCTTTGTTATATAAAATTCATTAATCTATTTGTTTATATATCATTAATTTCTGAGGAATTAATTTTTGTTGTACGTGATAACGCAATAAATACAAGAATAAATGTAATAAATTTTTCTGTCTCGCTTGATTAATTTTCCATGATTTGTTCCTTAAATCAATTTCTCTAAAGCAATTCTTCTAAATTAATTTCCTACTCGTTTATGCATTCTTAATCTAATTATATCATTTGTAATTTCTAACCATTGAGAACTGCAAGATGCACGATATTTTTTTTACAAATGCCTCATATCCATTTACGATGCGTTTAATCTTTCGCATCTTCAAATGTATTTTTGCACTTTTGCATTTTTTATTGTTGAAGTTTGAGATCGTATCAATATTAGATACTCTTTGACCCGTAGAAATATAGAGATACGCCCATCTCGAAAATGTTCAATCAATGCCAACATAAAAAATAAATATACTCTTGTACCCTTAACCTAAATGATTTGTCGCAGCTGAGTGAGATTAGATGTAAGCATGTGTTATTTAGTGATGATATTCAACAGAAAAAGCTGAAAAAGACGTTGAATTTAATAATATTTTACAGTATTTAGACTGATATGTATTAATATATTTATTTCTGTAAATGAAGTGATAATTGAAAGAACACAAGTGCACAAAATTGCTAACTATTTCGTTAATATTTTAATGTGAATAATAATTATTATATAGATTAATCGTCATAAAATTTATAATATACACAAAAGTACAACTATATAAGATATTCCATTTTGAACGTAATATACGTAACTGTGCGAATACGTGTGTGGATCATTGTGATGTTTAATAATACATAACAATGAATTCGGTAAAGAGCAACAACGAACCTGGTAATGGGTTGGAGGATCTTGATATACCTGGACAAGTGTTTTTGAGAGATGCTTTAACGAGTTGTACAGATCCATTGAAGGCTATCGAAGAATTTCAAGTAATTAAAATATATGTTTTATCTAGTATTTTGTAAACCAATATATTTGTGCAAAAAGATAAAACATGATCTTTCTTACAATATAATAATACTCTGGATTGATAATTATATCTTGGAAAGCTTGTTGTATAAAAAATAGTTATTATAATTATTAATAATATATAGATCTTTTTAAATTGATTATAATAAATATTTTACATCTTGTGTTTCTTAATAATTATCTGTTATATTTCAGTTAGAAAATGGTATATTATTACCATCATTACGTCCTATGTTACCCTTGCTTGATTTACATGGAGTTAGACGATTAGATTTTCATGCTTCTGTTCTTGAGGAATTACGTGAGAAATTAATAAAACGGATTAACGAGATTGGTGTAGAAAGAGCTGATAAAGGTGCTTCTGGCGATAAAAGACTGAAAGAATTATTATCCAAAAGTTTTTCTGCTGTAAGAGTCGCTGCTTTGCGACCTGTTGTTATGTCTAATTTAAGAAATACTCCGCACATTGAGGACAAGTATTTGCGGGTATTAGTTAAAGAAAAGGAATTGTATAATGATGCAGATACAGAAGTAAAACGACAAATTTGGAAAGATAATCAAAGTCTTTTTGGGGATGAAGTTTCTCCATTATTTAGTCATTATATTATTGAAAAGGAACAGATTTTATTTGATCATTGCAATTTAAATAGTCTATTTTTTATGCCGTCTCCTAAGGTATATACATCGTAATTGATCCAAGATTCAAATTTGTGATTAAGTTTTTTAGTCACTTGACTAATTTTATTGTTTCATACAGGTAAGAAGACAAGGGGAAGTTGTGCAAAAATTAGCCCACATGATTGGGCATAGCGTGAAATTATACGATATGGTACTGCAATTTTTAAGAACTTTGTTTCTACGTACCAAAAATATTCATTATTGCACTCTAAGAGCAGAATTGCTAATGGCATTGCATGATTTGGAGGTAGGTGCATATAATATATACATATATTCTGTTAGTTATTTTTATTGGTAAAATAACAGAATATGATATAGTTTATTACCTAAATATCGTTTCTTTTATCACATATCGTTTTCTGATTTATATTTACTTATTCTTTTTTTCTTTGCAGATACAAGATATTATCTCTGTAGATCCATGCCATAAGTTCACTTGGTGTTTAGATGCATGTATCAGAGAAAAGAATGTAGATGTTAAAAGATCCCGTGAATTGCAAGGTTTTCTGGATAGCATCAAAGTATGGTATTAAATTGCATTTATATATTATAATATTATTTATTGTATTAAGATAGCAATATGTTTTATAATTTTGTGCAGAGGGGACAGGAGCAGGTATTAGGAGATTTGAGTATGATTTTGTGTGATCCCTATGCAGTGAATTTTCTCGCTAGCAGTGCAATCAAAATAGCGCTTCATTTGATAAACAGTGAGGCATTGCCGAGAGACAACGCTGTGCTTGTATTATTATTGAGGATGCTTGCACTTGGTTTATCCGCTTGGCAGATGATCGATTCGCAAGATTTTAAAGAGCCAAAATTAGACAGTCAAGTTGTTACGAAGTTTTTGCCCGCACTTATGTCACTTATGGTAATTTTATAAAATATTTCGTTAATAAACGATATTTGAATTGCGAAAGATTCAATGAAGTTTAATTTAATGGATGTAAATGTATGATAATTTAATTAATTTTTTAGGTAGATGATCAAATAAGACAACTCAATTGTAAACTTCCACCCGACGAGAGGGAAAGTGCAATCGCAATTATAGAACACTCTGGGCCACCTCCCGATGCCTGCCAGGCCTATGTTCAACTCTCTGGAGTAGCAGCAGTTTTGTCGATGTATTATGCTTTGCATATTGGTGGTGGCGGCGGAGTCGGACGAGGTAGAGGAGACGCTAGAGGTCTGATGAGAGTACTGACAACTTTACCAAATTGTCAAGCGCAACGGGCTTTTGAAGATCCATTTTTGCATACATTGGTAATATTGATTGATATCGCTATTGATAATATTGGTAATGATTATATCGAGTATCATAATATTTGTGACAATTTATATAAAACTATTATAAAATATTAATACAAAATATTAAATATAAATTACTAATATAAAATATTAAATGTTAATAATTTCTATAGTGATAATTTCAATTTTTAATTACAGGTTTCATTGCTAATATTGAATATGTCTGACGAATTTTCAAACGAATCCTTCTGTACAGTAATCTTCGACGAATTTTTCTTAGCTGGTTTAGGAAGAGATAATGTTACGCGGCATTTGTTGAAATTATTGTGGTATATACATCCCAAATTGCCTTCGTTGCGATTACATTCGCTGTTGAAAACTTTGCAACCAAACAGTCAGGTAATAAATAATATTATCGCGACATTCAACAATTTTTAATTTTGTTATTGCCTAATAATTAAATATGATAAATTTTTTCTAATCTTCTATTAATTACATATTTTATGATTTGCAGCATAATGAAACAGTTCATACTCTTTATGAATCTTTGCGTAACAAGGTCGGTAATCATTCTACAGAAGATCAATTAGCAGCTAGAACTCAGATAGATACATTAGGTCTTGATTCTTCTCCTGCGCTTACTGGGTTACCAAAATCAGCATCAACTACATCTTAAGAATATCATTCTAAAAGAATGAAATAAAATGAAGTTTTCGTAATTCGAATTATAAGTTTTACTAAAGATATATATTATCATTGACGTATTTTCTAATTTTATTTATCTTTAAGATATCTGTAGTTCTTTAAAATTGTCGAAAATCTTTTGATTCAATCATTTTATAAAATGCAGTAATTATTACAATTATTAAATAGTTATTATTATATAAAATTCTACAAAAAAATTAAAATATAAAAAATAAAAAATGTTATTTTAAGTGTTTTAATAAGACCTATTAAATCATATCAATATTTGATAAGGAGAAACATATAAATACATAAATACACACACACACACAGACAGACAGACAGACAGAGCAGACAAACACATTTATAATAGTAAATCATATACTATTTACATTTTTATCATATTTAATCATTCGACTGATTTACATCATTTACATCATGATTTACATCATTTCTTATACTTATTATAAATCTATCCAAGTAATTGGAATCCAATTTATACAACTTAAGTATCATTGATACATATATTGAAACTGGTTTTGATTGGAGTAATGATTGTAGTTCTGCCTCTATCAAGCTCAACCTGCAATTATATATATATATATTTTTAGTTTTTAGCAATTAGATTTTGCACTTTGCAACAAATTTTGTAACTTAATTTACATTTTAATGATAATAAGGCCCACAAGTTTCCATTCTGCAGTTAGAAAAGAAATGTTTTTAGCAGATAGATTGAAAGTACTGATCAAAAACTTCACCAGGGAATATTTCTCATCATATTTTATAGTTTTGTAAGTACGCTCCATCATTACAAGGCTAATCTTATTCTGTATGAGAAAATGTAGCAAATTCGGCAATCTGAAATCAAATACAAATACAAATATTTGCCAAGTGATGCGATAATTAGGGCTTGAATAAATTCCTTTAACATATAATCATATTGAAATAAAGATTGTTACACTGTATTGAGTTTATCCAAGAAAACTTTTTGCCGGGCTAGATTGGGCATATATTTTTCCATTAATGGTAATACGGATTTATTGTCATCATCTTTATCTTTCTCCGCTTTCCTATTGCTATCTTCAGATGATGAATATGCCATTTGTCCTTTATAGAACGCACGTACCTATAATTTATAATTATAATTATTATTTGATTACTTGATGTATTCTATTTTCAATCAATAAAAAGTGAATACTGGTACCTTCAATTCTAGTTGTTTTCCTTCTTCCTGGAGTACAGAAAAATCTGGCAAAGGTTTAAGGATATTTTTTTCCTGTTTGGCACAATTTCTTAGCTTATTTTCTAATTGCATCTTATTCAATTTTTTACATGTTTTTTCATGCTTTTCTTGCTGTATAAATTTTTCTAATAACCGATCCTTTTCATCCTCTTTGTCAAATAGGATGCAAAGCGTATCTTTCGTAATCCATTCTCTAACATTTTGTTCGACGTGTCTTACTAGATCGTAATAAACATCATCTGGCGTTTTTACATTATTGGATTCTTTTTGTTTTATCAATTTAGTTTTATTAATTTTATTCGCATCTTTTTTTTCTTCACATTTAACATGAGGATTGGAGGGCATTACAGCACTGTTGCTATGTATTTCATCCGATTGGGTTTGTAATGTTCTAATTTCATCATTTTTACTATCTGCATCCGATTGGAATCGCGAAGTTTGTTCAATATTATGTTTAATATTATGTTTATGCAGAATATGTTTGCATTGTCTAATGCTTTCTACTTCTAAATTTTCTGATTTTATATTTATCTTTTCAGTATTATCATTGTGATCTTTCATGGATTCTTGTGTATTATAATCTTTGTTTCTTGAATTCTTATATGGTTTTGATAGATTTGTTTCATAATTGAATATCTTTTGCGAATCAGTATTTAGAGAAATTTCTTGTATATCTTTCTCGATATTTACATTGTTCAATAAATTATGTGTATTCTTTTCCTTGAAGTCTAATGTATCACATGATACATCTTTTGTTCGCTCGATTGTGTTGTATTCTGAATATTTTTTCTTATCATTGGTATTATCAGTTATACTCTGCATGCAATTATTATCAATAATTTTATTTCTAACTACACATTGCGCAGGCTTAGAATTTGTGGATAAAATCTTGAAAACTGGAATATCCACATCTGTTCTGAACCACAGCGGGCTATCCAATATTTGTTCGAAAAGATAATTGTATGCTCTATAGCATAATAAACTACAAAATTTTTTCCGTTTGTTGATATCATATACTTTATTGCTACGTGTTGATATATGATATTTTTGTTGAAGAACATTCAATGATTTCGAACATAGAGCATATCCACATAGCTTTATTAGTGTTCTTTCCTCTACTACATCTTCCATATAAGATTTGTTTAAGTATCTCAACTGTAAAATCAATGAATGACATTATTGTTTTCAGATCTTAAATGTTATTACTCAAATAAAGAAGAAAATATATACTAGTATATTTACATTTTGTAGAAGCCAATCCGGATCTACATTTGTTTCCAAGAGTTGTTCGACTATCAGAAGAGCCTGTGCCTTGCACGTCTTGTTCATTTCTATAATTTTCTTCGATTGTCTAGAACAAAAATGAGAAATTTGATAGAAAAGAATCATAAAATATCATTTCCAAGAAATAAAAAATTAAACTTACTCGTTCGTAAATTCTCCTTTGAACAGTTTTTTACTCATTGTTACAGTATTATTTTAAATGATAAAATAATAAGTAAGTAAAATGATTCACACACACTTCTCTTTATTTATTTTCAATGTTCGTATTTGTAAAATACACAGTTTCTGCTTCTTTAATCTATATTCACATTCCCTATGTTAGAAAATTTAAGAAATAACAAATAAATTGCATTCAAGCATTCAAGAAGTATAAATAAAAAATGAAGTGAACCTTATAAAATAAGGTTATTAATGAAGTTATAAATTATGAAGTGAATATTATGCGTTATTAGCGTTTTTTAAATATAATTTCAATAATAATAACAAATTCATATATATTTTAACAAATTCATATATATTCGTTCTTCTTCTCTATCTGATAAAAAATATTACAACAAGAACTTTTATATCACAAACATAAAATAATCGACAGCATGTGAATCGTAATACCAACTAAACTTTTCGGAAACAGAGCATAGTAGACTAGGAATTACCACGAGTAGTAGACTAGAACTAAAGATATAAACATAGTGCCTGAATAGTAACTTATAGTAACTTATTGTCACTTATTCATCGGCTAAAGATTTGCACAATAGGCATAATAGGTACAGGAATAATAAACACTGTAGTATCAATAGCGCAGAATAGAATCAATCAGTTCAGTTTCGTTTAAATGATGCAGGTTGCCATCCTTCAGGCGCTAAATTCGATATTCCTTCGATATGTAATTATTATTTTTTATTACATTATTACTTCTATTAATTAATAGAATAAATAAATAAATAAATAAATTAATTAATAGTTCTATTAATTAATCAGATGAAATTAAATACAATTAAAATTAAAATTATTTAAACATAGGGAGAAGAAAGGTTTGTAAAAGAAAATATAAAAACATCGATAAATTTAAAATATCATTGCCAGAATATATTTCTTAAACTTTTTTAGTTATCCGTTCTAACAAGCCGCTATTATTCGCTGTTAGCTATAATATATATTCATATATATCTATCGCTTGGGTCATACTCTCTCTCTCGCATTCATAAATATAGAAACATGCACACTAAAGATAACAAAATGAGAAAGAAATTCTTCTGTACACCATTGATTGCAAAATTGCTTCATTAGATATGTATTCGCTCGCACTTTTATTTTTGTTATATTATCTTAACATAAGTATTATCGTACTTGCTTTACAAACGTTTCTGTGACAATAAACGATTCATTCATAAGAAGAAATTTTCAAGTTCCTGTGAAGATTACAATCCGTGAATATATATATGCAACATGAATATATAAATTGACGAAATATAGTTGTACCATACAAGTCGATGCAAATGTCATATTTATGACAAGTATACTGTGAAGTATTCTGCAGAGAAATAATGATTATCGTTAAGTGAACTACTATCATCGATTTTGTAAATTTAGGAGAAACGAAATGTGCAATAAATCGCTATATATTTGCGCGTAAATTCTTTATCGAATTATGAAGCGTGTGTCCGCTGCGCCAATAATGTTTATGATCTTTCTTAACTATTTTTGCTTAACTGTTCTTTCGTAGATCACAGCATCGGCTATAATATCGCGTTTCGCTGTATACAATATTAATATAATATTAAATCGAGCGATTTTAGAATACAAAGAGCTATCAAAAATTCCGTGTTAAGGAATCTTGGAATAATTCTTCTTATGAATTTCTTATCGAATATTCCTAAAAAAGAAAAGGAAAAATGAAACAGCTTCTAGATTGAGGACAATCCGAGAGATAAACATTTTTTTATAACTATTAACATTGAAATCATCTATCAAATGGAATTGCCCGACTTATCGCATAACGAATCATTACCATTCTTGGATTGTTTAAGGCACGTATTGTTTGACGTGAACGATTGACACTATGTGCCCTAATTGATATTTCGTGGGACGTTTTGGTTTTGATTAATATTGAGCATATGCATATATTTATATATATTATTATTGCATCCGCGATTTGAGCTATCCTTAACGACTAACATAGGCCTGAATGAGACATCATCATCATTGCATTATTTTGCCGAGTGTATTGCTGTCGCGCAAAAGACAATGGAGATTAACCCTTTGACTACGAAGAGCGCAATACGCTAATATAAAATGAAATCTACGATATCGAAGAGAGCAAATAGATTAAGATTAATCGCATCCCCCGATTTTGGGATGCGAGAATCCATGTCGATCGGCATCGGATGATTCGTAAATCCAAGATTATTGGAAACTGAAATAATAAAATATTCCTAATTTTTAGTATTTTACTGCATTCTCGCTGTATATTTAGCGCTAAATATGTCGGACTTATTTTGTGTTTATCCTGTTTATATTATACAAAGAAAATCAGATAACTATGTTCAGCACCAAATATACGCGATGATGATAATAGAATACTTGTGTATTCGAGAAAAGAAAGATACAAAAGTTTGAGATAACTAAGCTAAAAATTCGAATAGATCGAATAGATCTACGCTTTCTTAATTACGATCTTCTTCGGTGTAACGAAAGTAGTCTCCTAAATTCTTTTCGCGAATATTAAGGCTCCATAAGAATATGGAGTTGCTAAGTATACATATCTGTTACTGATATACATTTTCCTTGGGACACCCTGTATGCGATAACTCGTTCCGCAAACAATGTTCATGCATTGATATCGTACATAAGGTATCTACGAATGTAGCGACGCACACACGACTTCGTAGTAAACATTATTATACAAAAAGTCTTCAAGATCACATCATTAACATCATCGTTCAGCGGCGCCCGAATCTATTCTAATCTAAATCTGCATAGATACGTCTTTTATTATAATTACAAAGAAGTAAAATGAATATCTTATATTCCTATATCTTAAAAACAATCATCCTTTTTTATTTCCTTTTATTTTTTATTGAGAAAGTCTTATTGAAGAAAGACATAGAAAATATAGAAATCTTTCTGTTTGATTCGAATTGATTCGGGCATTATATTTTGTACGGCTGCCAAATGTTCCGCTGTTCGAGGGTTCGGACTTTTGAAATTCAGCCCCTTGGAACCTATTTACTTCAACTTTCGTATATCTTTCAGATCTTATACGAGACGTCTTTCCCGATTTTCTCATTGTCTTTTGTTATGGTTTCGAGATATCATCTCATGTTCTTTGACCAATCATACATTATTTTCTCTAGTTTGTTAAAATTTGCTCTAAAATGTTATTTTTTTTAAATTATATTTTTTAAAATTATATTTTTTAATACTCGCACATATTTCCATATATATTATAAACTTTCGAAAAATAATCTCTATATTCTTTTATTTTAGTTACAATCGAACATATTATATCATATTCGGCATAAAAATTTAATATCCCGACTTCTATTCCCTATATTAAATATTGATTATATATATAACCACTAGTAATATTATAATTATAGCTATTTCTCCAGAATTTAAATTTAATAAAAAGTATCCCAACATTAATTATATGTACGTAATGTTCGATAAATCTACAGAGACACTGGCCACGCGTTTTAATACGCGAATAACTAGGAAGAAAAATTAATAAATAGGATATAAAATATATTATACAATAAAAGACAAATTTGGTTCAAAAAGATATTTCCTGCAAAATCATAACTTCGCCTGAGATTCTAACGAAGCAAAATCAAATATCTCCTTCAAGGTAATCTCTCTCAAAGTATGTCGTATCATAAATCTTTTTATGTTTTTGGACAGAAATGTCATGAATGCGTTTCGTTTGCAAAAATTTAAGTGACAAGCCTTATTCCAGATGTGGATTAGTGGACTTATTACTATCGTTCAAGGGGCTGAATTCAAGCGAGAAGTCTCATCTTACTCGTATTATGTCCATACATTTTTTTCACACTGTTCTTCATGAATTCCCTCTAAGGATACCGGGGATCCGTTAAATGCCGCGTCGATACCGCGGGATACTGTAAATTGTGGTAGGATCTGCTACGTCTATAATAGTCCCGCGGATATGAGGTCGCGTAGAAATACGGAAAGTAAGGCGATTGGAAAGATGCTGAGGGCTGAGCACTTTCCTCGCCTGATCCGCCAGCCGATATCGCTGCGCCGGGATAGTCCGGCGCTGGATGTGACGGTTCACTGGTGGTACTGGGCTGGAACTGTGATAGACCGTACAGAACGCCAATGGATCTCCTCCACAAGTCCTGACGGGCCTGGCTGTGCTGATCTTGTTGGTTCTGTTTGCATTGATGCCTTCTGCTCTGCGACGAACCGCTCTCCGTCGAATTGCTATCCTCGCTGGTGCCCAGACCAGGATCTCTTTCCTCGAATGCCGCCATGCTCGTCGCGGGACTATCAGAAGACGACTTGACAGCTCTCGGGGTGTAATAGACTAGATTGAGATGTGGGATCACGTAGGGCTGCTGCTGAGGGGTTGGCGGTGGCGGGAGTTCCTTTTCATGCGCCTCGTTGTTCTTCGCGTCCTCCGTTTCTTCGATTCCCATAGTGCAGATGCCGGGTCCGAAGAGCGACAGCAAGACCGGCAGCAGGAATATACCGTGCATCGCGCCGATGAAGATCACCAGGAAGACCATCTTGAAGAACACCAGGAAGATATAAGTGCCGGCGAGCAAGAGTGCCATCAGACCGAGTATCGTCGAGGCAGCACCCTGGACGATTGGTAGACCCAGGCTGTACAAACTGTCCTTGACGCGATCTTCCGCTCGCGGGCGTTTCGAGCTCATGTACGCGTAGCAAATATGCGCGGTGAAGTCAACGCTGAAGCCGATGCACATGATCAGATTGATCATGGAGATGCTGTCGAGATTGACGTCCCACAGCGCCATGTAACCGGCTACGCCCAATTCGATCGACACGATGCAGAAGGCAACCCATAGACAGCAGAAGATGTTGGGGATGAAGATAAAACTGATTAGCATCATGACGAGCGCGCCGAATATCATGCACTGCAAACTGGTTGGCCGGACTAGCTCGAACTGATCGAAGAACACGAAATACGGATGGAATACGCTGGCGTTCAGTGGCGACGAATCACAGATGCGACGTAGCTCCTTTACCATGTCCTTCTCTTGATTGGTGCCACTCACATTTACCGCCTGTATCAGGAATCGACTTGCCACGATCTTCTCGTCCTTGTCGTCAAACTTGACGTCCAGCGAGAAGGAACTAGTCGGGTACAGCCAGACCTCCTTGAGCGCCTTGATGAAGTTATGTTCATCCTTGATAGTGACATTCAGGTATTCCTTGTTGTCCGATACGTAGCTGAGAAAGCTGCGGAGCCAGCTCTCGGTGTAGATAGGCGCGCTGATGTATTTACTCGCCTCAAGACTTCTCGTCAGGTTCTCCATTTGTTCCTGAATCACTGGATCGCTATAATCGTATGTCCCGGATATTATTACCTAAAAAAATGACGAAGATGCGATCAACATATACGTTAGCGTTTCATCGAACTTGAGAATCGCAAAAGCAGAATCACAAACAATGATGAATGATCGAAAATCATTGACTCATAATCGAGAAAGTTACACGTAACATCTCTTCGGATTACGTAGACTTTGAAGATCTATCGCGAAAAGATATCTCAACGACAATCTAATTCTTCGGAGAAGCTCTTGAATTAATGACAAAATAATAAAGATTAAACTGATATCATTAAAACAAGCAAGCAATGAAATAATATAATCATATATCTTATGACATGTATAACTTTCATTCATTGAAGCAACTTACGCACTTAGAAAGAGGATTAGTATTCATCAAATATCGATTTGGCCATTCGTTAGCTTTCTATTCCGGAGATCCGTAAAATTATCAACTGTGCTGACATGCTACGCTTGCGACCACAATTACCTTTTCGGGGATTCCTGCCTGTGTCCTCGTGAAAGTAATACCGAGAAAGTAATCTCATTATCCAACTTCCCTTCGAGGCCGCGAGGAACCACGCATCTCGTCGAGTCACGTTTTGTCACGATTATACAATTTTGTTTGATCTTGAGATGTTGACGCATATTTCAACATAGGGATTTCACGAACGGTCCTAATTACCCCCGGTACCATTAAGACTTCGTCATGACGGCAGTTCTTCGGTGAGCGACGTTTCCGCGAAGTCATCGGAACTCGACGACTGTGACGCCGGGACGTTATTAATATCGTAAGGAAACGCGATAGTGCGAGACCATCTTTGAGAAACGTACTTTCACTACGATGTGCCGGACTATCGTAACGGGGAAAGATCCCAGTGAAATTCAGTTCGGACGTATCTCGCTGCGCTTATGACTTCACTTCATCGGAGATCTGAACGCTGCGCATTTCTTTCAGCACGGCGTTGAAATCGCTTCTGGCGCGTTATGAGATATTATCTAATTGAGAGCAGTTTTCGATCACGAATTTGTTTGATGTATTTTCAATCTATTTTTAGCTATGAATTTCACGTGTCTCCTCTTTTAAAATAAAAATTATCTGAATTGAAAGATCCGACTTGACAATGTTTTGTTAATTCGGTATTTCCGTGTCTCCACATTTTACATACATTCAAATGATAAAAATATATGAAACATTAATCCAAAGTATTATTAAATAAACAAATTTTGAAATTATTTGCATAATTGCTTAATTCCTGAAATAAAAATGTTTTACGGCTTCTTATTTGAAATTATTTTATTATAGAAAATGTCGTGTAATAGTGTGCACGCGGCGCGTATTGTTATTAAAAAAAGAAGGATATCTTCGTTAAATGTGAATGTAAATGTTCGCGATGAAACGATTAAAGGTCAAGCGAGTGCAAACTAATGGAATTTATACGAGAATTGGGAATCTCTCCGTTAATCCTTCTTGTCGGTTGATTGGATCGGAGAAGCGTGATGTAACGAACGTTGCTTTTCTTAAAGTCTGCGCTAGCCAGTCGGAGAAAGTTGTTTGCACGATATCACGTTGTATCGAGGAGAGCACGTGACATAATTGCGCGTAGTGGATTATGCGTGGCGTTTTCGAGCGTAACGCACTCCGTTCTTCCGACGTTACTGTTTCTTTTTTTTTGCCGTTTACAGGCAAATGTTTCTCCGAATCTCTCCTACTTGCGTGAAGACCGGAACTCAATGGATATTGACGGACAGGTATCCCGATTTTGCGCCTCGAAAGAATAACGAAACCATCGTAAAAGTGTGTTACTTTGCATAGTCAATACAGAATTGCAAAAAGGCACTGTTGGCAATCGAGATATTCAAATAGAAATCGGAACCTGTCCGTTATGAATTTCTTTCTAATATTGCGGTATCGCTCTTTTCTTTTTCAATTTTCAAGATTTACGAGAAAGTGAGACTCTGTACGCGTTAACTATAAAATACGAGAGATAATGCTTAAACGCGGGAACCTCAAAAGACGGATATGTAACATCAAAAACGAATCGTGATTTTTGTGATCCTTTGAAAGAATTTACCTATTTCTGAGTTTCTGTATGTGCGTAACTTACCTGTATTCTATAAGGAAACTCTCTGAAGTAAAAGTCCTCACGATCGTAGAAGACGATCGAATAGGAGTCTTCCTTGGAAAGTTTACGCCGATCCAAACCCTCCTGGAGGGTTGTAAGTCCGTAAATGGCGCCCATGAGATAGCTCATGAAAATAAAGAGCACCGCTATTTTTACGTAGCGGCAATTTAGCGCCGCTGCCAGATAATCACGGAACCAAGTCATGCATCCGTGCTCAGGATTGTCGATCGGATTGTGAGGATCGTCTGGATTAATCCCGCCGGAGCACAGTGCTCTGTAGAACCACGATCGGTGGGCTGAAATATTACAAACACAGCGTGATTAAACATACGATGAATTTTACATTGAAAATTGATGACCTGCCGAAAGAAACAATAAAGCGTAAAATCTCTCGCCACGTATTATAAAGCGTTTTTAATCGTGCGTTGTTGATTGTTGCACGCTAACGGGATAGCGATTGTATTAACTTTTGACATTTCGCAATCGTCCGCGTGTTAATGTTTAAGAAGATGAAACAAGGAGAAAGCAACTACTTTCTATTACGTAACGCCATGTGATCTAACGAATTAAACGTATCCAAACGTAACGCACGTTGACGTAACTCCGATACGTTACGCTAATAGACGTAACTAGATTTCGAATGCCGGATTGTGAATGACGACGATATGTAAGACATAGTAAGCGACACGTGCTTAAATTTAAAAGAAAGACCAGCAACGCTCGAGCAAATTAAAATCCATCAACTCAAGACGAGAATGAGCAAGAGAATAATCTTTTCTAACACTAAGATTATCGTTGCGCGTCGGGACAGTTTTAAATTATTCACAGATATTTCAAGGAAAGATCAAGTAGCTGCAATACTTACAAGATTTCGATAATGGCTCCACTTTGCAACAGACTACGCTGTGCAAATTTTCTCGTTCGCAATAACCGCTAATCGCTACGCAACCACTGAAGAACGTTAAGTGGAATAGGAAAGTGAAGACTACCGCAAAACCTATTTAATGCATTCCATATGAAAATTATGAATCGTTGATTTATATTATTTTATATTACATTTATTGATAGAATCTTAATTTTAATTTTCTCTCTCTCTCAACAATGATTAATTACTCTTTCTACAAGGGTATTAGATTTTTTACAATTTACTCAACACATTCATCTTCTTTTACATCTTTCATTAACAAAATATTGAGACCATCTGTCTTTGATCGTAGATCTACGTGAAGGTATAGTGCAGATCATTTCTGTCATACCTGAATAAATGCAGAAAATCTGAACCGATGGGAAAGGTGACAAGATACCGATGAAGAAGGATATCATGTCTGTTAAGGATGTTATAGTGATGGAGACAGCAGCCTCGCTCAACGTTGCCGCCATTCTTTCCGGTACCGGTTTGGAGATGCTCGTTCTTCTCCAAGCTGCCAACATGACGAAGGTATCATCGATTCCAATCCCTGCAATGAAGAATTATTTGTATTATCATTATTGTATTTTTATATATTCCAATTTAGCGGTTATCCTTAACGCGATAAATACAAATACTTAATTTGCGGAAAGTCGGCTCCAAGTTGGCCGAATAGTACTTTTGACGAATTAAAAAACATCTTTTCTATTTAGTTTCATCTTTCTGAATTCCTTTAAGGAATTCTTTTCGCGAATTATTTACAGATTTTCTCTTATTTGATCATAATTATGGAGACATTTCAAACTATGTTTTTATACGTAATGGAACAGTTAGTCGTAAATAAGTCTTCCAAGAAGAATGATATTGTTTAAAATAGAGAATGCGTTTTCTAGATATACAATTATTTCTCGAAGATTTATCACCGTTCTGTTTTTCCGTTTTTCCTGTCACGTTCGTACACTATACACGCGTCACGCACGTTTAATTTCTCAGAGTTAACATGAGTAACAATAAAAAGAATACGGTATGTAATAAATCAAAACCGCGGAACAATACATTAACGTTTTTATTATCATATAGCTATCATATATGTATAGTATATCATATACGTAATTAATAGATATCACGTATCGCTTCTTACAGGATATCTAATTCTGTCATTTTACGTCCACTTGGAATTATTAGAAAGATTGTAACTATTTTACTGTAAATTTTGAAATCGGAATTAATCATCCAATATAATATGATAATCGAGTGATCACCGAATTTCATCATTGTATTAGTTTTAATTAGGTCATACGAAGACGGCCATAGATTTGATGAAATCAAAGTGAATAATAATCGCTTTCAAGAATCGCGATCGGTGGATTGGATCGCACAGAGCCATTATTATCGGTAAAGGCTGATTTCGCTTCGAACGCACGCGAGCGCGATGTTGAAAGGGAAAAGGAGACTTCCGCTTTTCACATAAATCACAGTTCGTTTATTTCGCTTATACGCACCCGACGTAGCCAACGTATTTATCATCGGGAATATGTGTTTCTACGACAGGCATTTCTATAGACGTGACAAGGGATTACGACGTCGCGTTGCAAAAAACATGAAACTCTGTTATTATTTTTGTTGCCCAATTTATGCAGAGTACTAATTTAAACATCGATTGACAAATTCCCACTAAGTTCGCCGCTAATTCCTGCTCAAATTCCCACTAAGTTCGCCGCTAATTCCTGCTCAATAACAATTAAGGAAGTAACAACCATGGGAGGTACATATCTGCCATCATCGAAAATATAATTATTTCTCATACTTACGAACGTTTTACTTACGTACTTATAAATCATTTTCGAACATATATGATTATCTTTTTTCTTCTAACGATTCTTGTTTAGATGCTTTGCGCAAGAACGGAGTATTATGATTTGCAAGAGAGTTTGAGCATTCACTCTAATCGATTCGTATCGGAAGATGCTAGTTGAGAGAGAGCTTCGCGACTTCGCATCGATTTTGATAACGGCTTACCGATCATGAGGAACGGCGCGGCAAGATTGATGCCGATAAAGTCGATCCGCAGGTAGATGCATAATCCAAAGGCGGCGACCGTCGCCATCGCGGCCGAAATGTTGCCCAGAAGACCGAGCCAAGGCTTGCTACGTACCCAGTCGGTCATCATGCACGTCACGACCGAGAACATGCCCATTATAATGAAGGTGCTAGCGAAATACGGCACGACCGTCTTCGTGTTGGCCTCCAGTTCCAGTTCGAGGGTCCTCGAGGCGAATCTCGCCGTGCTAATGTACTTAAACCTACCCTCGTCCTCGGCCTTGCCGACGACCTCCAGGAAGGCCTCCTCCCAGGCGGCGCCGCTGATTTGGGAATTGAGAAGAAACATCCGAAATTAGATCGGGACAGATTGAAGAGAGATTGAAGAGCGCACGTGAGAAGTCTTGGAATAAGTTCATTCTGGTCCACTGAGAGATCACAATGTATATTAATCTACAATGTATATTGTAGATTAATCAAACGAGATTTATGACTATTTGTGTGCGGTTTATGTGTAGCCGAAACGAGAATATGGCAAGAGGACCGTCAACATATGCTTTATTGCAATGCTTTACCATTTTTGAGGACAATAGGTCATCAATAGCAATAGCTGTATAAATGAATCAGATATTTATTGCTCGCACACGCAGAACACATCGGCTGCTGATAGCAATATACGAACCAATTGATTATTGTCCAATCATAATCGTGCAATAAATTAATGAGATACTATCTTCATAGTCGATTAATATTTAAATTTTTATAACAGTTACGGACGTTATAACAGTTACATTTTTTCAAAATGTTGAGAATACAATATTTATCGATGTCATTATCATTTTGCGGCATTCATGCAAAAGCTAATGGAACTTCTCACGGAGCTCTAATCGTTTCCGCATCGAATTATCGAATTATAGCGGACATTATTTTCAAGATTATTGCCGTCATATGATTAACATAACTGACCAGTTCTGCCAGCAAGTTATGACGTAACTTGCGAACTTGACAAATGTTATTAAATAGACTTACATCGCGTCCTGTCGTGGATTATCGACTGTGATGAAATAAGCGAGCTGCACCGAGGGTACCGATTCTATGGTGAGATCGTCGTTGAGGACACTTCCGCCGAAGAATACCGGAAGCAAATGAGCATCCCACGTGATCGGATTGAGCGTTAGCGGGAATGACAGGTTCAGCTTTCGTTGTTCCACTTCGCTGAAAGTATTAAAGGTCCATTTAGAGAGTTTACGCAAATTAGCGAGTTTTAAGCGAGAGAGGATCTTTTTGTCTTTGAAGCAATCATGCCAAACAATCATCAGATATGCTTACGTAATCGCACAGATTTCTTTACTCTTAATTACAAAATCACTCACTCTATCACGTGGTATAGATTTAGGATATCGTTGTTGAAACACTGATCGAGCCATCGTGCGCAGATCTCCTGGTACGTGAACACCTCGCCGTCGTATTTCGCTTCGGCGTTCTTGATGATCTGATCAAGTTGCCTCAATTCGTCCCAAATCACGCTCTTCAGCATATTACGCCCGCCATCCTTCGGGATGACGATTACATGGCCGAATCGGCCTGCAACGAACAACAGTTTCAATTATCATTCTTGTCGTTAAAAGTAAAGTAAACGAAAGGAACGTCTTGTTTATTCGCCTCTTTAATGGAAGAAGCGAACCCGTTAGATTCACGAAACTATCCGAAGAATTCGATGGCGGAACGGATAATCAATGTCGTCCTTACCTGGTCGAGTGATACGGCCGACATTGAACTGATGGCTGTAGTTGACTTTGAAGTACTGTTCCACTATCGCTCGTTCGACTTTGCCAGGACCGTTGACGGGCGAAAAGAGGTATTCTGGATCGATTTCGTAATGTATCCTCTGATAGCCGGTGAAGCATATGCATGCCAACAATATCGGCACTATTACGAAGTAGCCAGGGTGTCGGCCGACAATGAGGCCAAGCTTGTAAAATGCACGGTTTAAGAAGTCGTCGACGCACGTCATGTGCCACATCTGAAAATGGGAAAGTCGACGAATCCGTCAAATGAATCCGTGGCACTTGACGTGTCGTTAGCACCATTAGCATCCGATTGAAAACCGATCGGATCGGTCAGATTGAATCAGAATTTCCAGGAAAACGTGAGAGGAGGAATCTACCAAGCAGGAGTCGGAATTGTTCAAATCTGAAAGCGACGAAACTTGATCGTCGCATGAAATCGGATTAGCGCGACATTAAGGATTCATAAAATAGAGCGAGCATCAACTTGAAAACGAGAATCGAGTGGCTGGGTTTATTCGCCGCGAGCAAATCTCGAGCGATTTACAAACGATGAAAATCTATGCTTATTCTATAGAAAGCATATTTTATTCAAGTGCAAGAAATGCCCTGTCCACTTAATGCTCTACATTTATGATGCATTGCACACGTATATCCGCGCGGCTAAATGCTAAAGTCGTAGACCAGACCGGGACGTAAGATCGAATTTCTTTTATGGTTCGTTAAATGCGTAACATGAAAAATGCGCTCCGCTCGTAATCAATGCGCTCGATGCCTTTCTGCTCTTATCCCCTCCCTCCCTCTCTCCCTCTCTCTCTCTCTCTCTCTCTCTCTCTCTCTCTCTCTCTCTCTCTTTCTTTCTCTTCGTCGTCTACGTGCAATCGTCGTTACGTAAATTTATTATTTGCTTAGACAAGTGAGCGCGCTCGACATAATAGAGCCTCTGATTCATTTAACGAAGCAGGATATGCGGAAATGCTGTCATCCACGTGATAAGAAGCTGAAATCTATAGTACTAGGGGTTTTATAGAGACGGCGCACAAGCGCATCGTGAAAATGTGATGCGCGTGATGGGAAACGAGACATCGCAAAAATATCGCGAGCTCTTATATTAAGCTCCGGATAAAGTTTCCGGATACGCTCGAATAAAGGATGGCTACCTGCAAGATTGCGCATTCCGGATCGGAAGTCTATGGAGAATCTGCAGAGATACAAGCCGGAATGAAGATATGAAGCATGGGAGAAGTTTGATATCAAGGATCTCAGACTTGCCACGAAGTTCTCGTTTCGTTCAGACGTCCCGAGAGAAGAGTGAAGCATTTGGCGGCGTTTGAGATATCAATTCCAGTTCTTGGAATTTATAAGCGCTGAAGTTATTGAAGCGTTGGAGGATTAGCGCGAGAGGAGCATTTAGGATGATTGTCATTGAAATCATGTAGAAAAGTGTCGTCAGACTTGACCCATATCGGAATTACGTGTTCGGCGTGCTGAAATCTCAACGAGATCGTCATCAATTGTGGAAGCTTCATGGGAGGCGTTTACCAAAGTGACAATAGCTACATTAATTTTGATCGTGCATTTTAATCCGATATTGTGTCCCCTTCTTTCGCTGTCTTTCTCTCTCTGTTGTCCTTGCTTTTTATATCCCTTCAATCTTGATTCTATATTTTGATCTATATCTAATCTGTAAGGTACTTGCAAGGTGCGAAACTGTGCCGCGTCAGCGGCATTAAACGTAAATTGCATATTTTATAACGTTAATTACGTGGGTACGTATTCTCTTTAGGTATTTTATTTAATGATCTAAGATTTGTCAGACAAGTCTAAAATATATTCTTTAATATAATTTAGCGCGCGATAGCGACAAAGTCCTTGCGTAATTAACGGCTAATCCATTTTCGTTTAAACTCATCGCTATTCATAACACGTGTCTCATTAGCAATTCAATAAAATAACTCTAACCGATCTCGCATACATTGTCAGCCACTATTATCGAAGACAGAAGAGCGATTGAAAAGCTCGTCTGGATTATCAGCGAAATCATTTACAATTTAATCTAAGGTCGCATAAAAGTGGCAAAAAAAGTCGCGATTTGCGTTGTTCTGTGATTAAAGTCGAAATAAAATCGAGTTCAGCCGCAAATCGAAAATTTGTCTTTCGGTAAGGGAGCACTCGCTCGTACTCTCCAAAGGATCCTCCGATCAGAACGAGAATCCGACACCTTTTGTTCCGACACAAAGCCTTTTTCCATGGGACAATGGTGCCCTCATAAGGGATTACATGACACACACCGAAGGAGGATGAATCACCTTCGTCAGATTTTCATGCACGTTCGGATTCTCACCTTGAAGACCCCCGAAGAGCTTCTCAATTCATTTCGCGTCTAGCCCGAAGCGGGTAAGTGGCGACTCAGTGCATCTAATCGTCTCGTCGATCGACCGCAAATTAATGGACGAGAAAGGGGGTAAAAGGGGGATCCGCGCCCAAGTCACGCGAGGAGGAAGCAAACGGAGGTGGAGGCGGCACGTTTCGCGGATTAAAGACTCCCCTTTGCTCCCGCTTCCATCTTAGCTAACTTCAACCCCGCTGCACCGACGAGTCCGCGACCGTGAAATCCAAGCCGCGCGATCGTGAATACACGAGGCACTGTAATCCCGCTCGCGTGGATTTCTGCGCGAATAAAGAGTTCCATAAATTTCGAGTGACAGCTTCCGGCGTTATTGCCGCGCACATGTAGATCCCTGCCAGCGCGAAGGCGGCGAAGGGGCGAGAGGGGCAGGGGTTGGACGGGGACGGTGGTGGCTCGCAATGCGAGCGACTTTCTAAAACCGCTCGATCTCGACAACATTTTCCGTCGCGAGCACGTATCATTAGCGGCGCGCGCCGTATCAAGCGGATCGACGAAGTTCAGAGGCCGGAGCGAACGGAGGAGCGGCCTTTCGAGGAGAAAGTAGTCACCATTGAAGCTACTGTTGGGTAATCCCGACCTGCCGCACGCTGCCGTTCGCTTTAGATACGATTGAATAATCTCGCGTAACAATCGTCACCTTTCTGCCAGCTGGTCGTCCTAGGATTGGAAGGATCGTCCCGACCGGTCGGTCGACGCCTGGTCACTGTTCTTCGTCGAAGAACAGGTGCGCGAGATGCGACTCTTTCAGCCGCCGTGATCCCGCTCGGACCGCTCTTCTTCCGCGAGAGGAAGCCTCGCGAGAAACATACAAAGGCGCAGCTTCTATATTTATATGTCTCTCCGTGTCAAGAGTTAGCTCTGTTAATAGCCTGTAGCACGTACTTTTATCTGCGAATGATTACCTTGATCTTTGGCTTCTCGACTGCTTCAAGTTACTCGCGTGCTGGCAAAGTCGTTCGGAATAACGGAGCAGCTCCTTCGAGGTTTGCCTTTACTGGTGTTACGTGAGACCAAGCGAGAAGATTCAAGATGACGCGCGCAAATCGGCCGTCTGTTGATTTATTCGCTCTGTCTGATTTGCGACTCTCGCTGGCAAGTCTCTGATTGGACGATGATAAATCTGGATACGCGTAGCGAAGCAGGACGATAATTCAGCAGAATCGGACGAAGAGGACAACCGTGATCGCGAGTCTCGTAACGCGCCATCGATTTTATCTATTTACTGGCATCCACATATTGTGCGCTTTTAACAAGGAACGAGCTGTACAACGGAAGATCAAAGTGCATGCTGTTGCGATAATTATCATTAGGTCATTAGGACAGCCACTATCTCCTCAGTGTTATATTAATAATCATAAACAAATGCCGGGTATTGGTCGTTCCAGCAACGTTATCGTAAACTGTGTACCGCGATAAGATGCGTATTTGAGAATCGGCGCAAAATCTGCGACAGATACGTATAAAATTTAGACGGACTATGTGCTTGGATTATTAACAACAAATTCTTGACGTGAAGGAGGAAGACAAAGAAAGAATACAATCAAACAGATATACAATTGAAATTTTTATTCCTTATTTCCGCATTTCGTGTCATGATAATTGAAAATAGCCGTGTCGTAAAGATAATCGATCGTGTATATCGATCGCATGAAAAAAATTAGAAAACTACTTGCAAGTGCCCGGAAGAGACCGATGATTTTTCCATCGCAAATATTTTCGTAATATTTTCAACAACAAGAATGTATAGAAAAATAAGAATATATAACAAACCCTCGTAATAAAAAGAAATCGTGATCGTGACATAACTCATTGACGTAACAGCGATTAATAACAACACCGTAGTTTACTAACGGCGTTTGAAAATGCAGGACGGACGATTTTAGCGACTCACTTGGAATTCTAATTGTCCAATTTCACCGCATGCGTCCTTCAAGCCTCGTGATTCGCGAAATTTGCACGTAATAAGCTTTAGCTGCAAGACAAATTCAACGGCAGGCAGCGGGCGACGTTTGTTATTATTTCTGCGCTCGTGTTAAGAGTATCGTGCAGCCCCGGGAAAAGGATTAAAGCAAAATGATAAGAGGAGATTGCGCACTGTATAATTGTATTATATTTCGCCGGCGAGTAATGTCCTACACGCTCGATTCCGTCATTCGCGCGCGAATGGCCAGCGTGGTTTCTCGCGCGGTCACTTTTGTTCCCGCGTTTCATAATCGCACGGATCCGCGATCAGGCTAGAAAAACGACTTTCTTTTCACATGCCTTGTCCATATTATTATAATAACAGCCGGCGAGTACGTTTCGAAGGTGGAGCGGAATTATGCAGATAAAAACGCGCGGCACAGCGAAAGTACATTCAGGCATAAGAATTGATCGCTTCCTGGAGACTCTGAGAACATTTCAGTGTAACTGAAAGTGAGTCAACGAGCGAGTTTTTAATTCGGCCTGCAATTCATCTTCCAGCAGTTCCGTAGCCATTGATTCTGCCAGCGGGCACTGTCCGTTACTTTCATCGATCCTAATCTCGATCTCGCGAGTGCGTCTCGCGATAATCCCTCACGATTACGCGAATCGTCGTCGTTCGTCTTAATTCTGCGGCGCGGCGAACACGAGTCCTCTTCTCTTGTTCGCGATACTTTATTTTATCTGCACGCGGTCATGTTCATCATCAGTTATTATCGAGCCGTTTATTAACGAGAAACAACTTCTCGTGCAGTTTCATGTTTCCAACCAACATTCAGAGTTTGCGTAAACGCGCGTATGTGGCTCGCTATTCAATACGCGTCGCTCGTTCGTCATGACGCAATTTTTGCACTTAATTTCAATATGTAATACCACGCCGTGCTCGCACGCCGTACGCGCAATGTTCCGCGACAGATGGATGCGTTAACGAGTGCCTCGTCCTCCTTCGATCAGCATGCGCGTGCACGTGCATGCGTGCGTTCGCGCGTGCGCGCATGCGTGTCGTAATGCCTCTAATTCAGCCATAATTATGCTTACGCGAATTATCCTTACGAAAGCCTGTGGCCGGCGCCACTTTTCTTCTCTTTTTTTCTTTTCTTTCTCTCTCGCTCCCTTTCCTCCCCTCTTACCCCCTCCGATTCGTTGATGCTGAGGATTATTGACCGGTTGTTATTTTCCGATCGGCAGCGACCGATCGATTAGGAATTCTTGCTGCAACGACGGCAACATTCCCGATTTGTCGCAATCGCGATTCCAAACGATTAACAAACGCGACCTCCCTTATCCTTTCGTCAAATACCTTTCACGCACACACGCAGGTGCGTAAGCGCGCGCGCGCGCGTACACGTGCCCCGAGAGCGGACGCGCGGCGATTCTTCTACCTTAACGATAAGCAAGTGCAGCGTGTCGATGTGAAAGTATGCCGTGACTAAGGAGAGAATTTTCCATTTCGTTATTTACAAGCGCGGCACTTTCGTTCTTCTTGCTCGCGCTCGCCCGCGGCGGCACCGACACGCGCGGGCCCTTTCTAAATGTCCTTAACCCTCGTGTTTTTCTCTCTTTCGCACTTGTCCCCTTCTCCTCTCCTCCCCCCGTCCCACCGTTGCCCCGTTCCCCTCTCTCCCTTCCTCGTCTCGACTATATCCTCGGCCCTAGCCCCCCCCCCCATTTCCCCTCTTCCCTCTGCGAATGCGTGAGAGAAAGCGCGAGAAGAAGGGTTTTATTCGTTCCTCTTTTCTTTTTCCTTCTTTTTTTTCAAATCGCGATTATGATAATGATAACAGTCTCTGTTGTTGTTCCTGTAGCTGTTCTCCGCGGCGGTTTTGCCGTGGAAATTGCCCGATAATTTTCTTCGGAGACCCGCCAGTGGCCCGCCAGGATCGCCTTAATTAAAAATTTAGCGGGATTTCTTCAGTTATTGAAGAAAATGGTTTTAACTAAATGCGGCAGGGCGATTCTGTTGATCGAATCTAGACCGAGGTAGGATTTTAGCGCGAAATTTGAATACCTTGTCAAATATTTTTATTTGTTTCCACAGACATTCGTATCCATCTGTCAAATGTTTCAGCAAGGTTTGACCACACAATGAGGGATCTCGTGAAGCTGCGAGCTTCTCTCGTCGCAACGTCGCATGGAACCGAGAGAGAAAGAGAGAGAAAGAAAAAACTGCCCTTCCTTCAGCAAGCGGATTGAACTCCGTGCGAGTGCTTCGCAGCAACGAAGGACTTTGCTTCGTTCGATATCCCGGACACGCATCTTACGCAAAACGAAAGTGAGAGTGACACGCAGAACGCAGATGGAATTGTATCTCAGAAAAGATAGCGCGCGTGCTCGCCAGTCGCCAGGGATGCAACTCTCGTGATAAAATTACGAAAGTAACGCAACCGAGGGACGCCCAGCACCAGTTCTCTCGGCTCTCTCGACAAACATGTCCTTTCCTTGGGCTACCGAGCTACGTGATCGCGAGATCACCGTAATCTACGTCACGATTGATGCGATTTTTTGTTCCGCGCGAACTGTCCCGTATCGATCGACATTCGCGCGTCGAGGCGAACTAGCTTCTCTCAGCTTTATCTTGATGTTTAGAATTTTTTACGTGAGCGCTTGAACGCTCGCGCGTGAAAAAACGCAGGATCGCCATGGTCGGAGATTACGCCGACAATCGAAACAACAACGATCTGATTAGCCAGTACTGACTAGCACGCGCTTCAGATTTTCACACATTCTCATTCTTCTCTCTCTTTGCGTCTTTCTTTCGCCTTCTTGCACGGATACCGTATCATCGGCATGTATCATCGCCAAATATCACGCAGAATGGAGCAGCAGTGAGCAAGAATACTGTACTCGTCATGAAAACTGTGTTGCCATGCTACCGGGTCTTGAAAGGAATGTAAAGGGATTCCCTTTTTTTCTGAGGGTCGATCGCGTCTCCTGCTTTGAGATACTGATAGGCCAAATACCGATCTGGTACAAACAACAAGCTAACGCGAGAAGCATGAGTGATTTTCTGGAGCTTTAAAAAATCAATGACATCGGGGTTGATTCTCTCCTTCTTTTTTTTCGCTTCGATTTACATCGAGCGCTTTAATATCGAATTCTCTTCGAGTCCGCCATTTCTCTCTCGCCATTTTTCGCGAGATTTTCTAATCGACATCCTTAAGCTTTGTTAAAATTTGATTTCCCGTTGTACTTCCGTTTTCTCACGCGATTTCGAGCTGTTCTTCTGATTCGGAAAGTGGAGGGGAGAGATCGTCGAACGATCTAACATAAAAATTAACCCTCTCCTCCATAAAATATATATTTCAACTTCCATAATTAACTATAAACGCAACAGTAATTAATAATCCCACATCCCCTACTTGATTAGATAAAACCGTAACTATTCTAGAATTATAAGAACTGTAATTTTGATAATATATCACTAAACAATAAGAAATTAACCCTAATAAATCCCATCCCACTAAAATCCTAATAAAACTAGGTCTTAAAATTATCAATAATATAGACACCACAAATATAGTCACTAAAAATAAGAATCGCCTAATAAACTTATCATCTCCTATATCATCTCCAAACTCTATACAACTCTATACAACTCACTCTATACAAAATTACTATTGATGTAATTGTTAATACTAACCTTATAAATAATGAAGAAATTCAATCAATCATATGCTCGATATCACTTCGAGATTTTCGTCGGTCGCAAACTCGATCGTAAGTCGCTCCGCGAGTCGATCATCGATCGAGTGACGCGATCCCGGCGAGTCTAACTTCGGAATCTCGTGAAGGGATGCGCGATCGGCGTGGAAATTCGCGATGGCGCGATGAATGTCGCGCAGACAAGACAAATATTTTCGTTGCGGCGTCCTACCGCGAGTCTCGCGTGCAATCCTACAAATTTATGCAACATCTATTACGGATTCACGCATCACATCCGTACAAATATGCACAAATCACTACAGCGGTCGCGGCCGCCCGCTTGAAGAACCACACGCGACTTTATGCCAGTTCTTTTTCTCTCCGTTTTTCTGTTCTTTTTCTTTTTTTTCTTCCTCCCTCTTCCTTTTTTTTCTAATTCCAAGCCGCGCGAACTATTGCAAAACCGTGCGGCTTCTCCGTCGCGGCGAACGTGATCGCCACGACGGAAAGGGTAAGCGGGACAAGGTTAGGCCTTTACGTTTCTTAAAACGATCTACGTAAACCGAGCTTTTATAACTCGCGTACGTCTCGCATCCTTAGAGGTGCGTTTTATATATCACGTGTCACGCGCGGCAGCATCGGCGTCGCTGCGATCGTGGATTTTTGTACCCTCTTGACATTATCGATTAATCTGGCGAGAATCATTGAATATGCAGACCAAGACGCGTGCTAAGAAAAGAAAGAAGAAAAAAAGAAGCTAAACTGCTTTTTTCCTCCGTGTGTAAAATTTTGCAAAAAAGATGCTAATTGTAAAATTGCGAAATAATGACATTCAATTTTACTGCAATCGTTGACCGTGTGTCTCGAGATTTTTCACATTACAAAGTTTCCAGCTTGTATAATTTAATAATAATATAGTAATAATAAATGGATTTATTAATAGCGCGCGGATCTCTCTGATTTGTAAGTCTAATCGATCAGTTTGGTATTTAGGTATACAATTTAATTACGAAAACGTAGCGTTTATCGAAGCTTACTCACGTGTCGCGCTGATATAAGCATAATGGAATCAATCTTTAATCGATGCCGTAAGGTAAAAAGAGATTCTTCAAGAGGCACTTGCTCCTCTGCGGGAAAAAAGTTGACACTTCGATTGCTTCACGCACGAGCGTGACTTATGTGTGCTCTCTCAATGCATCGCGATGTACTTTATTACCGTGACATAAATTTATAATGAACAGCATGCGATCATTATCAATCCACCGAGCCAGATACACATGGGTCAACATTCTGCAGTTCAGAGACGAACGCCGAATCAAAGATGCATACGTAAGTCTATAACTCCATTGATATCTCGCGAGAAACAAGTTCAGAAAAGGATAAGCGATATAGAGACGATATTTATCGATATAGAGATTCACAAAAGCGAGATGAAATAAATGTATAAATTAAACGCGGATATATTCGCAATCTCGTTGGATAAAGCGCTGGACTACAAATTGAACCTTTCGGATCGATCAGATCCCTCGAGATTGCCAAGAAATCGTCCTTTAGACGTATATCGTAAATTTGAATTATGATTCGGATACAAACGGCTGCTATCAGCCGAGCGCCGGACGTTTCCATCGTTCAAACCGCCCGCGTTAATCTCGATCGCAAAGCTCGATCGAGATCGAGTACGGCTTCAAATTCGCGCGAGCGCGCGCCCGTTCCTTTTCATTACATCGTGTATTTCGTGCGTCGCACGAAATATATGTGCTTGTACGAGGACGAAACTTGGTCTCGCTCGCTCGGGATACACGATGAAATTCTGACTCCGCTGAACTCGAACCGAGTCACCCGAGCTGTCGCGATAATGCAACAGGGATGCTTAGATCAGGCGAAAAAGCACCTCCGAGGCGAACGCAGTAGCCTTCGCTCGATCTCTTCCCTCGGGCGGAATCGGCGCTTGCCGGCGCAAGGGTCCGCGTGCTTTCAAACCGGAAGAGATATCCAAGTGTTTAATGTATCGGTTACGGCGGAATCGGCCGGCGATGTCCGTGCGGCATGCGCGATGGGTCTGGACGATGATCGCGCGCGCGGGTACCTCTCTCTTTCTGCGCACTCTCGGCGAGGCACTCGCAGCAATGCGCGCGCGCACGTTCAAGAGCGGCTACTTTTCTCTAATTTAAATAGATTGCGTAATGGCGTTTCGCGCGCCGCAACCGTTTCGTCCGCGCTCCTCGATCGCTCCTCGAAGCTGCCGTATTATAACATTATCCGCCGGTTCCGGTCCCCCTCCCCTAGACAGAGGGAGGGAGAGAGAGAGAGAGAGAGAGAGAGAGAGAGAGAGAGAGACACGCTACATCTGTAACCGCTTTCGCGTAATTAAGCTCGTGAAATGTGCGTGTAAGCTGGCTCGTGGCGCATAAAGAGAGACCGGCCTATAAAGCGATATTAATTGCATAAGTCATTTTCGCTGCGGTCTAATGTCTAAACACGTAAGCGCGCGTAGGATTATTGCGAACTACGTACGGGTATAGACGCTGATATTCTTTATAATAATAATAATAATAATAATAGTACTGGCTTAGTTTCCGAGTGACGACTGATACCGTAACAATGGTCGCACACGCATAACGAGTGAATCATAGAGTGCAACAGATTCGGAACAACTCGAGATATCGATGTGACTATCTTCTTCCCTTCCGTCCTCTCCCATATCTCTCTCTCTCTCTCTCTCTTTCTGCGTCTATCCGTCTACCTGTCTTTGTCTCTACTGTATTGAGCTCATCATGCCACGCTGTTTGTTTTGTATATGATTCGATCTTGTTTTACGTTGAGTTTATTCGGATCCGTGCTCGATCGAGATCTATCGAGATGCTTTGTCGACGTTCGCAGTCTTTCGATTTTTGCGCGATTGTTACATGAGACGAATGAAGAAGCGATGGTGCTCGCCGGTGAAGTTGTCTCAATGCCGGAAGCTCAATCCTCTCAGAAGCGATCGATTTTCGATAAAATCAGGAAAAATCGACAGTGTCCGGCACATTTGGCAACAATGTTTTGTAATACGTTGTCTCTTTTGTCGCGGGCGATTTTCTCAATGCGACGAAAATGATCGATGGAGGCCCTTGCGAATATCAGCAGCGTCCCCTCGCTACGGATTTGCCGATGCGTTGGTAATATGCAATTCCCTACCGACCCTCCGAGGTCAACAATTTGTTACGGGGACGAGGATGTTCAAGAAATATATCAACAGCGCGGTTGATTGACCCGTTGTTGAAGAGCAACACTTTTCATCGTCCAAAACCTTTGCTCCGTTGCCACGTTACGAAACGCGAATGGTGATTGGGGTAAGACGTTATCAGTGACGTAAATAAATTATTTTTTAATTGGAACATCGATTCGAAGTGGCGAATAATATTTCCCTCCATTACTCTAAATAGATATTTTCGTTCGACGCTCATCTATCCGCTCGGCGCAGACGGCACATGTGTATCCACTTGTGTAATCCGACTCTCGATTCGAAAGTTCTCGAGATGAGAATGCGATTCGCGGGTGCGATTTTTGAATTTTGTTACCGAGGAGAAACACGCATGAATTATTCCCGATTAATTAAAAAGGAATCGGGAAGATGCCCGCGTTGAGCGGCACGTTGATTGCGTTTTTTTTCCTATAATAATGAATTCCCTAGCACGCTCCTAAGCATCCGAGAACCAAGCGAGCGCAAGTGCGCCGTCGATGGTATTTCCATTTCGTTTCCGGCTTCCACAAAATCCGGTTTCCGCGAATCCTCAAAAACGAGGATGCAGACTCCCAGCATCGCGAGGTCATAATTATTTTGTTATTTAGGAGCGGTACAATGACCTTTAATGAGATAACGAGTGATTTTGAGGCAATGAGTTAATACGAAAGTGAGCCGGCCGCGGGGCTCGTAATGTAAGTGTCCGTAAACGGTGACTAAGGCTTGCACCAAACTGCGTGGGCATAACATATCCGTAATAATAAGAGCGCTTCCTGTTTATACGGTGGAGAGCACTCTTCCGCGAGATGGACACTTTTAACGTGGGAACTCGCTCGTTCGGAACTTGAGTTGTGCGCTCGATAAGGTGCGCCCACGTCTCCCACGTTTCTCGTTTCCCGAATCGGCGAAACGATTATTTTCCGAATCTCGGTTTATCGTTCATGGCGGATGTATGATGTTCAACGGTTTACGTGCACATTACGTTCGGAAATCGTCCGCGCGTATTTTCTACTTCGCGTTTCACGCGATCGCGTTCCGTTTGCCGATCTAAATCCAGATACGAGAATTTCGAGCTGGAGAATCGATCGCCGTAGATTATCTATTAAATCCGATTCAAATTGCGATTCATCTATCTATCTATTGCGATTTAAATCGGATAATTTTTATGGCTATTGCATTAGGAACGTAATCACATCGACTGATTTGCGATTTGCAATGTGAAGCGATCATGGACGTTACATCATTACTTAGAACGCAATTAATTCCGCGAGGTGGATACGATTTCGTGAGATTAATTAAGTTTCGTTAATTATCTTGCAGTAAGTCTGCTTTTCTTGTCTGCGCTTTCTACAATTATTTTCATTCTGCTTTCTCTCTTCGGAGCGCGAGCGTCTCGTTCCGAGTTGGCGTCATCTTAAAAACTCACGGCCCCAAATTAAGGGGGCGACAAGAATATCGTAAAGTATGAAGAACGCAATGGCCGGATCGCAAGGCGATTGTTGCCAGTTCGCGATCTTGCCAACGCCAGATCTCGTTTTAAATGATACCCGAGATGCCCGAGATACGGAAGATAAGGAAGATCAAAGGAAAGTTCAGGATTTGCGCACTTCCGATCGCGAGAAAACGGGATGAAACGGGATCCACACCCCACGGAATCGATCGTCAGCCGACGTTTATTCCGTTTCTTGATCGATCGATCGATCAGCACGGGCGATTACCTTGCTTGATTCGATCGGAAGCACCTTAAGCTGTCGATAAACTCTTGTCTCGTCGCACAAACTCTTTATCACCACCAATTCAAACTTCTGATAGAATCCAACAAACCGGTACCAACTCCTTTGCTCTTTCTAATTCCTGCGGCGGCACTTCGACGCGTCTCCCTCTCTCTCTCTCTCTCTCTCTCTCTTTCTCTCTCTCTCTCTCTTCTTGTCTTCTACCGTCAGACAGACCAGGCGGAAAGCGCGGGCACGTTTTCACCTGCACGTCTTCGTCCGTCCGCGTGTCATGATCGGCGATCGGCGATTCGAACGCGCGCGAAGCGAGCGTGAGCAAAGGAGCGCGCTGGCCGAACAACGTCGTTGCGGGAAGCGGGATTGGAACTGCTCGGCTCACCGCTCGAGATTCCGCTCGTACCCTCTCGGAGCTCGCACTCGCACTTGCAGCGCGCTCGTCCGCTCGCTCCGCTCCGTTCCTCCGCTCCACCACTCACCGCGTGGCGTTCGCGAGAGGATCAATCGGCGCTCGGCGGCCGATACGGCCGATACATGGCATCGTTTCCTTTCTGTATTCCGAATTCGATCTTGCCAGAGATCGTCCTACCCACGCCACTTTATAATTTCGGCGGCTGCTGGTGAGTGTGGTGAATCCGAGCGGAGCATGGTCTCCCTAGATCGGAGAAAGTCAACGAAGGCAAAGACGTTTCACGCGCCTCCGCTGGGAACTTCCGCGCTCCCCCGAGAGTTTCAATCGGTCCGCGTTCTTCGGTTTGTTTTTCCATTCCGCGACCCGTTATAAAACTTGGGGCGAAAGTTTCTTAGCCGTTTACCGAAGGCGGAAAGTCCGTCCGCGAGGAAAACGTGATCCCAGCGACGAATAAGCCCTATTAAGCTCTCCGGTGTAGAGCTCTCAAACTCATCATCGAGCTGTCGATTGTTTAATGCTCGACGCTTGATACGTTCTACGTGCCCCGCTGTTGAATTCCCGCGGTTGTGGCTTTATATAGTTGCAGACCGTGTAACGATATAATTTGCGCTTATCAAAGTCGCAACCGCGCTTTCTCCGGATTTTATCTGCGGGAGTGCACGCGACAAGGATGGACGGACGATGGATGGACAGCTGCGTGTTCTGAAGCGGCCTGTACAATCTCGGAGATGAAGCGATCTCGCGGCGATGAAGCAACTCGAACGCATGAAGCATACTGCATCCGTGATAGACGGAAGCAATGAATGTGGCAGCGCGCTTATCCAGTTTGACACTTCCTTGCTGGGATGATCGCGCGCGCCCATCTAAACGAGCGGCGTTTTGAGGAATGCCATGAAGCCTGCGCGCGCAATTAAATCCCGCTTTCATTGATTTATGTAATAGATCGTAATCGATGCGGTCTTTGTTGCGGCGGCAACACGCGCCGTTCACCCGTATTGTTTGACATCTCGCGAAATAATATCCGCGCGAAATTACGATGCGCACCTGTTCCAATCACGCAGCACGAGTTCCGTTCAGCGCGAGCTCCGTCCAGGGCGAGTTCTATCTAACGCGAGTTTAATCAAGGAACGCGTCGAAGCATTAACCGAACGTCAACAACAGTCGCTTTCCCCGCAAATTGCCGCGTTGGATATTATTTTCGTCAAGACCGATTGATATTGCGTAATACCCTGACTTTTCATGAAATGAACGGGCACGCGAGTCGCGTTTTTCCTCATCGGATATGATATCGACGAGCAAACGACACATTTCGCGAATTGTTTTTAATGACGCAGAATCTTATAGATATACCGTTTCGCGCGCTGTTAAGTCGAGGAGGAGCTTCAGCGAGGATAAAGTCTGATCACACATTTCGACGTGTGTACGAGTGTGTGTGTATCGCGTGTGTTGACATCCTTTAATCTCCGGTTTCTTTCGTTAAATAATTTCAAGGCGCTTGATTACGTTAGCTCGCGCATTATCATCGCTCTGTTTTCTACGCGACCTATCGCTCCATGGCGTCGAAAACATCCGAGATACCTTGTGTAATACGCAGTTTTCGGCTCGATGAACGAGTCGACGAACCGATCGTGTGCGTAGCAGGAGCTCGATACGTTCAGCAGATGGAATTACTGCGCGCGCGCGCGCGCGCGGAGTCGGCGGAGACAAAGACAGGTTGGCACGGTAAATACGTTATTGTCGCAAGATGTTAATGCGACTTCGGCTGACCTTCCACCCTTGCTGATCGCAAACGGAGCAATAAATCTACTAGTCAGCCAGTGCAACGCGCTTACCGTGCTCCGCGCGACCTGCGTTTCCTTTTGCGTCACGTTCGTGCGCATGATCGCGCCCGATCGTTCCGCGATAACGATTTCCGCAGATTTTCTATTTTCTATTTCCGGAATGCTCCGGAAAAATCCAGCTGCCGCCGTACTCGCCGTTTTACGTTTCGTTTTCCTCTTCCTCTCTTTAATTAATTATTTCCGTTTTAATTGCGTATCTTATCTATCAAGTTAGTTTGCGAAACTGCGAATCTTCGAGGCGTGTTCCGCCTGTCATCTCGAGTTATCGAAACTCGTGTCTGTGTACGTATATTATTTTTGTAATAAGTTTACCGGTTGGAGATTGTTTCAGAGAGTTTATATCGCCTTGCGCTTTGTAACAGCAAGCGAAGAGAAAGAAAGAGCATGAGAGACAGAGAGACAGAGAGAGAGAGAGAGAGAGAGAGAGAGAGAGAGAGAGAGAGAGAGAGAGAGAGAGAGAGAGAGAGAGAGAGAGAGAGAAGCAACGGCCGGGCAGAACACGGAAGGAGCGGTTTTCTCTTGCGATATCAAGTGGAGAATTCTTGCGAAACAATTTTCTTATTTAACGAGATATTTTTCTCTCTCCAAACCGATCGGATGCCGATGCGTTTACCTTTCGTGAAGGAAGGGCGGATATCATGTAAATAACTAGGGAATCTCTTTTTCCTGCGCGGGGATATGCGCGACATGGACAAAGACCTCCATCTCTGGCCGGATTACAATGCAAGCGGATGCCTGCATTGATCATTCCACCATTCTGACCTGATCCTCGGGATCTGCTGGTACCTGAGCAGGCGTTTCTGGGAAAATCGAGTTTCCTTCCAGCCTTTCATAAAGAAAGGGAAAAAAAAAAGAGATGAAGATCATGGTCAAACAGATTTAATACCTTGATCCGCAATCTCTTCCCGTTCGATTTACTTCCGATCGTTCATTGCACGTTAGTGCGGCTCGTAAGTCCCAATTGAACGACATTAAAAGAAAGTTACACGCGAACAATCAGCGCGCGCTTCGACAACTCGACTCGCTTCAATTTAATTTTCGAATGCGTTCGTTCCTCGCTCGCTTGAATTTCGCTAATTTCACTAAAAATGCTCCATGTGCCACGTTGATCACGATTAAGAGATCGCGGTCTCAACTTTAATAGTTTAATACTCGAAGCATGCGCGTTTCATCAAGGGCTGCGCAAACAATGCCAAGGATAGATGCCAAAGATCGTCCTCGAGCGGACGATTTCACGTTCGGATATGGTCGGGCGAGACTTGACGAGACTTGGGACTTGATTTCCCTCGAATCGCGCAAGAACCTTGAACTCGCTGCAAGAATATACGGAAAGTTTACCGCACGTAAAGTACGCACGAATTGATTACGTACAAAAGTTTCAGCTATGCCAGCCGGTCTGCGTGCGTTTTGCGCGCGTAAGGGGCCCTCGACTCTCCGCGTTGTGAAAACGAAGCTAATAATTCGCCGCGAGAACCACCGGCTGCGTCTTTCTTGCATGGTCTTTCTTCCTCAGCCAGCTTGAAATCCCGACGTTCCCTCATTCGAGGTGGAACTTTCGGCTGAGAATCGATTCCCGAGTTCATGATCAGGAGACTAGGGTGAGGGAAAGAGGAATAGGGGAGGAAACGATGGATTTTGTATTTGTACGCTTATAACGAATACAGGATAACTCTGCGCATCGTGATGGCGGCTTGTATTTCCAAGGCAGGTGTTCGTTATCACTAGCCGCTGATCGTTGCGCACCGCGACGGTGACAACGATCCTGCCACGGGCTAAAAGTGGACGATGATAATAATAATGACAACGAAGGGTGAGAGCTCGTGAGCGGCCATGATTCTGCGCGATCAGCGATCCTCGAAGGCTGAATCGCCCGAGGAAACGAAAGCAACTGGGAGCTTACTGGCGGAACAAAGCACCGCGAAGCGATCGATCAACCCCGACGATCAACCCCGCGATTTCGAGGCCGTGGCTCGAGCCTTGTCGAGAGCGGCAAACGCGACAAAGTACGCTCGTGATCGCGCTTGAAAGGAACTTAACGGAAAGTCATCCCCGCTCCGCGATGCTAGTTCGTTCCTCGCGACAACGCACGTGTTACATCACTACCGGATATTCCCTTGGTCGTTCGCGTTAGAGACGCTAAGAGACCTAAACTAAGAGAAATGGCGGTCGCCCCAATGCCAAGGCGGTGATAGTCGCCGGATGGTTGAGCTGCCGGCGATTAAATAATAATCGGTTGAATTAAAGAGCGCAAGCGGTCTTTGTAATTGCGCATTCGACGTGAATCACACCTCGGTTGAATCACGGCGTGTTTGAGCCCCACAAAAATCGCGTGTTCTAGCTCGTTCAGGATTAAACATTATTGCGGAGCGATGCGAGGATCATATCGAGGCGAAAGTCGGAGAGTTCCATGGTATTTTGGATTCATGAATACATGCATGCGCAATTTAGATTTACTCGAGCACGCTGAATTTTTGCACGTCAATTCAGCCTTATGTATGACTGATACGGCTGCTTCTGTACACTAATTTGCTGTTGTAGCGGCAGCTGAGTAAGTTTTAGCTTGAAATATGACTATAGCTTGGTCGATACTCGGTATAACGCGCTCCGACTACTTATCTAATTTACACCTGATTATCCTATCAATTTTCAAAGCTATTACATTTCCTTTCGACTTCTCGGAAAGAGAGGAAGGGAAGAAGCGACAGAAAATACCTGTCTCCAAAGATAGCAACTTGAAGTGCAATTAAATGACATGTCACAATGTTGCTACCTTCTGCGTACTATCTTCCCAATTTCGTTACCTAATTATCATTTCTACAGTATTATTCACTAAAAGGCTATATCTTATGATACTTGAAAATATGCAGCGCGAAGAAACAAGTATCTTGAATTCATGGTAAAAAATACGAACGACATTCCCGAATTAATAATCAGCCGACGCTGATTTGGCTCGCTCGGGTCACATCTTTCCGCTAGTAAGACGTCGCTTCCAGAGGGAAGCTTATTAACGAGGAACATCGCTCGTCTGAAGACCATTTAAGTTTACAATGTCGCGGGGGCGTTCAATTACCAATGACAGTTGCGCGCGGCGTTGTGGTAGAGACGACGGGTGCGATTACTCGCGTGGAACCGCGCCGATGTAACTCGCGTCAACTGGCCTGTTGATATGAGAACCCGAGACTAACCATCAACTGCGGGACAATCTAACCATCAGTCTTAAACGGAATATATTTACGGCTGGGCCGAGAGAGCGAAGCAGCGAAGCCGACCGGGTGACATCAGCATCCGCTTTCCTCGGCGGTGATCGTTACGCATTTGCTTTTCATGGTCATTTACTTGGTGGCTGGAATCGCTGACTTTGCGATTTCTTCCATCTGGCATTTCCGTAATTTTGATCATCGATATCGATTAGCAGAACCCTAACGATCGTAACGAGAAGCTAGTTTGGAGCAGCCAAACTGGTTCTCAATTTCGCAACTATTAACTGGTTATGCCTAAATCTCCGAGCGTTGACACTTGACACGCAATAATTTCTTAATCTTAATTTACAGTTATCGCTGTGACGCAGAAGGAAGTAGAATTATGCTGTTGTCGATAATACAGGAGACGGGATTCAGCAGCAGGTGAAATATGCGACAGACGCGAGATACGCTCATCGGATTGTAATCGCTGTTGAAGCGGAAAAGGATTATACCGAAAAGCGTAATTACAGTTTAAAAAGAAGGAGAAATTATATTTCGAGTATTGAACATGTAAGAAGAGACTCGTACGCAATAAACATCTAGATTGCACCCAGCGTAAAAGTCGGTCAGGTGCATGATGTCGAATGATCCGTCAGTCATCCACGTTTCTCGCCTCGGATACGATCAGTAGTTGGTAGAGAAAGTTCATTATTATCCGCGAGATAATCCTATTTTTAATACGTTCGACGAGAAATTTCATTCTCGTCGCGAAGCGGCGCATTATAATCGAGCGGCTTTTGCTGACCGCTTGATAACAGCGCGGATAAAAGAAGGTCGATAAACGTTACGAGAGGGCCACTCTATAGACCGACTAGCCGACCGTAGGAGATGTGCTCGGCACCTCGGGGGTTGAAGGGTGATCGGAGGGTGGCAAGCGCCTGCGCCTGGAACCAACTCCCGCGAATCTACTTTCGTTATTGCCATGTCAGGACCGGCAGTTCCATCTCGGGCGGACGTGCAGGAAAGTCGCCGATTCCTCTCGCTGTCCTTGTCGTCCTCGTCGTCCTTGGTGGTGATCGCTCGGGTCAATCGGGCGGTCGGTAGCGTCGCCGGGGCCGTCGTCGACGAATATGCCGAAAGAGTGGTCGAAGGCCGTCGTCTGAAAAAAATGCAGTTTCGATCGGCCACGCACGGGACGGAAATCCTCCTGCAGTCGCGTCCTCCTCGTCGCGGCGTCGCCTCTCGTTGTCGCCGTCGTCGTCGCGACGCGACGCCGTCGTTACCCTTGCCCGTCTTGCGAATCGGTCCCCTGGGGCCCGTAACCGCTGAGGGATGCTCGCGGAAATGGTCCGCTTGTCCTACCAACACCGGGCGTTCTACTGCTACGTGATTCTCAGCGTGTGGATCTTCTTGCTGGTTGCTGGTAAAGAAAAAAGAAAAAAAGAAAAAAAAAGAAAAGAAAAGAAAGAGTAGAAAAAAAAAACAAAAAGAAATCCTCGCGCTGACGTTGCGAGACAGTGCGTTGATTTTTAGTGGATGTCGTTTTTCAGGGATCGCCGGCACAGAGATATAATTTCTCTGTTAAAAATACAGGAAAATATTATTTGCTCTTTATTGTTATCACGCGTCGCGTGATAACGCACAACGGGGCGAATAAATATCTGACGTGAGATATTCTCCCTTTCTCTTTCTCTCTCTCTCTCTCTCTCTCTCTCTCTCTCTCTCTCTCTCTCTCTTTCTCTCTCTTTATTTAATCGCGCATAATAAATTTCGCAGTTTTATATTTTACGGTTTTATATGATATTAATTTGTATAAATTCCTTGAGATGTATATTTTTCGAGTTATTGTCGGAGTTTTAATTCTCCCTTTATTACGTTACATGTTGACGAGATAACGGTTATTAACGTGTCTGCCGTTGATTACCATTTTATCTTCAACAATAGAAGAGTAATAATAGGACATCTTTTCCAATATCGGATTATAACTGGACGTCATCACGTGACACCAAGGCAACGACTGTTTTGTTCTTGTTTTATCAGAAAATAAGGGAAGTGTCCAATTACGGTTGCTGACATGTGTGCCGATCGATTATAGAACAAATTCATTGAGATGTATTCAAGCACGTATTCAGTCATCCTGTTTCCTTGTTATTATTAGATTTTTCGATGAGATACAAGGCTAGCGGTTTTCGATAGCTATTCTCTTATATGTTAAAGCAATTTATTTAATATATTTTTCAAGTCGATAAATCTAACGAGCAAATCCAATAACAATCTTTTAATATAATCATATAATCATTTAGTATCAATAAAAAGAATTACATTAAATATTATTACTTAAAAATATCGATTATAGATAATATTTCCTCATCATACAGGTATGTATAAATACATTGGCGTAGATGAGAAAACTTCGGTGCAGGCGAGGATCTTAAACAATGATTTGTCGCTCCGGGAATTCCCGAGAAATTTAAAATCGGACGCGAAAACGAAGAAGATCTTCCGCTTTTGTAATTTGCCGCACGAAATAGCTGCAGACACCGAAGGTACGTATCTTCCTTCATTTTTTTATCTTTTATTGATCTTTTTATTAATTATCCTTAAATCTACGACAAAACGACATGTTTTATTTTACCGGAACATTTCCAAATTGACACAGATCAGTAAAGAACGTTAAACAAAAATTTTCAAGAACACAATCATCAAAGTTTATCGCGAATAACGATCACAAATGAATGAAGCGATCACAAATGTACTCGTATTCTCTCGCAAGCATCTAATTAATGTTCTCTTTCTCTTGAAAATTATTCCTTTTATTTCCTTTTACAACACGCACACGCAGAATTATATACATGACACGCACGACTCGTTTCCTCATCGAACAGGAAAACTTGATGGTAACTTGACGCTGGGTGGTATCCTGATCTTCATTCGCCACGGCGATAGAGGTCCCTTGACGCACATACGGAACATAAGTAGCATCAATTGCGGCGGCGAGTTCGGCAGCGCGACAGAACTCGAAGCGATCTACGAGAACTACTTAAATTTCATACAGAATGTCTCCAGCTACTCGAGGACTGCGTGGGCCCAATTCCTGGGCCCGTTCCACGGGCTGCCGGTGTTGCCGACGAATGCACGTGACTGCAAGATCGGTCAACTCACCACCCTCGGGATCCTGCAGCTGCTGAAGACCGGGATGCTGCTGAGGAACGCGTACTATCACAAGCTCAGTCTTGGCAATGGCACCTCCTTCGGCAAGGACGTGATAGCATACAGCACTTCTTATCGCAGGACGGTGCAAAGTGCGGTTGCTTTGCTCTATGCGCTCTTCGAAGGCGACAGCTTCGCGAGCTTGGCGAGGATCAGCTTGCAGGAAAGTCAGAGCTACGCGTTCTGTAACAACGAGTGCGCTTGTCCCGCCGCCGAGAAGTTTCTGAAGCATCACTTAAAGGTAATACGATCTACGTGGAGATAAATACGAAAAGCCTTGTAAGTGTGTTTCATACGCACTTCTATTTGTGATTTGTATCTGTAATTTGTATTTGTATCTGAGATTCACCGGATAGTTTTAGGTTTTTAGGAAAACTTGAATCATAAAGATCGCGTGTATAATTATTTTGTAATCGTTACACGAATGATAACAAAGTCATTTGGATACAGTAAAAATTTTCATTAAGATTCATCCCCATTTTGAAGGAGATGCGATAAAATAATACACATTTCCATTTTCTTATTTAGATAACTCTTCATGGTCTGAAATCTCATTATAATTTCTACGGAATACGTTAAATAAACTATATCAACATCGCTCTTTCTCTTATCGTCTCGGAAAATCTAAAATTAAATAGATCGTTGCCATCATATATAACGGGATTGGTTTTCCGCCGTCTTATCCGTAGGAAATACTCTTTCGCAGATAGTAATCTCTTTCTAGAAATAAATCTCGTTTTTTAATACGCTCGCTCTGCACGTATGATACAAAAAAAAATTCATGATATACACAGCCAATATAAAGTACATTTTTTTAACCCTTCATAATATATAGTTTATAATTCGCTTTCACATATCATTTAGAAATGTGATTAATTGAAAGCTACGCTCTTAATTTTATGATTAGTACGAAATGAAGATGTCTTAAATAACTCTTAAATGATTACGAAAACAAGTATTATTATAAAATTTGTACTCCGACTGTAATAACGACTGTAATGCAATAACGAAACATCTAAAAACAATTTCTCAGTAAAATTAAGTATCAAATTAAATTAGATACACCGGATACAATTTTAATATGCATAATGAAAATTGATTAATTGGAGCCATCTTATTTTTCACAAGCTTATACAAAGTTCATTTATTAATTCGTTTAATTATTTCGTCCACTTCCACTAGGATATTAATCTTTTATTTATAAATACTGAAAGAGAAAATTCAATTTATTCTTAAGATATTTCTGAAGAGGTCTGGGGAGAAGCTCACTTCAGAGTTAAATTCGAGAATTATGCGAGCCTTTGCAGGCACGTTCGCGTGCTATTACTTCACGCTACTTTGCATCGCTTTTCCCAGGAAACCTCCAACCATCTGAAGTCGCATCCGGCTGTTGGCGAGCTGATCAAGCAGGCGGCGAGTGCCGTGTTCGAGCTTCCGGAACAAGCACAGACCTGCGATCCAAACACGTTGAGAGATGCGCTGTTAACGTATGTGTGCCACGGTGCCTCACTGCCGTGTATAGATGTTGATGCTCAGCGAACCTGCGTAAAGAGCGACCACGTTACTGGACTGTTTGCCTACACGGACTGGGAGTCCAAGCAAATTGCCAAGAGCAACAATCGCAACAAGTATGGATTGTTGAAGGCTTACGGGATGTTGCGTGGTATCGTCACTTACATGCTACGCATCATCTCCGAGGCCAGGCCTAAGATCGTCCTTTATTCCGGCCACGATAAGACCTTGGAATATCTCGCTACCGCGTTGGGCATCGTCTCGGACGTGGCGACCCACTATGCCTCGCGGCTCATCATCGAGATCTACAAGATCAATCCGCGAAATGACAATCGTCTTGCTAGCGACTTTTACTTCCGCGTCGTCGCCAACGGTCGAGACCTCACGCTGAAGATCCCATTCTGCCGGAACGCCAACGTCTATAACGAGGATGGTGACCAGGCGGGCAAGAAGGGCATCAAACTGTGTCCAATAGAGAACATCATCAGACAGCTGCACGATGACTACTTCGTGCCGTTCAACGCGACGAATTTTAAGGACGCTTGCTCGAGTCACAAGATCCGCTGAAATCGATGACACGATCTCGCTCGTAAAATAGGATCCTGTAAAAAATAGACGAGTTAAAGGGAATTGAGAGAAAATCACATTCCCCTCTCCCAGGTGATAGCACATAAGAATCTTATCTACGGAATCGGAGGATCTAATGAAAATTTGAAAAGCTTTTAACTTTTTGACTCCCTTTTACCTCTTCTTACTCTCGATATAGCGAGTTTACATTGTTTAGCGGTGCAGCTAACTATCGTACATAAAGTAAAAGCAGATTAACATTAGATATATTTTAATTTTCATATACGTGAAGATATATTAAAGTTAAAATATACTTTTTAATACCTAATATAGATTTTAAATTTAAATAAGGAATTAGTCTTTTTTTAATCTCTCTTCCTACGAAATGGCCGTTCTTTCGAATTAGAAGTTTATAATTAGAAATAAAAAGGGAGGTAGAGTAAAGAACATTTGAAAGTCAATATCTTATTATAGATAGAGATTAGAATTTTACGATTTCGCAACATGAGTTCTTATCAATTCTTTTTAATTCATCTGCTTTTCGCATGATAGATATATCGAGTGGATGAAGCAAAAATTTCTCACCTGAGCTGACTTGCTGTTTTAAGCAAAATAAGTCAACGTGAAAGTAATTACTCGTACTTTAGAAGAGAACTAAGATCTTTCAAACGAATATCTCTTATGTTACGACAACGAGAACTACTTCAAACTCGGTTTGACCTGCCCGACAAGAAAGTATTCTACACTTATTCTAATACGTAGTTGTAAAATAGAAATTCATTTATGCTATATTCAAAACGAGGCATTCACTTCAGATTTTTCATATTTGGCTATATCAGATGCAAAGTTAAAACGCCATTTAGGATCGTCAGAAATTGTAAAAAGAACTATACAAGAATTGCAGAAAAAGAAAGGTATAGATGAATTGCCATTTTAGCGCAAAAAGCAAGCCTTATCTTTGTAGATCACATATAAAATTTTGAATTAATGTATCTTTAGATACATTCGAAGAACTCGAGAAGCGATAGCGCTAATGAGCCGATTAGTCGATTATCATATATTTTATCATACACTTTATTGTATATATATGTAAATAGTGCTCCCCAGAAATATATCTAAAAAAAAAAGAAAAAAAAAAGAAAAAGAAAAAACGCTATCGTGTTTCTTATCCTGATTATATATATCAAGCATCGACTACATAAATTAGAAGATCCTCTTTATTACAAAAAAAAATGTTCGCATTACATTTGCTTTATATAAAAAGCTTATTACAATTTATCGGTAAATAAATAACGAGTGCGCTTCGCGGCGTATACAAGGCACGGTGTATAAGATTCATACATATTTATATTACCTACAATGTGTATATAACGTATACAGTAACAATGTCGTAAAAATAAAAGCAACATCTAGCTTAGCCTCTTATTACCACAGAAATTGCTTTTATTTCATTAACAATAAAAGATAAAAACGCGTTTACTCATTGTACTTTACAACGCTAAAATCTACTTTACATGAATACGTTCTTCTTATCTGGCGATATCCGATTTTTCACGGATTTTTCACAGATTCGCGGATGACATCCCGGTATTACATCACCATAATCGATAACAGAGAGACTTTGTGAATTCCAAAGATTTCGCCACGTGACTTGCAATATGATCAAATTAAAAAAATATATAATCAGCAAAGTCTATCATAGAATTCGTGTAAATGCCCAGTTTCAATTATTTCCGATCGAGCTGACGAAATTTACAATCTTTCTTTAGGTTGTCAATGACCAATCGATGATGCAAACCGTGCAGTCGAACGGAAATAGAAATCCCATGCAGATCGATCATCAGCGACTGCAATTTTAATACAAAATACAGGTCGTGCTTATTAAAATAGCAAGAAGATATACGAAAGCACATACACGCAAATAGTTCAAGAATATAAAAAGAGCTTTAAGCATACAATCATATAAAATATCTGAATAAAAATAAAGAAAAACCTCTGAATCCGAATAAGATATCACAAATTTCTGAAATAACTGACAATTTCGAGAATTTTATGATTTAAAAACGAAACCGTAGTTTAAAAGGTAACGCTTTCAGACTTTTGATATCGATAAAAGTCTAAAAATGGTTCATATTGATTTTATGAATACATATCTACATATCCGAAGATCGATAAATTTAAATATTACGTCGTTATCAAGTTATTTTAAAAAAACACGACCTGTATGATGTTCCAGCGATTACGATATTCTTCTAACGCTAACGCACAAGTATATTTCCACATGTACTAAAAATATAGATATAATGTTATTCTGTGATAATATGACTAGTTCCGGACTCTATCATGGCTAAATCGACTGTCTCTTGAAAATTTTTTACTTGCTGATAATACTGTTCAATCATAAAACCGCTCCGCCCAGTACTTCCACTGTAACACAAAATTCAGCATATAATGTATAACAATATCATTATAAAACATACAGAATGCTTTTAATCTTATTTTACAAAGAAGATTGATCAAACATCAGATTATTATAGAAATAATTGCCGAGAAAAAGTTAAGTAAGAAGAATTTGCACATTGTTGATATAAAATTATATATTGATCATAGAATATTGTGTAATAATTAAATAAAGGATTAAATAAAGAAGAATTATATAACAAGATTTATGCGCATGCACTTTGTGCTTTACTTACTGCGTTGTTCTTTCTCTCACAGGTGGAGAATGATTCGACGCTGCTATTTTGATAGGCGATAGATCGAACAATTGATCGATGCCACCCAAAATAGCGTTGGCGCCTACGCGTTTTCCCGTTCGCCAGCGCCGGATCAACCACTTCATTCTATGAATACTGATTATCACCAAAGTGACGATTCGCAAGCGCACCTTCTTGTCACGCGACAATCGTGTATGCGATCGCTCATTTTGGGTCAATTGCGCGAGCACGCACAACGTGTTCTCGCAATATTGGTAACTACCGACAACGCACAGTAAATACTTTTTCTGGTACGCCAACGATTTCCGTCTGCTATCCGCTCGTAGATATTTGCCGTAAAAGGTCTGCAACTGGAAGATAAAGTCAAACTTACATATTGCACTATTGTTATTTAGTAATAACGAACGCGGTGATACTCAGCATTCTTATCTAGCTATTATTTAAAAACAAATCTACATCGATCACAACCAATTAATCTGTCTGTATAAAATATATACAAATTATTAAGGAATATAGAATATAAAATATAATATAAAAGCGCAAATAATAGTAATATCTGAACAATTATTGATTCTTAATTTCAAAATACAAAACCTAAAAAACAATTTAAAAAACTGCGCTTATAATATTATTATTAAACAAATAAATTAAACAAACAATACTATTATTGAACAAAATATCATACCTTTTCGATAGGAAGGTGGGTCGAGGTCTGCGTGCTTTTCAATTTTTTCACCTCTCCCTCGAGCAGTTTCACATGTTGCATCAACAATCCTTTATCTATTCTTATCTTGCTGAGCTTATCCTGAAGATTATTCTTCTCAGCAGTGTATTTCTCGATCACTTCGTTTAGTTCTTTGATTTTTTGTACGAAACTCGCAGGGACATCCGTAGTACTCGACAACTTGTTTTTCATGTCTTCTTCTGTGTCGACTGCAAAGGACTTCATGTTCGGCTGTAATTCCTCGATTAAATCTTTCAATTTTCTTTCTTTCCCTTTTGAAAGCGTCAATCGTGAATTCAGTTCCGCCTCTCGCTCCTTCAGAGTTTCTACCGTACGAGAGAGTTTTAGTTCTCGATCTAACGAGTCCTTTAGTTCTTGTCTCGCGAGCTTTATATCGACTTCTAGATCTATCTTTGCTTCTCGGGCGATGTTGATCTCTCTGCGTAGTCCCTTCATTTCTTGTAATTCAGCGCCTCGTTGTTCTTGTTTCTTACTCTCAACTTCGGTCAACATCCTCAGCTGTTTCTGCAGATAGTCGCATCTCTCTTCTCGCGATTTTAATTCATCCAGGCTCCTTTGTAGATTCATTTCCAGACCATCCTTTTGTTCGTTAACTAACTCTAGGCTCTTGATTAGATTCTCTCGTTCCTCCGTCGCGATTTCCAGCCGTTTCTCGTATTTGCTCATCTCAACCTCCAGCCTCCTTATATTCTCTCGCAATTCTGTATTGTTCTCGCGACTTTTTTCGAGATTTTCATTTATCCTTATAAATACAGAAAATATTAATATATGAAAAATCAAAGCAAATATTTAATAATTACAAAAGTCTAATCTAAAAAATTAGAAATTAAATTTGAAATTAATGCATACCTCTCTGGTCCATCGTTCGCGGTTGTTGTTGTCAGCATTTGCAAATTTCTATTTACATTTTCGAATTCTATTAATTTTCTCATCGAGGTCAACTGCGAATCTAAGTTGATCTGCTGTTGTCTCATCAAAGATAGATCATTGCGAAGCTTTTCTTCGTTTTCTAAAGAGTTCTTTAGTTTTGATTGCAGGAACTCGATCAATTCAGTGTCCTGAATTCGTCCCATCTCTGTCAATCGACGATGCTCATCTATCTGCAGTCTTAAAAATTGTGTTACGTTTTTCTCAGATATAAGTTCCTTGTCGAGTTTGACTACTTTTTTCGTCTCTTCCGACAAATCCGCTTTCAGTTGCAAAATACGTTCTTCATATTCGACGATCTGATGTTTCATAATATTTTGCTCAATTTCCAGATTATCCTTTAGTCTCTTCAATATCTCGTTGTCTCGGTGAATATCATTCAACGAATGTTGATTTTCCGGTGCTCTTACGACCTGTTCGCTATCATCTTTAATGACCTCCATAATTTGTTTATCTAATCGCGCAGAGAGATTTAGTTCTCGGTGGACCATATCCTCGATGTCGCTATCGTCTTGCTGCGTAGACGTTTCTGTTTGTTCTGACTCTTTCTGCAGCATTCGCACCATATCCTTCAGCTCTGCGTTCCATTTACGCTCTTCCTTCAATTTCTTCCTCAGTTCCACGACATTGCCTGATTCTTTCATCTTGTTTTGAATCGTCTCCAGTGCACGTTGCAAACTCTTACTGTCATCGCTCATTTGTCTGATTACTTTATCCTTTGCTTTTAAAAATTCCTGCAGATGTTGAATCTCTTCATTTTTATTGCTAGTATTCGATGGCGACGATGTGTCCGATTGGATATCACTTGTTCGCCTTGCCATTTCTTCTAGCTTGCGGATTATCTGATCACGATTGTTCAAACCATCTGTTAGCCGTAGAATCTCGTCCTGCAGTTCGGTAATTTCATCCTCGCGTGTGTGAGCTAGCGTTTTGAAATCGTACAACTGCTTATTCTCGTTCTCGATCTCGATGTTGCGGGTCTTCAAGGTCTCTAGCGCGATATCCTTCTCCAAGATGACTTCCTTAAGTGTGTGTAATTCCTGCGTTTTTTCTTGCAGGAAGTTGTTTTTCTTCGCTTGATCCTTCTCCCTGATTTCCATTTCTTTCTTGAGCTTCGTGTTCTCTGTGTTTAATTCCGTGATGATTCTTTCGTTTACTTGCATTCTGTCTTTGTGATCCTCAAGTTCGTGTGTCTTTAATTTGAGAATATTTTCCACTTCCTCCAAATCTTTCTTTATTTTGCTTTCCGAAGCTTGAGCCAACTCATATTGACCCTTGTAGAAATTCTTGTCTCGTCCCAAGTTGTCGATGGTTTCTTTAAAATCATCTTGCAAGTTCTGATATTGTTTTTGCAAGGAAATCAATTCCACTTCATATTTGTTTAAAAGATCGGATTTTGTTTCCAATTCTTGTTGTAGAGTTTGCAACTGATTTGAGAGATTTTCTATTTCCTTCAGTTTTTCATTAAGTAATTCCTCTTGTTGAGAATCTGGAAAAATGAGGATATGTTTTTTTAACTAGATACTATAAGCAAGAAAACATTACATGCAACTACGATAAAGATGTTAGACATCTAACATAAAATATTTTATCTCGATTTTCCAACAAAACAATAATATACCTTCGCTAACGTGTTTGGGAGACGATAATTTTGATTCGCCTTCAGTATGCTGCAACTCTATTCCCGAATGGCGGATTTCATTACTAAAACTGTGTGTACGGAAATCCAAATCTAACGGTGGCACTTGCATATTCATCTTCTCAGCATCCGGCAAAGATGTTTCCATTGCATTAAAACTGTTTGTACTTGAATGAAAAAAAATCAATGTCAGGAAAGTAATATAATAATTCAATTTTAATTTTTCTTATTACGCGCACTATTCAGTAAAAAGATATACCTAAATTAATATAAAATGAAATTAATTAATGAAAATAAATAATAAAGATTTTTACTTTAACGTATTTCTGGACACAGGAATTTTGAAGCTGGAATTGTTGTGTGACGTTACATGTGTAACGTTGACCGCTCGGATAGCTTCAGGCAATTCTTCGCATTCTGAATGAATAGAGAGAATATCGCTCAACGTACGCGCGCTATTTTTCGCCTCTGCTTGTTTTGTCAGTTCCTTTATTTGCGTGTCGTCCAAAGCAAACGAATAAGCATTCAACTGTTTTTCCTTTTTAAACAATTGTTCCTTTAGATGATCGATTTCCACGTTTTTGTCGGCTAATATTGTATCAATCAATTGCGGTAATTCTTGCTGAGTATGTTCCTGTATACCCAACTTCGTCTGCAATGTTTTCTTTTCCTCCTGAACGAGTTTCAATTGATCTTGAACGAGTTTCAATTGATCTTTCAGCTTTTGCAGCGTATCGTTCTCGGATTGTACGAGATTCTCCATTTCTGTTTCCTTCTCTGTCAGCAATTGATTAGCTCGCTCAAGCTGAGCTTTCAACTCCTTCAGCTCTATCTCCCTGTCGGTAATGGTTTGCTCCAGAGAATGGTACTTTGCAGTAGCCTCGTGCAACTGCGATTCTAATCGAGACGTTGCTTGTTTCTGAGCAAACGGAGCGCTTTGCTTGTGCTGCTCCAAGCGTCCGCGCATCGCTTCGATCTGGAACAATTGCTCGGACGCCGTCTGATGCAGAATCTCTTGTTCCGCTAATAACTCCTCATTTTGATTCTTCATTGTTGTCAGTTGCATTTCCAGATCTTTGATCCTTTTAAAGGCAACATCCTCCGCTCGTGCATGTTTCAGCATCTTATCTTTCAGCTTAAGTATTTGATTTAATGGCAGCATCGGTGGTGCAGAAGGATCATCCGGAGTTAGGCACCTCGTTGCATCGATCTGTTCCCTGATCGAAACGTCCTCACTTGGCTGACTCAAACTGAGATTCGAACCGCACATATGCACTGATTCCAATTCTCGAATTCTCTTATCCAGTTGATTTTGCATGTCATGAAGCTCCGCCTTCATCTGTTTCAGCACGGACGAATTGACGTTGAAGTGCTCTGAGCTTAATTTATGTTTATTAAGTTCATCCTAAAGCACAGAAAACAATTGTCTGATACTATCATTTTTTTCTTTACCGTATTAATTATCTATTTTATATTTTCTCATAAAGTTTACCTGTAGATGATTAATTTGTTCGTTCAGATGTCTGCTTTCACTGCCAGATTTGATAGCGTCTAATTCCTGAACCAATTCTTGTTGGTTTTTCGTTTGTGCGATTATCACGGTTTCCAGCTGACTGATCTGCAGTTGCAGGGATTCCTCTCTTTCGATCTTAGCTTGAAGCTGTTGCTCCAGATCAGTAATAATATCGCGTAAGAGCCGTATTTTGTCCACTGCGGCCTTCAGCTCGCTCTCTTTCTCTGATTTCTTCGCTTCTGTATCGGACATCAATGACGACATTTCTCGCATTTGAGACTCGAGAGCCTCCACCTAAATCATAAATATGTGATCACATACGTAGGAGTTATTAACGCATTACTTTTGCAGGCTGTCACCTAATTCCAGTCAAGCGTGACCCAACATCTAAAGCATCGAGAGGTAGCATATATCTATTATACCTGACTATTGTAACTTTATGCTAGTATACAATAAGTAAAACAAGAAAACAAGTATTACACAACTGAAATTAAAAAAAAAAGGAAAAATTTATATTATTAGAAATAAATATAGGTTTAAATTTCACTCTCTCTAGTTGCTTGATGAGCACAAATAGCTGAATAAACTGTACAATCATGAATACTATGCCAAATAAGCGCTACAAGTATATGACTCCTTTTTTTACCTACTGTAATATGATGAAGAAAAGTCAAATAAAATACAATGATCACTCACAGCTGCATTGATGTCAGTCGATTGAAGCTCAGGGATGTCTGTCGTTTCAGATGATAGCTCAGACTGCTTTGTGCAACAAACAGAAAACCCAAACCAGAGTGCAGAAAAACTTGTGTTAATACAATTAGTAGCAAATGCGTGACACGCCAGCGGCGATACAATTAATTTCCCAATGATAGCCCTCTCAATTCATTAAGTTAAATTAAATGTTCTATATTACATCGTTTTCAGGAGACTTTATTAGAAAGTGAGTAGCTGCTGGTCAAAGTGCATATTCCAAAAGTGCAAAGTTTAAAAGTGTTTTCGCTAGATGAAACAAAATAATATGTAAAAATTTTAAAGATAATGCTATCTAATATACTATCTAATTTATGTGAATCTAATCTATCTAATCTATGTTTTACAAACATATATATAATTTTAGCTGTTGAATGCCAATCGTAAACAATTTGATTATAACATGCACTCTTTTTGTAAATTACCAGTGTGTTTATAAAAAAGAATATTAAAAAAGAGAATTACATTTGCACATATCTTTTTAATAGAATTTATTTCCATATAAATATTGATTATTTGATGATTTAATCTTGTCTGGTATATGTTCTTTTCCCAGCAGTTTTAATCCTGGATTACATTATAGAAAGTTATAGCCAAATTCGAAAATGGCAGTCTTTATATTATAAAGTTATAATTGTCTGGTTAGTATAATAATCATCACAATAATTTTCAAATTAATTAATTCTTAGTTAGCAGTAGTCAACTATGATATTTTTTAAATTCCATATACACGTCACGTTATATTCTTGAATATTTCATTATTAGTATTCGAAATTCCACAAAATTAGAACTATATCTGTCTTTTAAATTATCGATATTATTTTACAATGTGTATATATGTGTTCAATTGGATGTTGCAAAAGTTTCTCATGTAACAATCTTAAATAGCATCAACTAATTAGAAGTTAATTAAGGAATGATAAAACTAATAGGCAGGTGATTATAGAAAGCACATTATCTTCGTATTTAACAAAAAATTCACATTTAAAGACTAAATTCTGAATAAAAATTTTACCTCGGAGGTGATACGCATATCTCTCTCTTTCTCCCGTTCGCGTTCCTTCAACTGTTCTTGCAGGAAGCGTATCTGCTTTGTAGCTTCCTCTCGCTCCATTTCGCGTTCACTTGCCTGATCGTCCAAAAATCGACATGTTGCTCGCAACTTCTTGTCCGCTGCTTCAATCTAAACACAGAAATGTAGTTTTAGTTAAAAATAACTATCGTGTCATACTAAAAATACATGTAGCCAAAATAACTAATCGTTATACTAGAAGTACATCTAGCAAAAATAAATCGTTACAGAAAAATAAATTAAGATTATATCTTTGAAAAGATTGGAACAAATGGGACAAATGACCTTATGCATTTGTACAAATCTCATGGATATTGTTAATTGGAATAATTCAACGATATATTTGGTTGTTATAATATCTTATCTATACATCTAAAGTGGAATAATAGGAATTGAGATAAAAAGCGACAAAAAAGTATATTATTAATAAAATCAATAAACAATCTATAACGGTTAAAAGTAATGAGAGAACATTTTAAGAGTTGTGTGCATTTCAATATTTAAAATATATCTATAAAATAACATGCAAGATAACTATTAAATCTTGTAATAGCATGCGATAAACATCAGCAAATGTAACGAATATAATATATATTTTCCAGTAATTAGTATAAAAAATTGGCATTAAGGAGGGATAAAGAACATTTTTAATAGAAGCTGATTCGCGTTGTTTCCGCAATGGAGGATTACGAATATTAATCAATTTTAGCCGATTTGAAAGTAACTTACGGACAGCATGTTTACAATAGTATTAGTAATTCTATAATTTACCTTTTTGCAGCAAACCTTGTGAATGTATGGGGTAGGAGTAGGTTCTAAAGGCACCTGCTGGCAAGACAACAGAACGCCAATCAATCCCTTAAAACTGCATCGCAGAGCTCTGCACTTTTGATTCGGATAATTCTTTTTATTCACCGATTACTGGATTTGATATTTATTCGCGGCTAATGTATCTCATAATATGTTCAGATTGCCATACGTGCCATACGTGCATGATATTCTAATCTCTAACTATTTTACATATTATTCAACATGTAGAAAGTGGACATTAATATTATAGAGTGCATAAAGAAAAATGAAAATGTAAAACCATTCACTCAATATCACAAGCTTATTCTCTCTTAAGAAGAGAACAATACAACTTTTCTTAAGACACTCCGTAATAAGTGCATAACAAAGCATGAATCCTAATCTTGATATATGACACTACGATCAGAGAGATATTGAAGTAACGTGACACAAACTTTCTCGTAATTATATCGTAAAAAACGTGCCATACATAATGAAAAATGTTGGTGTTAATATTGCTACATGATAAAATACATAAAAATATGTACGCGTAAAAGCTCATAGATACATAATATATAAACCTGACGTGTTCTACAAAGATAATTCGTCTTCAATGAACAATACACCGCAATGTTCATCACTGTATTGACATACCAATGTCGAATAATCAGAAATCATGCAACAGTGCATCTTCGAGCAAAAGTAATAAATGATACTACCTGTTGTTGCAAATCCTCTCTTTCCTTTCTGGCATCGTCCAACAATTTATCATTCTGCCTGCATAGTTCTTCTATTAATTGCAGTAGATAAGATGTGTCGCCACCTCCATTTGATAATATATGTCTGGCTGTAAATTAAGTTAAAATTAATAAAAATATTGCGCGAAAAAATATTAAATGTATGTGATGAAATAATTGAGAAAATCTCTTAGAAAAAGTTATTTATTATCAAAAATATCTTAGAAAATATAAATATTATAATTCGAAAACTCGAAAGAAACAGACAACAAGAAAATTTATTGTTTTTAATATATAAATAAAAGAATTATTTTTTACTATTAGCAAGCCATGTAATTAATTTAAAAATCAAATAAGAATTTACCCTTTTCTTGTACTTGCAAAAGATCCTGCAGCGCATTGTCGCCCCTCGAAAGATCATTCTCGCCATATCCTTCCGTGATGATTTCCTTTTTGTTTTCTGCGCTAATTAATTTCCGTTGAAGTTCTATGATGTGCAATTTTAACTGTTCCGCCTCTTCTTGATAACGCATTATTAAAGTTTCAGCATGACTCAATTTCAAAGAAAGCTCTTCATTAATTTTATTTTCCAAAAGAGTTTCTTTCGACAATGATGCATTCTTCTCCTGATTATTCAATAATGAGAGATTGAGAAGTTGATTGCTATCTGATTTTAAACGTTTCAAACAAGCCTTTAGTTCCTTCTTTAATATTTCATCTATATCTCCATCAATCAAATCTTGCAGCATCTTGTTATCGCTGTTAACGATAGAAATTATCTTGTCAGATTGTGGAGCAAAATGAACTCTCTTAACTGATTGATTATCCTTCTGTGGTGTCTCGGATAAAACGATATTATCGTCCTTGTTTAGATTTTCTTCGCTACTGAAGCTGAAGTCTATTGATTGTTTTTTCAAAACCTCGTTTATCAAAGTGTTATTAACTTCCTCCTCACAGATAGCAAAGTAATTCACTAATTCTCCAATCAAATTCTTCAAAGTCACGCACGCCCTCCGCAGACTATCCCTAAGAAGAATGAGGTAGTGCAATTAAATGATAGAACAGATAAGTTTGCAGAGTTAAATAATATAATTATAGGATGGATTGTAGAATAAACTAGAATTTTAATTAAAATGAAATTCATTTGAATATTAAACATTTCAATAACAGATGCTTTTAGTTTAACGATTCGATATTTGTTTTAATACTGTTTTTTAATTACCTTTCCTCCACAATGGCATTTTCTGATGGTCCAATATAAGCAATTTCTTGATTGTTATCGGTATTCGGAGTATTCGTTTTAATAGCGGCGATTTCTTTCTGATGTTGCTCAAGCATTCGTGCTACGACGCAATCGTATTCATCCTTTAAACGAATCAATTCGGCATTATGCATCTTTTTTAATTCTTGGATTTCCTGTTTAGCATTAGACGTAAACTTATCTCGCAATTCTAACAATTCAGCTGGCCAATTGTCTTCCTTGTCTACCGATAAAAGTGCCTGTACAATCGTAACAATAAGCTTTTTAAACATTTCCTCATGGTTCTTAATAAGCCACATATAAAATAAATTTTATAGAACTTCTGCGGGGACACACAAAGTAAAACATAAAAACGGTAATTTCATTCGAGAATGTAAGCAATATATGACTTTAATTAGTATTGTTATCTTATGTATGCCTCATTCTTGATTAGTGAAACTTTACGAATGATCTACATCTACCTGAAATTGTTCCTGAAGAGCGTTGACAATATCCTGTCTAGCTAGCGCGATTTGCTCTTCCAACTGATGATTATACGCATCACGCAGATTCGACAATTCACCATTTTCCAATGCTTCCCATTCTGTCTGACAATACTGCATGCAAATATATGAAGACACACGAGCATCATGTTAGTCACAAGTAAATTTGTTTAATATAATGTTTAATATAAATCAAGGAGTCTATTTTTTCATTGCTATGGAATGATATAAATAACAGAAAATGCATTAACTACAACGATTCTAGGAGATCGATCATCAAGAAAACTACATTCAGAGATTATATTTAAATGAACATATGATAATTAGACACATATGCTGATCACACCATGCATTTGCAATTTAACACACTCTATGAATTGAATAGCATGAATTGTTACAATTTTCTGCATTTGAATGAAATTTGTACTCAAAAAAATTTTTTTTAGGTAAATATTGTAATATTTTGTAAATCTATAAATATTCTAATAAATTTTAATCTTGTATACACATAAAATATTTTCTATAAAATAAATCATTAATTCTCGTTATTTTTATCTCGAATAGTTTATTTAGAAATAGTTTCTAAACATTTATTTAAAATAAGGAAAACTAATCTATTTCTAATTTTGAAAAGAATTTTAACAATCTTTTCATTTGAAACGAAACTAAGACATATTAAGATATAAGAGAATGATTATAAAATATATATCAAATTATATATATTTATAAAAATATATATATACAATATATATAAAATTTGCAATAATACTAGCTCTTGTTAATGAATGAATGAAACAATTGATTCACAATCTGAGAAAATATTCTTCTTACCTGATGTATAGTAGCAAGAGACAATGTGCGTTCTAGTTTCGCTTCAACATCACGAAGTTGACATTCATACAATTCCTTTTCTTCAATTGCTTTTTTATAATTTATCTTGATACTTTCAATTTCATTTACTTTGTGTTCGAATTCCTGTCGCAACGCTTGGATGTTGCTTTCGTATTCTAACTCAAAGCATGCCCGATTTTCAGCATCTAAAAGTTTGCTTTTTAGCGATTCCTCAACGGCGTTAGGTGTTGCCGTACGGGAATTTGATACGTTCAAGCAATCTCCAGCGCCACCGAAATATAGATCATCGGTCAGTTCCTCAGTTTCGCTGTCATTGTCAGAGATCCGTCTTGATTGCTGACTGAAGATCTCTTCGGAATATTGCTTTTCCATCTGTAAACACTTTCGTTCGAAGTATGTTCTCAGCTCCTCCATTTCTTTGGCGTGACGCGCTTCGAGTTCGATTTTGAACTCGCGCAAATTTGCGTCACCATCCTTGAGACGAAAAAAAAAAAGCGATTTAAGAGAATTAATATTTGAATAATGAACAATGTTATCAAAATTACAAAAAGATATCAAAGAAAACTTTAAGATAGTTTTAAAAAAGCTAAAGACTACTAAATAGAATTATTCATTTAATGCAGATCATCGTATAAACAAAATAATATAATAAAATAATAATAATATATAAATTACCTTGAGTTTCTGCAATAACAAACGCAATCTGTTAATCTCCTTTGCGGAGTCGGTCTTAATGGATTCCAATTCTTTCCTACGCAGAGTCACTATGTTTTCAATTTCCTGGCTCAATAACTCTTTTTCCATTCGTAAGTCATCTAAGAATTTTTGTAACGATTTTTGCTCTTCATCCTCTTGTTGCTTGTCTAAAGCAGTGTTGTCTGTCAATCGTGTCCTCTCTACGGCCATTTTTTCGCATAGCGAGTAATAATGACCTAATTTAAGCTTAACTTCATCCAAATTGGATTCACCAGATAAGATTTGATGCAGTTCTTTATATAACTTTTCGTTATCATTCTTTAAGTAATTGTCATCTGTCAATGTGTTGGCGCCATCGTTGCTCGACTCTGTAACTTTTTCATGATCCATTACATTACATTCTGATAGATTCTCGTCAAGACTCTGATTGCTTTTAACATGCTTATTGTGCGATGCACCATCCAAGTTTGCAAATGAAGCATTAATTTTACTGCTATCGCTTATTTCTAAAGTCTGATTTAATTTTTCTTCGAATTCAGCACACTGAGCCCATGCGTGAACCAGACCATCTTTTAATTGACTGCAGTTCGTTTCCAGCTTTCTCGCCTTCTCCGTCATTTCTAATAGATCTTTCTTACAGCTCGCGTGCTCCGTTTTCTTTTGCTCCAGTAACAGTTTCAGGCTTTCGATTTCCTGTTGCTGATCCTTCAATTGCTGCGTCGAGTCAGTCTCATTGTTCATCGAAGTATTGCGAGGCGTCACGCTACTTGGTTCACGCAACGAATTAACTTCCTGCTGTAACTTGTCGCATGTATTCTTCATATCCTTCAACTGTTTCTCATAGGACTTCTTTGCGAGGTTGCTCTTTTCCAGCTCATTCTTCGCCTTGAACAAATCCTCTTCGACTATGCGGACCTTCTCAACTAACAACTTTTCTAATTCTGTTTTTTCGTCAAGTTTTCGCTTCATCATTTGACGTTGAACGATTTCCTCGTCGAACGTTTTGTACATAGTTTCGCCCAGTTCGCTGTTCGTACTTATACTCGTATCAAGTTGTGAATATGATCTCTCCAATTCGCGTACTCTGCCGCTCGAAATCCGGTCGAACAACTGACTGTTTTCCATCGTCGATTGTGCCGTGGAATATCTAAATGATAGATCATTCAATCTAAATTTCAGCGCGTCGTTCTCCTGTTTCAAAGAAGCGGCATTTGTTAAAGCTTGTTCCAATGAACGCTCGATGCTCTCTTTGGATTCAAGAATGCTCATCATCGCGATATGCTTCGATGTGATTTCCTCCAGTTGAATCTTATGCAGTTTGATCTGCTCGTTCAACAGCTCCTTCTCTCTTTGGAAATGTAAATTTTGCATACGTCGTTCGTTCTCCGCTTCTAGTTTTGTTTCATCGGATTTCGATTTGTACAGCTGTACTTCCGATTGAGCTAGCTTCTGCGACTCAGCGTGATTCGTTAATTCTACTTTCAGCGTTTCAACGGTCTCCTTGTAATAAGCTAACTGCGTTTGAAAAACAGATAATTCTTTGGCATGCCTGCTTTCCAGGTCCGGTAATTCCTTGTTCAAACGATCTGCTAGCATTTTATTTTCATCCTTCAGCATTTTCGTGTATTCTTCATGCTTCGCTTTTATATTTGTTATCTCCCCCTCGTTTTTTAAAGCTAGATCCTAAGGTTATCGCAATTGAATTAATAAATGAATCGGGCATAATTTCTTTCTACTTTATTTTTAATTTCTTTTTTGTAATTTCTATTAACTACTTATAAATTTAAAGATATCTAGATTCTTAAATCTCAATACTTCTTTTTACAAATTTTAATGAATTTTTTTATGATAACTATAATTTTATATATTTATATATATCATAGATGCTTACTTTTAACTCTTGCTGATGACGCATTGCATTAGCGTTTGTTACGGCGGTGAACTTATTCAAGATGTGTTGCATATCCTGCTTGATTTTATCAACACGTGCTTCATATTGTTTTTGTTGCTCCAAGGTTTCATCAATGTTTAAGTTTTTCTCCGCAGCACCGACGCGTATCTGCTCGTTCAAGTTATCTATTTGCGTTTTATAATCATTGATTTCCGCATTTCGTGTTTCTCTTTCCATTTCCATCGTTTGTACATGTTTACGAATGTCTGTCAATTGCGTATTCAACCGACAAATCAATGCTTTTTGATCGCCCATTGTCGTTTCTAAAACCTCGATCTAAGACATTTGCGAGTTAATTTTCGGTTAATAGGATATAAGTATAATTTATAACAATCGCAAAATGCATATCGCATGAAGTGCACCGTTCACCTTTTGCTGCAAATTCACGTTATTTATCGCAGAATTGTTGATTTGCATAGAGTTCAAGGCATTCAGTTGAGCCGTGACATTGTCTCGTGCGGATAATGCTTGTTCCAAAGAGGAAGTCAAATGTTCTATTAGATTATCGCGTTGATTCACTGCTCTTTCAAATTCCTGCAACTGTTTCATGAGAGACATGGGATACATTGTTATTTCGTAATATTTATCTCGTAATCCTATATTTTTAGAAAATTGAAATGTTTTTTCGATTATCTTAACGCAATTCATATTTTATAATTTAATATTACGGAAAATTATAAATTTTTAAATGTGACGTACTTTTATATGATACAAGGATATAACATCTCTTCCATGCGACATACTGCTATTGTGACTCTGCGATGAATTTGGCGAAGACGCCTCAGCTCGCAGATGATCGATTTCGGCATTTAAAGCTCCGACTATAGCTTCTTTTCCTTGCAACAATTCCTCTAATTCCGCGACTCGTCCAGCTAGTCCGTCCAGATCAGCATCAGCCTCTCCTTCGCTTATGCTGACACTGCTATGCGTTATGTCCCGAGAGGATATACCCTCATTCGCCTAATTCGAATAGCAAAAATCAATACTGCGAAACTGCTGTATGTTGGCAAAATAAAAAATAAATATTTGCGCTTAAGTTATTCTGTCATTCTTACTCCCAGCTCCTTATGTGACATGGACTTTTCATTGTGCAACGATTCGTCGTCCGACGGCTCCACTTGTTCGGCATTTGCGTTTTTACCCCTGATGGACCGCTTTGCTTTGTACTTCTCTAGCTGCAACAATCAAGATGAGGACAGTTACCTACTGAAGTAATCAACATCAAAATACATATAATGAACATGGAGTGTGGAGCAGAACGGATGAAGAAAAGGGGGAATAAGTAAAACTTGCCAATTCCCTGCCAGCCTCCAGTGAGCGTCTTCTACGCTCATCTTCATCTTGTACCGAATTCATCTCAACGAATCCCAGAAGTCGACGTGCATAAGTGCAAAACAAAGTATCCGTTCGCTGCTGGTCTGAACCTCATTCGCTACATGTCAAACTCAGCTTCACTCTTTTGCGTTTTTCGACGTAGCAATTGGTCGACGTACAATCTTCTGCCACTTGCTGCTCTATCAATCAATAAAAATATAAATTTCGAAAACGACTGCAGTCAATAAAATGCACAATGAAAACTCGGAACCGATAGAACGATTGGTCTAAAACGGTCGCGCGTCGGTCATGCCAATATGACGGGCGGAAACCCGTCAAGCTGATGAGTGCAAGTTGGCAATTGGTCGAATATCGTAAAGAGTTTTTGCTCCAGTCGGTAATGAAGGGACCTGCGTTAAGCATATCCATTTGCTATGCACGTACGTTCATTAGTCTCTCCGACTTTTCTCACGCTTGCATAATTCCATTATTTATTCATAATAATGCGTTCTTTGTCCTATAAATTTTCACGCGATCGTTGCACGTTTTATACGTCGTTATACGTTTTTCTTTTCTCTTCCTCTTCTGAAGGAAGAAATTCCTGCTTTGCACCGTGTGTGCCTCTTCCTAATGGAATTGCAAAATACGCGCGAAAGGTATTAACGGTCGGATATTTCGCCGAAGTGCGGATTATTTATAGAGAGGAATAACCGCGGTCGAAGCTTACGCCGTTAAACCGGATGTTAATAGCACAGATTCGGTGTACCCATAACTATCGACAGCTTCCGGGAACTCCGTGATAAAAAATGATCGTTGTTTCTTCTTTCGTTTAACTCGTTAAAACTCGTCAAAACCTGCAATAAAATTGAAAAGTATAAAATATACTATATGCGGCATACACAGAAATTAAAATTAATTTATGAGATTAAAGAATATTTTAATACACGCGATTCTGAATCATTTTCATTCCTAAATCCTCGCTATTCCAATTAGCTTCAATTTATTGGGCATTGTTGCCTTCAAGTTTTCATTTAAAGAAGTTCGATCTTCTTGGACTAGTCTTATTAGATTTTAAAATGCTTCCCGCCGAGCGGGAAGCACTCAAATCAACAATTAAAAATAAAATTAAGTAAACAATCGAAGATCTGCTGAGGATGCCGTGGCAACAACTTCTTCTCTATCGCTTAAAAAATTTTTAAGACATTCTAACGATTCTGAATCCTTTATTTCGAGATACGGATCCCAGCTTCTGTTAGGATCTTCCGTTTTTCTCATCGTGTCAAACTTCGCTCGTTAGATCTAGCCGGATTCGCGATCATCGTCTCGATCAACACGTAGATCCGGGTAATAATTTAACGACATATCGCTTCGCGCACATGCCCTACGCGTTTCGCACTCCTACACTGGTCGCTGCTTCGTGTCTTAATCCGATCGTTCCGGTCTATCAAGAATCGAGCGCGGCGAATGAGAGATAATGCGAAATTCACGAAGCGTAAAGGTAGCTCAATTCGCCTCTATTTCGACGGAAGTTCCTGCTTTACAGACACGCAGCTATAGAGCTGCGGCCATAACGGCGGCTTCTGCTGTTCTTGTTGTACTGGATGGGCGCGTTTAACGATGCGAGTGCCCGCAATGGTGTCACGCACATGTGCTTGATACAAAGTTGACCGTAACGCCCGTTGTTCGTTTTTCAACGAGACGAATCCAATGTCCGATGTTTCAGAATATTTTATTTTCTTTAATATTTTTTTAGCTTCTTTAAAAGCCCTACCAAAAAACTATTCGCTTGCGAAAAGGAGAGTTTTACTTGATCTCTTCATGATCAGATGGCGTATCTTCGTATCCGTGTAATTGTATCCGAAGCTGCAGCAATCGAGCCCCCGTTCGTTTAATGAGACGCATCGTATCATTCAAGTCGGCAAGTCAAATAATCTCGATTGGTCTCGTACGGTTAAATCACTTAATTAACATAACATTGCGTTACAGGGCATTCAATATCACTGGGCAATTGAGAAAACAATCGATAATTTGTTAAATCGTAAATAGCGTTACAAGTATTGAAGTTGTCCAATCGATTGTCCAATAAGGCAGACTACGTGTGATCGAATGATAGATAACATCGTCGAAGTACCGTTATAACGTTTTTTCGACATCTGATCATATGCGGAAGATGATGCTATTTTATTCGATTTTAAGAGAAAGACAGAGAGAGAGAGAGAGAGAGAGAGAGAGAGAGAGAGAACTTTCGCTATTTTCCGGTTCATTAGAGATTCAGACGCTGCATGAATCGATCGTGTCGTCGCGCAGAAAATTGCACCTCGATCAGACATGAGACAGTGGCCGATTGAATATTTACTTAAACGTTTCACATTGTCGCTTACTTTCGCGTGGAGAGTGCGATTAATTAGACTCGCCCTAATGATTCAATCAAGCCGCGAAGCTGCTGTGTCACTCGAGAAGCAGAAAACCGCTCGCGTGTTTACGATTAGCGAAAATGACTCGTCGTATCCTACCACGAATGCGGTGACCGATGACTGTTCGGTTTTGCGAACTGTCATTACGTACAATTTTTGATCGTTATCGCATGTTGCACTCGTATCGTAGGTTTTGCGACCTGGAGCGGGTTTAGATAATAAATTCAGGAGCAGACACCGTGACTGAACGATCCTTTGACGCGTGTGCGATTGTTTACCGCAGCGGGATCAAAGGATGCGGAAATCATACTTTGCGCTTCCTATTAGTCGCGTGTCTCGATATTTCTTCTCCACTATTTCCTCAAAATCGCAATTCCTTAATCGAATAATTCCAATCAGCAGACGGTACCGATAGAATATCGCGCGTTCTCCGGCCTGTTCCGGATTTTCCTTCCTTCGCTCGGATGCGAAGAGCGATCGAAGCTGTTGGAAGCGAACCAGGAGATCGTTCGACGAATCCCCGCGTGTTGTCGATCCATTTTAATCAATCGAAATTCCGATTCGCGTTGCTTTCGAGCATCAGCGCGTCTCGCAGGAATCGCGCGGGAATCCACAGAATGGAAAAGCAGGCGGAGGAAAAGAGCTCGGCGCTCTAGCGAGGGTTGCCGAGGTCAAGAGCGTCCGGGTCAACAGATCAGCGCTCCGGTCCTCGTTTTCGGGCGGGCGAGTAAAGCTGGAAAGTCTCTCGAAACGCCGGCTACCGGTCGAAAAGCTCTCGGGTTGCCTCCTCACAGCCTGACCACCTCTCATCGCGTAGGTTTCCGGCTGGCTCTCCCGGCTTGCGATCGCGCTCGGCCCGCCTCGCCGTGGCCTCCGACTCTCGATGCCGCTCAGTCGCGGCGGTGGCATCCTGCTCGCAACACGTCCCGAGGTTTGAAAAGTGCCGCCGCCGCCGCCGCCGCCACCGCTGCCGGTTTTTAATCGGATCGCATTTCCAGCGAGGATACTCTTCAGCTTCCCGTGCTTTCGTAAGTGCTAAACCGGATCGGGTGACGCTCGGTTCGCCGATTCGCCGATCACGACGACGCGAAGAGCTGATAATTAAGATGGAACGGTAATTAGAAATTGTAATCTTGATTTCCGAGTTGTAATATTCGTTTGCTTTAAAGTGGCGGCTTCTGGCCTCTGTGGCGCGATAGTGAACAGAAAAAGGGAGTGCACATAGGAATTTCATTGGGAGAGGCGCTTCCGTTAAATACGAAGATTATATGGTGCGTGTCCGAAAGATGCTTCATAGGGATCCGCTCTGTGCGAGTCAAGAGGTTTTTCTTCATTCCGCTTTTAGGAATGAACGTTCCGTTCAGAATTCAATCAAGCATCCGCTTAAAATAATGATGACAAGTCGGTAGCGAATTAACAACGGTGAGCAATGAGTTCGTCTCAAGAGAGAGACTCTCAAAACTCGCGTGCTCGCGGAGTTTCGCTTTTAAGTGAGTCCACGTGGTTCCGATTACGTTTATGGAAGTTCGTGTCTGCTGTCGGGTGAAGGGTAACATACGGCATCTTTTGTCGTGAGAAGCGAATGTCGGCGCACCACGTGCGCAGCCGGAAACCGTGTGGGTGGCATCGGCGAGAAGACACTTGCTGGTGTTCTGGAAAATAAGTCACTCTTCTCGGAGGAAGATCTATTTTTGTGTCTGATCGTGTTTCACGGAAAGACGGGGAGGATATATCCTGATCGAAAAGCGGAACGTGTCTGTTCTTTGTTCTGTCTTTTGTCATCCTACTGAAGAATTGCGCCTTTTGCTGCAACGTTACATTCAGATTGCTCAATCTCATTTACCATCGCGACGCTTCGTACGTCCATCACCGTGCCGAATCCGTGTAAAATCCGCTGCTCGTAATCTAAAATTAAACATTGAAATTTCTTTGATTTTATGTCATCTTTATTGTCGTCCATCAACGTCGATTGGATTTCGGCTTCATGTTGCTTCGCGAGATAGCAAATATCAGCTCGCGTATCGCGCTCACGCAGATTTCGCAGATGATTAACTAGCTAAATTGCTCTATTAATCACTTTCTTCCTTCGAGAGAAGGCACGCGTTTCTGAGCGTCTCTCGTAAATATTTTCCTTTCACTTTTGCGAGAATGTTATCGCGAGAGATTTCAAAAACTCCTCGGTTTCCAAATTCCTTTCTTGTTACGAAAGAAAGAGTTGACTCATCGCGCATCTTCTAAGACAGAAAGGAATCTGTTATGCTCGACATACGTATAAGAGCAGGTTCTGATTTTTGATAGTTGTCTCTCTTCTCTCTTGCAGCAACTCCCATGCTTCTATAGTTAGTTGACCGTTAGTGCTGATGCAGCGTCTCGCCAGGCAGCAAATTGCAGAGTTAGCGTACCTTCTCGCGATAATGATCCTTAACTCAGATTTCCTCTTCCTAATGAAATATCCGTGAAAAGAGGACGCAGAAATCGTTTACAATCACATTGGACATCGCTTAATATCAAAGACTCGTGCATCGTCCTGTCCGATAATCGCAGCATCTCTGCCTTTCGCTTCGATCAATTTCATCCTCCGTTAAACGTAAAATTCCAGGCGAATTCAGGCACTCGAGACCATCGTCGCGTCGTATCCTCGACTTTTGAGCAAATGTGCTCTCGATAAAATTTGCTGATCGATGGGTTCCGTGGAGCTGCTGGCTCGGAGGAAATCCACTTACACGGGCACACGATAAGATTAAATTCGGTAAAAGCCGCCGGTGTTCCCACGGGGAACACTCTAGCCGAGCATGAAATAGGGTCGCTCGAGGAACGAACGACCAGCGATTCGTTGTGGGCCGCCGTGTACGTCGTCAGCGGCGAGAGAGAGTCGATGACTCCTCTCATCCAGCGGTCTCGTTCAGTGGATCGCAGTTCACCGGTCGATCGAACGGTCCCTTCCCATCTCGATTCACTCTGCGACCTCTCTCGTCGGCCGGCCAGCCCACGATTCCGCGTCCCGTCGTCTGTGGGAACAATTAGCGGCCGAATAATCAGCATTGATGGGTCTTCTAGCTCGAGCGAGTCCCGAAACGACAGAGAACGGCCGAGAGCTAGCGCCGAGAGTTGGCGTAAATCGATTCGTTCTGCGGTCGACCGATCGCGTCTTCAGACATCCGGACGTCGTCGAAGTGCCCTGATGTGTATCGATGCTGTCGATATCTCTAGTCTCTCACTCGCTGGCTGGTTGTCCTCAAGATGTATCGTCTTCGAAATTCGTAGTGCGTAGAGAGAGAGAAAGAGAGAAGGAGACAGGAAGCGAGATGCTCGTGACTGAAGGTCGTCGACTCAGGATACAGATCGAAAGCCGGAAACATCTTTGTCAATGCGATACGCACGTGGCGCGATATCCGTTGATATTTATCATATTTGCGCAATCACCTGAAAAACGTCTGAAGTCAGTCACGATTTAGCGAGGAATCCGAAAGTGCGACACTGGACGAACGGATTTATCGCGATCCTCGCGATTGAAGCATGCACACTTTGATTTCCCGGAAATTTGCAACGGAATATGATTCTCGATGATCGGATACAATTATTAAACCTGCTTTTTCGATTCACAGTTCATGTAAATTTTATTTCGGAACGTCACTCAGTGAACCGCCACTCGGTCGCGTTTTTCCGCTGATCTATCTTTTTCGACAGCACGAATTCAAATTTGCATGGACCTCGCACCGTTAATCTCCACATTAAAGGCCCGCTTTAAAAAAGTAAAAGCCGCGACGTTCACCGTCACTTCCACGTTTTGATCGGTCGGACGTCGCGCTCCGAACGCACAATCTAGCGGCGCTCTCCGACTTCGGACTTTCGGCTTAAACCGGTTCTCCCGCCTTTCGTACGTGCGCTCGTTCCTGCACGTCACAGCGGAGTGTATCCCTTAACGGGACGTTATACCGGGATTTCGTGGATTCGAGGAGTCGTGCATGTAATCACGATTACCGCCTCGTCGCTCCTCTCGCGTGATCCGTCGTTTTTTTCTCCGGAATACCGGAAGGATCACGAAGAGTAAAACAAGAAGACGACGTAACTGATGTTCGGGTACGGGGGTACTCGTTATTGAACGTTCTCGCAGATTAGCAACGATCAACCGTGGTGCTTTCGTGCGCGTCACATACGTGGTTCTTGGGAAAATATTTATTCGTGAGAGCAAGATTTGATTCTCGCGATTGTGGGAAAGATCTTATCTTGTCTCGTGTGCAAGTGCGATTGCCTGTTCGAAGAGGAATTTATGCGTTCTTAGCATCGAGGATATACAATGTCAGTGTCCGCGGTTGATGTGATTTATGATCTTGTCGTTTGTGCTTGGTCAATAAAGAGGAACGTTGACGCGTCTTAATTAGAGCTGCAGCTGACGAAAGGATAATTACACGTGTAGCGCGATTTAATTGATATGCGAGAAGCGGTCGGATTGATCGTTGGGCCGAGCCTGTGCATCACGATACGCGCGTGCGCGAGTAAACTTTGTTTCTACGAGGAATTTTTACAATCATACGTGTTTTTCTCTAATGATCGCGTGAACGGAAACGAGCGTGCGAAAGCTGCTTAGAAACAATCGACGATAATAAACGATCCTATAAATAATTAATCAGTAAGGTGTGTATTATTACACGGGAATAATTATTCACGCGCGTTATCTTGATTCCCCTGATCTTGACATAGCCAGGATGCGCATAATATCCGAAAAATCAATCGTACCGCGAAGGAGGATCTTCGTATGTGCCTTCAAATGTTACGTAAAATTACCAACAGATGATCGATCAAAGCAATGATCGATCAATTGTTTAGATTTGAATTTAAAGAAATTCCTGTTTCCTTTTTTCGGAGATCTATTTCTCTTGAGATCACTTCGGAGCCATTCGGAGTTCGGCGAATTTCGGGGCGATCTTCGTGGCTGGATAGCTTTCGTTGAACAGCATCTCATTACTCGGAACTATTTTGTCGATGTATGCACATATGTGCACATTAGTCGGCCTGAAACCGGTTTCGTCAAGGGCCTGGCCTTTGTCTACGCCGATTTGGGAGGAAATAAATTAGGGATAACGATGTGTATAGAGACGCAGGAACATCCAAAACGAAGAGCGCAGGGGGGACACATCATCATCTTCAAGTACATCGAGTTTCGCTCTTTTTGAGGAACGACTCTCGGGACTTTTCATCTCTTGAAACGTCTATTCGGAGATATAAAATTCCCCGCATCTGCCCCGCGACTGTTTGCCACGGGAAAACACAGAAATATGTAATTCCTTAGCAAATATTTAAAGATCAGCACGATGACGGCGCAGAGATCCCGCTTTGGTGCAATCGGATATCGATGCCCTTGGGAAATTAGACACAGCACATATTAATCGCGATGCACTCCACCTGTACTCCAGATTCACGCTTGGAATAGACGGAATGCAACGTTCCAGGCCGCGGTCGTGAAAAATAACAGAACTCCTCGGTTAATTCGTCGAGAAAGCCTGCTAACGGCTTCGGGTTCTCATTTTCTGGACACGCCATTCCGTTCGCCGCACATTTCACGACTTTCTAGATACACACTGAGCTCTTTGTTCTCGTTCTCGTTATCACCGGGCCACAGGACCGGTCATTAAATGCTAATCGTGCAGAAATATCTTTCCCTCCCGGTCGTTTCAGTATCTTCTTGAAATTTCGGGACCTCTTTGAAAGCGGAGAGCCACTCGTCAGTCATGAATCGCGCGACTGCCGAGTCGTAGCAGTCGTAAAATATAATCGCGAATTTAATGTCATAACGGATTAACGCGCTTGGATGCGTACATAGAATCTCGCTTCGAATACCATTTAACTCGTTAATTGGTTAATTCGTACAAATTGGCTCGTGCACCGTAAGTTCACGAACTGCTACGACTTGTCTGAAATTGATGAAAAATGACTGATTGCCAGTTAATTGCTGACCTCGCCGATCGATCCTTGTTACCGAGCACGCGTATGAACGTCTTTCTCGAAAGTAGCTGAAATATTACGCGTTGTATTCGTAAGTAATTTTGTACGGATGACTCGATGACTCGTCTCATACGTTTTGCAATTTGCTTTGCTTTCAGATCACAAAACATCGTTCACGCTGTGTTTGTCTCCGTTACGCGGGGATTGCCAATGTGATGTGATCATCATCTCGAAGAAATAGTTTAATGTGAGTTCCATTAGGATCTCTATTCGCTTTGTTTGCATCTGATTAACATAAATAAGCGTCATATTGCCGAATGCCGTTGAGAATAGCTGAGAACAGCTGAGTCCGAGTTTCCTGCACGAAAAGGAATTGATTAGCCGAACTGAAAGGCGGTTTCGCGCACAGAAACCTAGATCAAACAGCCAAAGTTTATTTTACGAATAGTCGGAACAAGGTCCACCGCTCGTAGAATTCGTTTAAACTCTTAAACACACGTTGTTTGTCTCTCCATCGCAAGACATCTGCTTGCGCAAGAACGCTGTCCTTCGAGGAGGATCCTCGCGGAATTCAAGATCCAAAGTTCTCTGTGATATAATAGTCTCTGAGATTACGCAGAAACGGGATGTATGACGTAATGAACGTAATGAAAAAAATTAGTAACAAATGTTGCTAAAACATTTTATGATAACGTAATAAATTTTATTTTGCATAATAAATAATATATAATTAATTTACATCGGGTTATACGTATCGTTTGTAAGAAATTATTAAATTAATTTCTAGAGAGGTATAAAACATCGGAATTTACGCATAAAATAATGCGTAATTTATATTATGAAGATTTATATTAAGAATTGCTTCTAAAAACTAAACTAATGTAATACATAAGAATCTCGAAACATTTTTTATTTCTTCTTTTCTTCTATTCGGACTACGATGCAGAATGAATTCTATTCTATTCTATCTATACAGGCTTTCTGTATCTCGAAGAGAATTCGCCCGTTTTAAAGCGGGCAGAGCGATGGGACTGCCCGAAGGGTATCTTTCGACGGGGCTAATTGCTATACCTGAGCGGGCGATCACGGATACCATGACGAGGATGAATTCGAGCGAGGGCCCAGGGACCCCGGAAGAGCGCAAATGGGAGAGGTGACGTATCACCCAGTGATGCGTAAACGGCGTGGACTGGGCAGCGCCTTCCTGGGCCTCTTCGTGGGCCTGATCCTGGGTTTTCTGATCCTCAGCTATCGACTGATCGTCTCCAATCAGCAGCGTCAACAGGTCGGCATCTGGACCTCCGCGCCCAGTATGAGACCGTCCTTGCAAGCGTTGCAGGCTCAAAACATGCCGAAACTGAAGGACGACGAGCGAATCAACAGCTCCACGTCAAGTCTGGTGTTCGTGGGCGTGATGACGGCTGAGAAATACCTGGATACGCGCGCCAAAGCCGTCTACGAAACGTGGGGCAGGGAGTTACCTGGCAGAATAGCCTTCTTCTCGTCGGAGTCCTCAACGGTTCCCGAGAATTGTCCGGATCTGCCATTGGTACCGTTGCCGCGCGTGGACGACACCTATCCACCGCAGAAGAAGTCCTTCATGATGCTGCAGTACATGTGGAGCAACTTTGGCGATCGCTTCGAGTGGTTCCTGAGGGCAGACGACGACGTATACGTGAGGACGGATCGGTTGGAGAGACTGCTGAGGTCCGTCGATTCCAGAAGAGCGATGTATATTGGTCAGGCCGGCAGAGGTAACTCGGAGGAGTTTGGACTGCTGTCGCTGGAATACGACGAGAATTTTTGCATGGGTGGTCCCGGGGTAATACTGTCCAGAGAGACACTGAGGAGGATCGTGCCGCACATCAAGTACTGCCTGCGCCATTTGTACACCACGCATGAGGACGTCGAGCTAGGCAGATGCGTAAAGAAGTATGCGGGAATTCCGTGCACTTGGAGCTACGAGGTAATTCTTTTCTTCAATCAGGATGATGAACGAACAATGCTGAGACCTGATCGCGTGGATAGATATGATGGCTAAAGAGAATGAGTGAAAATAATAATATATAATTATAGAATGGTTTTCATAAATTAAGGGGTTTCTTTCTAAGGAGAGATCTCTAATTGGAGATTTTAACGATCTGTACAATGTTAAAACGGTTCTCTCTCTCTCCCTCTCTGTTCTCGGAATAAACTCATCAAACATAGACGCTTTTTATTCAGAATCGCGTAAAGATGAAGGCGCAACGAGATGTGAAGAAAGGATTTATTGTTCTTCTTTTCCTGCGTTCCTTAAAATGTATTTCTTCTTCTACTCGTTGTGCCTGAGTGTACTTTTGTACCTCGTGGTCTGTCGATTAGCTCGCTTTATCATCGTCCACGTGTTATTGCGTCACATCATATGCAGATAGGTACGAACTTCTTATCTTATCGTAAGTCAATGAAGGTACATGCTGAATACTGTTATCTTACTGATTAACAAAACATTATTGCACCTTGATCTCGTGCACACTTGCCGCTGAGTCGGATGTTTTGTCGGCTGTTCATGCCGTATCGTCAACGAAATTCAGTTCAGTGGCAATCGTATATAATATCCTGTAAATACTATAAACACTCAGATTGTCGACCTATGTCGCTGTCATTGCAGTCGGGACTTAGGCAACTTTGTGCAATAATGATAGCCTTTTGCAACAAGGTTTTCGCCGTTGAATCGCAGGCGCAAACATAGGACCCCTTTCCTAGAATTCAGAATATACTTGTCCCGTGCTTTATTGTCACCCGCACGATGCTGCGGCTATTTCGGTCCTCCTTTCTTTTTCGCGCGGACGCTCGCGGGAACGCGTGTACCTCTGATGATGATTTGCTGATTAACACGCACATGCATGCCGGATTGCTTTATTCATTTCGTGTTACACGCAGCTGTTCATGTATCTGTGATTTCTTTGCGTGTGCAATTTGCTTCGATTTCGCACATTCATTAGCTCGGTCTCTAACATCGATGAAGAACGCTTGAAGGTACCTCGCGTGAGACCTTCAGTGTCGAGTACCGCAGCAGCTGCAAGAGAACGCGCTCGAACTATTTCGCGGTCTTAAATCGGAATCGTCTCGTTCTGCTCCTATGCATCGTTACTTCGTGGGACACTTTGCGATTTAATCTCAACTCTCGACGTCGAGACTTTCAAGGTGCTCTCGATTCTTCGAGGTGCCTCAGCGTCTACTCGCCTGATCTCAGAATATTCCTCGAAGAAAGAATTGTTTTCCCTCAATTCCATTCAAGCGGTCTTGCGTAACTCGATCGAGAATTACATCACGATGTGGTGGTCGCACGACGACCACTGCCGATTTAAATACACGAGTCATACGCATCTGCATTACGTGGCGGGGTACGCCATTGGTGGATTAGATCGGAAGATACAATGCACAGATGAGGATGTCAGTCGTTAAGTAAAAGTGAATCGTACCCTGCTAACCCAGTGGCCACAGATCGAGCCATTCTTCTCCATCTTGACACCCGGTCGCATCGGGTCGTACCGCTTAAGTAACAATTTGCGCCACGAAGCGCTTAAATCTTCGGAGCGCACGTCACGGTAATCAAACGAGAGCGATGCGCGAGCATCAAGAGAGGAACTGAAAATGCGGGCTCGAGATGAAACGCGTGAAGTAGGAATTAATAAAGACTGATCGTATCGTGAACAGACCGCCTCTGCCAGTTTTACAAAACAATTAGTTACGATAAACGCAGGTAACTATGACGTGTAAATATAACGACAGAGAAATGCGATTCTCTTATTAACAGAATGCGATAAAGTGGTTCGCAAAGTAACAATCGCTCTCCCATATTCGGTTGAGAAAGACTCCCAAGAGCGATGGATGGGACCATCCATCTCATGGGAAACTTCTCTCAAGAGGGATAACGGAAGCGTTCGTTTCCAACGAATACATGGTCGAATATGTGTCGAAGTGATATAACATGTAGGAACTACTGTCGATTGGCATCTTCGATCGGATCAATCTCCCAGAATCCACAGCTCAGAGAAAGCCAACGGTTGCCTCTTCGGCTTAACAGCGTTGAAGCGGCAGTTCGCGTAGCCGAGGAAGCGAGCAGGTGCGCGTTTAACGGTTCGCTCATTAATAATTCATTTGGAATATTCATTCGGAGCATATGCGGGAACGCGCGATGCTGGAGTCGTCTCGCTCTGACAATGCGCGGATGAGATCGCGAGTGCGCTCGCGTGGGCACGCAAGCACGAATTCCGGACGACACGCGCATTGCTGGCCGTCCGAGACGGGCGAAAGGTAAAGTGCACGGACGGAGGATGTCACTCGTTAGGTTCGAGAGAGCAAATCGTAGCCTGCTAACCTACTGGCTGGTCGTTTCTTGATGCTCGACTCGTAAGGTCGAAACACTTAATAATCGCGTCCGTGATCGCGCGGCATGCTACGAGCGGTCGCTCGGTCGTTCGCGTGCTGTTCCGCACGTCCAATAACGATCGCATTGATCGATCGGGACGCTCGACGGGATTCGATAAGGGATTTACGATCTTGGCGGAGGGTCGACCGCTGCGTCAGAGGCGACTTTTGCCGCGCTACATTGCCACGGAGAAGCCAATAACGCGTGGCGATATTGCGCTTTAATTCCGCGAAATTAGTGGGCTTTTGTGTGCCGATAGGATCGTCGATTGCCCGCTTGCGATAGGAATCGTCGAGGAATCGATTCGATGATTATCGCCTTCTGCGTCTCTGGGATTAGAATTCGAAATGAGAATGTCGCGTGTCCGCGACATCAACGCGAGCAGAAGGTGTCCAGCTCGCGAAAATGGGAATAAGAATCTCGGATTGCGTAAGGAGATCTGTCCTCAGGTTAAACGTGCCGCTTCATCAGTCTTGAATTCGACGCGTCGAAATGCACTGAAGACCTCAGAAATGCCGGATTTCTCTGCACGTGTCCCGATTGTCTGCGCTTCGTTCCAGCTGCCTCGTCTTTTCCTAAAGACATGGTCTTTCCCTAGATCTAAAGCGCGACCGGCTTTATCATCGTTTATTCCGCGTTCCAATTGTGCGAGCGACGTCTCGCCGCTAATGTCCGACGATCAAAAGGTATCGACGTAATTCCATGAAAGGAGAAACTGCCGCGCAAGTCACCCGAGCTGATCAACACTTGCTCGGCGAGTTTGGCCGTTTCGGACCAGACGCGACACGACGTTCTTAATAATAATTATTATTAGGTCGCAGTGCGACGCAGGCAGGAAGTTCGCACTTTAACTCCGCCTGTACCCGCTTGCTAATTGTCATTTGCCGAGAGACTCGCTCAGTCGTGCGTGTATTCGGACATTCGAGGCGAGCTAATATAGCCGGCTCGAGTAGAGATCGGCAGACGCGGTGCTATTGTCGCGATGATCAGGCGACTGCTCGATTCAATCGGCTAATTCGCCGTTCCTAAACCAATTTCGAGAAGCACGTCGGAGAAGCGTGTCAATCGAGTTCAGGGAGAAGAGAGACGAACCGCATGTTACGTTCGGCGTAACGCCGTCCCGTGTTGTAATCGTTTTTCATTAATCGGCAACCTTTCCACATTCACGCGTACGTAATGGGCGGTGGAGGGAGGGAGGGAGGGGGGGGGGTCTTGGGACAATTTATTTCAATTTCAGAGATCCGGCGAATTGGCTAAATCGAATTCGCGAAATTGTCGCCGGGAACGAGCGCGATAATCGGTTGATAACGTGCCTTGATTCGCCAAGGACGAAATCGATGCCGCTGTGTTTCTTTACGATTTACCCCATCACGGTGGGGCATAACGAGCTTCGCTATATCCGTTGCATTCGTGACATTGCCGTAGATGCAGTCAATTCTCTACCACAACAGCAGCGGGGCCCAGGCATTCACCGGAAGTCTCAAGAAAAAAGAAGTTCATCGTGCCATTACTTTGCATCCTGTGAAAAGCCCGCCTCACATGTACAGGTTGCACAATTACATGAGGGTTGGTGTTCTCGAGTATAATAATGACCATAATCGCGCCACCATAATTACGCGCAAGAACTGTATTACTTATCCCGTAACTGTGAAACGTCACATGGCGAACAAACTGCGTGAGAAAGCGGCGCGCTTTACGCTTCCCGGTTCGCACTTTTCATGACGCGCGCGTCTTTCGTCGCGTTTGCATTGTGTACTCTAATACGATCAGTTTGACATCGTTTAGCGGCGACACTAGATTCATCCCTAGACGCGACGTCTAACATCTCGCGGACCGGCCTGGAATGTGGATTTGTTTTTACAGGGCCTGCGGATACAAGAGCTGCAGCAGGAGAAGATTTATTTGCACAGGGACATTCGCGCGATGGCCGACAAGTTGGGGTTCAACCTTGAAGCCTCGAAGAATTACGAGATAGCAGAGGGTGTACGTCTTTTCCCGGTCGATTCTAATTCCGAGGATTACCCCGGCGACACGGACATGCTAGGTGATCTCTCACTTCCGCTGTTCACAAATCGACCGCAGGAATCGTAGCCATGCGTGGCCCCGTGCTTAAAAGGATTTTCCTTCTGCTACTCTCGTCCTTTATTAGCGGAATATATAACGGCACGTTGCGCGAGTCGTCAGGGCATAGTTCCCCGCAAAATTATTCTGCACGGATCACCAAACGATCGTCGTATTCGTTTTGTCGATGTTTGTCTCTTTGTTACACGTCGAACGAACCGTTGCCGTTTCCTTTTCCGCTTACTAAGTCTTCCAGGCATGGGATACCTCTGATAACGACTCGTCTCGTCCGTCGTAAAATCTTTAACGCACGTACGCTATTAAGTAAATACGCTTCCGCATTTGTGCACCGCGTGCTTTGAGTCACCTCAGTCATCCGTTCTTTTTAATGTTTGCGCCTTATGCATCGAGATATGCAAGTCGAATCGGCGATTCTAGAGGGATCGTAAATCCCTTTGAAACCGGATATACGCGCGATCTCGCGAGAGGTGAGAATCGCGATGCATGACTTGGCACATCGTCGTGTCGAATCTCCTTCGCGTTACGTTTCATCGGATGAAATTTCTTCCTTTCCTGGCCGCGTCGAACATCGTTGTAATACATACGTAAGAGAGGAAAAGGAAGCGGAGAAGAAAAGAAGAAGCAAGAAAAAAAAGAAGAAATCGAAGATCACGGACCGAGCCGACAAAGATTCGTCCTAGTCCTGAGTCGATCAAATCAGCAACGTCAAAAGAGAAAGAGAGAGAGACACACACAGAGAGAGAGAGAGAGAGAGAGAGAGAGAGAGAGAGAGAGAGAGAGAGAGAGAGAGAGAGAGAGGGAGAGAGAGAACGATTTCTTAGACAGTTCTTAACAAATCAGCTTGATTGTCCTATTGTCCAGATTGGTCGGTCTAGCAAGGGGAAGGGGGAGGACGAACGGGGCGATACGTGTGCGATTTGATTCGACTCGCCAGAAATGATCATGAATGTCCAATCCAATCGTCTTACTCTATCTTTTGTTCTCTTCTCTCGAAGATTTCTCGGGCGATCGCCGCATCAGCGCGTTGAGCCACATAGTTCGGAATCTATTATAATAATTCTAAAGTAATGGATCGAAAATGCAGATCGCGGTCCAGGTAGCCGCGGTATTCCGCGGGGGATTAAACAATCCGCCAATTTCCTTTTATCTCGTTCTCAATTTGACGCGCAAAGGGACATTTGGAACATCGAAAAGAAAAAAAACGAGAAAAAATATATACGAGTGATTTAATATCGAGAGCGATCTGTCGCACAGTTACGTGAAGCTGATACGTGTTCTGTTTCATCATCAGTTTCTGCGATTGCTGAAATAACTTTTAATTTCGACACTTATGCGAACGTAATTTATAACGTCAGAGGAAAGTGGGTCAAAAATTCATGAGGTTCAATTCAATGAGATTCATTCCGTTAATTAGTATTCGAGATGAGAAGCCAATCTTATGTAACGGAACATGGAACAGAGAATATTTGACATCTGACGCGCTTCAGTTTTTGTCGAAACCTCTGGAATCCTCAAACCTTGATTCTTCGATCTTGAATTTATGATGCATTTTTCGATGCTCGATGCTCATGCTAATGAAGAAGTTGGATTGACGTTGATTCACTAAAGGAAATTTTGTTTGCGCAGGTGTGCCGGCAAGTCTGAGGTCATTCAAGCCCGCAACGAGCGACGAGGTGATCCCGTGGGACTTCCTCTCGAAGTTGGAATACAGTTTGATCGATTCTAATCCAAGGCGGCGTATTCATAGCGACGTGAAAGAGGGCCTGGAAGACATCACCAGGGAGGTCATGGCTTCCATTAATTCCTACTCGCGGCAGCGTGGCCGCGTTGTCGAGGAACGATCGGCCCTTTACGGATACCGAAGGGTGAACTCTTATGGAGCTGACACGATATTAGATCTTTTATTAGTCTACCGGAAATATCGCGGCAGAAAGGTCACCCTTCCCGTCAGACGACACGTTTATCTCCATCAGCATTTCACTGGTACGATCGTTAACCTCTTTACATTTGTATCCCTGCTTTTAATTATTATTATTTATCGTTTGGTTGCACGGATTGAAGCATTAATCATTAATGGAATTATATAATAGAATTATTATCATGCTGATGCATGTAACTTGTTTCGAGGATTTGCTGACTCTTCTGACTTAATTGAATTTTGCGATTGAAAATCTTGAAACGCATTAAAGTTTCAACGTTTTGTTTGAAAAATTAAAAGAAATCGCAGCAGGGTAGTTTTCAGAAGGGAATCCAATCTTTAACTATCCCATCCAAAACTTCGAATTGCTTCAAGTTTCAATATTTCTATTAATAATTAAATACGTGAAAAGGACTAAAATATAAATATCTCAGATATTATGAAAACAGTCCTCATAACAAAAACGCGATTTTGCAGGATTGGAGATACGGGAGACGGTAAACGGCGTCGAAGTTCTTCATCGAGAGTCAAATGGCAGGTCTGTCCACGGCAGCTTCCTGAATCTCAACTTCAGCTCTCAAGACGAAGACCCGGTACAGAGCAAGACTATCAACTTCATCCTACCTCTATCGGGCCGCTACGAGATCTTCCAGAGGTTCCTCCAGAACTATGAGGACATCTGTCTAACCAGCGGCGAGAAAACATCCCTGCTAATCGTGCTCTATCAGCACAAGAGCGAGGATTCCTTCAACAAGACGATAGATCTGATCGAGCGGCTCAAGTACAAGTATCGCAGCGTCAACATGGACATTCTTCCGATCTCCGGGAATTTCTCGCGGGCGAGAGCCCTGGACCTAGGCGCGTCGAAGTTCCAGGCTGATGAACTCCTGTTGTTCATCGACGTGGACATCGTGTTCACGAATTCAGCGTTAAACAGGATACGCTTGAACACGCTGCCGGGTCGCAGGTTGTACTTCCCAATCGTCTTCAGTCAGTACGACCCCAAGGTCGTGTACGGCGAGGCCTCTAAGCAGGACAAGTTCACCATAAACGAGATCTCCGGACACTGGAGGCAGTACGGCTTCGGCATCGTCTCCCTGTACAAGAGAGACTATCGTGCGGTGGGTGGTCTGGATCTCTCGATTCAAGGCTGGGGCAAGGAGGACGTTGAGTTCTTCGAGAAGACGGTCAAATCCGGCCTGGACGTCTTCAGGGCGGCCGACAGGGATCTGGTGCACGTATATCACGAGATCGAATGCAGCCGGGAGCTCCCCAGCCTCCAATTCTCCATGTGTATGGGATCCAAGGCCGATACCTACGCTGGAGTTAAGACCCTGGCTAACATGATCTACAGTCACCCGGACATACTGCGTTTCGCCAAAGAGAGGAGACAGAAGAGGACCAATCCCGCTGGTTGACGAAGACGGATCGCGTGTTAACGGTTGTTAAAACTGACCGCGATTAAAGGATTGCGGAAACTATCGCGCAATACGGTTTTCCAAAGTGCTCGATGTAATTAAGATAGGTACTCTTGTTTGCGCATTTCTGCCAGCGGCTTCAGTCACGCATGGATGAATGGACTGCTCGAATTCTCCTGAACTTCGATGCCAGAATATTTTGTTAGTTAGTTAGTTTTCTTGTAAATATGGAGTACGAACGATTGCGAGAGTCAAGATTAAGGTTGATCTGATTACTTTTGTATTCCGTGACGACATGCATGTACCGAAGCATGGTCGTCAAATCTTTTTCATCGCGGAATGTAATGATTAAGCTAGTATTACATGTACAGTGACTTTCGGAGATGGATCTAGAGATCGTTGAGTATCACCAAAGTCATATCGCAGGCATGTTAAGAAATTCTTTGTTTACATATTAGCGAAGAATTTCAGTTACAGATTTCTGTTATATTTCATTGCCGATTTACGTGATAATTTCCTGATGATACTTCTTTCCGAATGAATCAGTATTTACTTCTAAAGTTTTACCTGCATTTTCCTTGCATTTTGCTTTACCTTCCAGCGAATAAAGAAACGAACAATGTTATAAATTAAGATTGCATTAGGTCTAAATGGACTAATACGAATGCCAAGTTTTAGTTCTCCATCATCTCCTTCGAGAATTACGCATCGAAAAATATAAATCACACTTCTCATTTTCGTAAACAAATCCGGCAGCCTCTTCTTTTAAGAAGAAAAAAAAGAAGATTGTCATGATACAGTAATATACTGTGACTCGTAATATCAGCACTAAGTGTGCTGATTTTATCGACACATTTTACAARAGTGAGATTGCGAACATTGCCTTCATCTTTTGCCTGTAATTGCAATGCAGAGTTAGTAATAATTGAATAATATATTGCGCCAAATATATAAATATTACTAATATTTATAAGTACTGGAAGTATCTTAATCGAATTTTTTATTCGATTGTTTACTATATCCCTCTGAATAAGTTACAATTTAAGTTTTTGTGATTTGATTCGAATAATTTCACTTATCGCGATGTTCTCTTTATTATATTATATATAGAATTACATTTGATTGATATGGCATAACGTTGGCAACAAAATTTTATTCTTTCATCATGGAATTGGAATTCATSTTTATTGAAACATAAAAACATAAAATTCTTATGCAAAACATAAARACCAAACTTTTTGAATGAGATTTGCTATCTCGTTCGTAGAGAGAAGAAAATTCGAAAATTAATGATCAATTAATTAATTATTATGTAGCTGCATCAATTGTWCGCTTCAAAGAATATTTTATATTATTTATTGACAACTGCCGTTGAGAAAGAAAATTAATATGAGAACATGCGCGATAAGAATACCTTCAAGAAATCGAGCGTAACGATATGTATTTTATAAAATAGCTGGCCTAAGAAATAAGCTTAAATATTATAAATAAATGTGATATTATTGTGCCTTTTATAAAATTCTTTTTCTGTAATTTTATGTACTGCCGTTAGTAGCGAATGTAATTATACATTACGATGTAAGTATAGTTGCTTCGAGATTGTCACACTGTGTTTCGTATTTTATATATTTGCAACGATTAAACTATCTCTTACGCTTTATCGAATAAAATCTTGTGCTAAACAGGTATATGATAACCATTAA
>JAHMML010000006.1:3582647-3655524 GCA_020341155.1 Eciton burchellii
AATCGGAATTTAACTCGCGAGAATATTATAAGGGATAAATTATCAATCGTTTGAGTGGCACTTGATGGAACAGAAAAGAAAACAAATATCTAGCAAATAAACAGAAAATAAGTAGTAAGTTTATTTATATAATAAATTATAGGAAATATAAATTATAAAAGTAGCAGCATCAAAAAGATCAATAAGTCATCTTTCATATTATTCTCACGTCAATTTCAATCTCTAACGGTCTTCCTCTTTCTCTCTCTTTCTCTTCGATACTAACAATCTCATCTTTACAAATATAGATTCCCTATCATACAGGAAACATTCGTGCTATAAAGATGGATAGAATAAAATTACCAAACAATATGCAAAACAATTCACTAGGAAAACTGCTTATCACTGCTTACACTTTGTTGGAATAACAGGTTGATTGTTATAGTGTTATAGAGTTTATCGCTTATAGAGTTTATCGCTCGAGCTCAAGACTATTTACAATCTTGCACAATGTTGCATTTGTATCACGCGGTGCATTTATAAAAAAATGCGTTTGCAAGCGCAGAATCACTCGGTTTCAATCATCGTGACATATTATATCTCGAAAAGAACAGCCACGATTTTAAACGGGCGGCTTGTTCGGAAATGCTGTTCATCGAGGAATTGCGAGCACTTTTGCGAGCGAAGCTCCTCCCAATTCTCGAAATGGAAGCCATGGAAGACGAATTGGAACATCGAAATCGAACACACCTGTGATAACAAACGGAAAAGAGCAGAAGAGCAAAGCGTGCAATTCCTGGTAACTTGCATTTTATAACAATGCTAGATAGTATCATATCACAAGTTCAAGGGTCAGATGTAATCGCGGCATTAGCGGCAAACGACGTACTTATAAACAGACGTTCGCTCTATGGATCAGTATATTCGTCGTTAACGTCTCATTGTGCCACGTTTTCGACAAGRAAATCAGCAAAGGACGAGGTCGCGTCGATTCGCCTGGATCGGCCGAGTTCAGCCTCGCACAGAGAAGGTGATCGATACGCTTAATCGAAAGTGATTTCTAATGCTGAGCAGCAAACGATAGCTACCTCAAATATTGACAAAGTTCAAGATATCTGGCACATTTAACGACATATTCAACATCAATTCTAACGCCGAAGAGCGGAGAACACTCTCGTCTCTCTCAAAGTGAAAGTCCGCCTTCCAGGCGAATCCAGCCATCCAGATCTTAAACATCGGCGAGCATCGACGGAATCTTTGGAAACAGCGTCGTGAGACTCTCGACTCCTCGAGATCGAGCCAATCGACTGATCTGCGGAGACCAGTTGCACATTGCGTCAATCACCATAGGAATACTTTGACAGCAAACGCGATATCCGTTGAAGGATGAGGAGGTCGTGGGCGATCCTAGCTGTCCTAATCGCGACCATCTGCTTGCCGGCGGAAAGTAAGATATTTCACAAATGCGAGGTTGTGAAGGAGCTGGAGCGAGCTAAGATCAGCAGAACCTTCATCAGCCATTGGCTCTGCCTAATGCAGAGCGAGAGCGGGTTGGACACGATGAAGATAACTGGACCGAAGGCGGCGTCCAGTTACTCGTACGGTATCCTGCAGATCAACAGCGGCAAGTGGTGCACCAGGGGACGGGTTGGCGGTATCTGCAATAAACGCTGCGAGGACTTCCTCCATGACGATATACAGGACGACATCAAGTGCGCCAAGATCATCCTCAACCAGGAGGGCTTCAAGATGTGGGACGGTTGGATGAAAAAATGCAAGAACAAGTCATTATGGAACATTGGCGATTGCAGAAGCAGAAGGGAAACGTATCCAGAATTCGCGAAGGACTCCGATCTAGATTCTGATGGCGAGATCGCGAGTCCGATTAATTGATCAGCAGCGCTGACACTGACTTTGACTCAGGAATTTTAGCATTTCTAGAATTCCTCGTACATTGTAACTTCTCTTATTATTAATGTTTATATATAGAGTTAATAATGGAGGAATATTGGCGATATATGTTGATCAGATGAGAGCAATTAAATGCGCAAATGCGCAACATTTGCCGTTCCGATTATTTTATATTGTATCATATGTGACTTATATAAGAATATGTATCTTATAAGTATATAAGAAATTCGTCTCTCTAATTACGATATAGCAGTGCATGATTCCAAAAGAGATTTTGATTACCAAAGATTATCTGCGATTRTTAAATCAGTTAAATAAATAATGCAATATCCAATAGCGTGTCTCATTATAAAGTCAAACCATATGTCCAGCATTGTATTCCACCAGCATAACATCTTGCGCAAACAAAGTGGAGGCCGAGATGCCTTASAAATATGAATTCATCGATTGGATTCACGCAACAATTCATCACGCCTGATTTGAGGACTCGCGCGACTTGGCAAGCAGCCGCTGCGCGAAGCACAACGCGATTTAGAAATTCCGGCTTGGAGCCGCAAAATCACGCGTGACGARACTATGCCGATGCCTTCCCGATTTCATCTCTTCTTTCTGCTCGTGCTACGTATACGCGATATCTAAAACGATCGATCGACACATTCAAGCCCACGCGACGGATTCGCCAGCCGAAAGACAAAAGAAGAATGCATGCGTGGGCAGGCATTTTGTGTAATAGAAAATAAACGTCGCCACGTTAAAAGTAGTGAAATACGTCATTAGAAATCTCCCCGGGCAGGGGCGAGGAGAGGGGAGAAAATGCGACAATGCCAATAACTTTGTGCCATAGGAATAATTTATGGCTGAATAATGTAAAAGAGAGAGTCTCTCGGCTCTCTGGGCGACAGCAAGCATCTAATATAATGTTGTAAAGATTGTTTAACGTTCCTCGAATGTTCCCAGATGAATAATAAAATGGCCCGAATACTGTCTTCTCGGATGAAAGTTGTTTTTCTATTTGGGTTTGCCTCTTTCTCTGGATTATCTGGGAGCAAACAGGAATCCTTGCTTGATCTTGATGACCTCATGATATCGACTATCTCTCTGGATCGTTATGAGCATTAGAATGATGCTCGGTTTGTATCGATATATCGATTTCGCGATTATTCTGCAGATGAGTTGCTAGAAATAAACTCAAAATAAGGATAAAAATTGGTGAATTTAATATCCGTGACATTCCTCGACAATCCACGATTTTCTCATCGGACGTAATCAAGCAAATAACTTCAACATTATTCAGTTGTGCGATACTGTTATCGATTATAACATAAGACTAAAATAATTAATTTGTTCAGAGAGTCCAAGTTTACGTAATTTTCCCTCTCTTATAACGTCCGCTGATAACGCGTAAGCTTATTATATTCGCGGACGAATTTATATCATCGTCGATGATTGGTTCACAGCATTCGCGTGGCGATTGCTATAAATAGAGAGTGATTGACTGCAGAGACTACGGAGTAAAGCTACAAATCATCCTGATAAGGGTACAATTAATTAAATTAATCAGAATTAATTAAMTTGATCAACYGTATCCTYAAATYTTGCGAACTTAAGTTCCGCACTGCGGGATTTAAATATCGATTTCGGAGAAGCGATACGAATTACCAAGGTCGCGAGATAATAATAAACATCGACAATTCTCGTTTTTACGCAATGCACGTCGCACCTTGCCTTCTCGAATCGGTATTCTCCAAATTCGTTATCAAGGTCAGTGGCAGATCGCAATTTCTCGGCCGCTTTTGCAGAGGTGATATTACACGTCTCTGATGTTCTTCAGCGTCTCGTCTGCGACTTGAAGCGCGAAATAGCTTGGATATCTTTAACATGATATCGAACAAGAGAGAAAGTTACGCCAATACATACATTCCGTTCTACAAAGCGGCAACGTAATGCCGACAAGAAGAAAGCTATTTTTTATCTTGGCGAAAACTTTAAGCTACTTTAAGCTCTGATGGGAATGATAATTCTAGCGAGAACGAATCTGCAACAAAATGCATCCGAATAGCTCGAATCGCGGGCGAGGAGGAATCATGATCGCAAGGCCAATAGAAAATAAACTTTCTTTCGCATTCAATGCAGGAATCTCTCCGCGTTTCTCATTCCTCCTCCTCCTCCTCTCTCTTTCTCTCTCTCGGAAATCGCATCTAGATGCATAGCCATGATGCGTACACCAAAGTGCATCGCGATGTAGTCAACACGTGACTAATTACGTAATGTTTGTTTAACGAGAGAAAGATGAGAGGTCGATTGAGATACCGCGATTAAGGAAAACAAACGCATCGATCTGAGATTATCGTTAAGTCATTGCTGCGACGAGTTCTTATTATTTAGCTAACTTCGAAGAAGATTCGCTCCTTTTCGCCGATATATTTTCACTAGGTCTACTAGAATTCCGATCTACTGCGCTTCCGCGATTTGCGATTCCGGATGCGAGTTTATTCGCGGTACATGCGGATAGAGTGCCGATCCAGGTGATGCATCGATGTTCCCTCTTTTCCAAAGCCGCTTTTCCAAACGATCGTTGCCGGTTAGTAATAGAGAGCCGCACTTGGCTCGAGCGTTGCGAGGATGCACGTAAGTACATTTTATCGTGGTCCCCCCTAGCCAGAGTACATGCACCTTTCACTAGCGGAAGTGAACAGCCGAGAGGCAGACGCGTGAGAGCGACCCGGGTCATCATTCGTTCGTTATGGGCGACCGCTTCGTGCGAGCCGAGGCATCGCAAGACCGGCGACCGAGCGAGCGATTAATGCCAAGCCGAGCAAAATGGCTTCATCACTTTGGCTCGGTAACTCTGCATCGTTATCGAAGAAGTGGAACAGACTTTTATCGCAAGGAAGGAAGAAACTTTGTCGCTTCAACGAACAAGTGTAGAAACAGAGAGCTCTCTTCGTTCCTGGCTTCCTTGCTGGTCTTGAGCCTCGCTTCGAGCTCTCGATTAGCGGTGATCGCTCGAGCCCTAGCGCGTCGTCTGCTGCTGACGATGCGAGTCGACCTCGCGTCATCAGCATCGAGTCGCTCGCCCGGAGAGATATCGTCATTAGCTGACTTCAGGAAGAGCGAGTCGGCAGTGCAGAAATCCAGGATTTTCGCATTAACGCGAGATCTCGCGCGCCGCGTTGCCTCGCGGCGATTAATCATGTAGCGCGTCGGCGGCGCGGATCCGACGTGCGAGGTGAACGAAGTAAACCGCGGACGCGCTTTCTCATCGACCTGTGATTGCGCAATCGCGATGCGAAGATGGATAATACCGCGCGAATTGCCGCGATGGCGATCTTTCTCTCGCCGTTCTTCCGATGCCCGACTGTCCGGCTACCATGAGGGAACGCGCGGTCGAGCCGCGACGAGAAGCCATGATCGGTTTACATCGGCGAATAGAATTATACGGGAAGTAAATCTAGAGCCGTCTAGCCATAAGCCGCGCAACTTCGTTATTATCCCTTGGCTTCCTTTCTCCATCGATTGTTTGAGAACGCTCCCTTGAGATTTCTCCTTATCTCTGGATATGCGTTTTCCGATGAGGCTCTGCTCGATCTCCCGAGAACAACGAGTCATTTCAGTCGGCGAGACCATCCAAGAAAAGGAAAAAAAAAAGAAAGAAGGAAACAGAGAGAGAGAGACTCTGAAGCAGTGGGAAATAACAATCGACGCGATCTATCTTGAATCCACATGTTGCGAATCATTCACCTCGCTGCATTTCCCACAAATTCAAGTGACGCAAGCTACATTGTTTTCAAGCTCTTTGCATCGAAATTGTGCAGCTTGAATCCAGTTTGAATTCACGTCTCGTTTCGCCGATGGATTTACGGACTAAAGAGAGTCGTCGTTAGGGAATCGCTCGGGAATCGATCCATAATTTGCACTCCCGCAGCTATAAAATTCATACACGACACGACAGTCGGAAATCGACGAATGCGGAAGACAACGCGCGGCGGAACGCGGTGAAAGGATTAATTCGCGACGAGTAATAGTCAAATGTGGGAATTAAGTCTCATCCGCGCGTCCGATCTCTCGTATCTGCGGTTGGCATCAGCCCCTTAATTGATTATCCGGCGCTTGAATACCTGGCCGAGAATCGCGTGTACCAGCCAGGATGACTGCTTCGTTCGCGAAGCGATGCTTCGTTTTAACAAAGCCAGGCCTTTATCATGCATCGCGATGCATAATGGAACTGATGACGTTCAATGCGGACAATGCGGATCCGCGAATAAATCGTGCGCTGTTCGCGGATATCCGAGATATCCGTAATTATGCAGATACATTCGTCGAATAAATCTAACGCGGACAGGATACTCGCACAGGACTCGAACGCAGAGAATTAAATATTCCTTCAATCCCGTTTCTGCGAGCTAGCATTAAAATCTACATCTCTGCGATATCGCGAACATTATTATCCAATTTATGCAAGAGTCTAAAGACACATTCCCACGTAAAAATTACGTGATCGTCCTTGGTATGACGTAACGGCGTTGCTGTAACAATCGTATGCTCTTAAGATCAGCGACGTTCAAGCATTCCAAGATACTGGCAAGATAAAGAGAAAGAAATGTTTCCTCTTAATGGAAAAAAAAGAAAAGGAAACAGGTCGTTCGGTACCTTCCGATTGAAAAACGCGAACAGACGGCGGTCTGTTAGACGGTGCAAACGCCGTTTAAGCAGTTAATGCAGCCGCGACGACGAGAAGAAGGAAGTGGCGGATTGATCGTCCGATTGCACCACGAGGGAAGCATCGACCGAGATGAGGCTGCCGGTGAAACTCGAGCGTAGTACGGCCGACCTCAGCAAAGGTTGCGTCCCGAGGAAAGTGCGACTCGATGAGGCGCAAGTGAAGTATGCAGATGAAGAGCGCAATTGTGTGATACAACGACGGCGCGATCTAAACCGCAAATCGGTTCGAGCAGAGACAAGGAGAAGTCCCTCGCGGAAGGGAACTCGAAGGAGTCACGAGGTTGAAGAGATTAATGAAATCTTCAAGAAAATTCAAGAAAATCGAGCTAAAGACAGGAATTCGATCGGTAAATGGACTCCCGAGCGAATCCCCCTACTGGCTGCCGATTTTCGTCGAAGGCCGGAGAAATCAGGCGTAATCTCCTTGTCGTTGGCGTTACCTTAGACCACCGGATGGTCGCGGACGGGGCAACATTATTACGCTATCAAGCAATTGCTCAATCGTTAAGTAAACGCGCGTCCGGAATCTCCATGTTGACGTAACGAAAATCGCCGGCCAATTGACTCGATTTCACATCGTTAAGCGCGGAAAACCTCGTGAAACCTGGAAGCTACCGTTCATGCGCCTTAAATATATCATCGCATATGTGTATGCGTGTGTGCGCGCGTATTAGACGCTTTGAGAATATTGAAGACCGCGGCGCTCTTTCTCTTTAGGATGAGGCGTTCGGAATCTCGGTGAACGAGCGGATTAATTGTCGCTTCAAGCTACGCTTCGCCTCTTTCACGATAAAACAACGTAATAATCGGCCATCGTTACGTGCTGCATGGCGCATGCCGGGGATCAAAAAGCGAGACCCATGCTTATTTCCTCGCGATGACGTGCCGCGATGCAAACTAACCGGAAGCGTTTCACCGCTTCGCGTATACTACAAGCGATAATTACCCAACACGTAGGAATATATTCATGACGCTCCTCTGAGGAACCGGCCATGATATCGCGGACTGCGCTCGCGAGCGCAATCGTCCACGTGCCTCGCAAACTGCAGATTCATCCTCGCGCTGCATACCTGAAGCGCGCTGCGCTACTCTTTTGGATCGAGCTCCGCTCGGGAGATTCCCGCATGGCCGATTAGCTTCTTAGGGATGTTCCAGCCGCCGCTCCTGCACTTTCTCCGACATTAGTATTGGAAGCCGAGCGAGAAGACTACCTTAGCTGTCGATCGTAATTGAAATTTCGGTTGCAACAGCGAACGTCAAGTCGAGTTCGTGTCTCTTCGTCAAATGTCCCTGACAAGCTCTTCTTATTAGGCTTTAGCAGACCCAGATTCCAATCTCGCAAGGACGACTTCTTCTCGTTGTTTTCTATATTATTGCGATCTGTATGAGTATATATATATATATTTGTACATTTATATCTGTATAAATCGCTATATTACGTGTGGTGTACCTATTGACGCTCGAGAAAGATTTATGCTTTCCTCTTCTGCCCTCTACGTACATTAATGTCTTATAGAATGCCCGAATGCGCGTTTCGACATAATTTTAGCAGATCGAATAGGAATAACAGATAAGATACAACCGGCGCCAAATCGGCCCTCTGGTATCCTGGAGAGATTTCATTGAATATTCATCGAAGGTAACATGTGCTCACAAAACAAGATGCTTGTAATTAAATCGTGCCGGCATTTTTCTTCACGCTGTCTCGCGAACAATATTTCTTCTGTCATACTCATAAGATGTCTAATAAACTGACTACCGTGTAGATAAATCTTTACGTAACCGAGCCTTCTCTTTATGCATCGAGGCAAAAAAAGACATAAAAGATATCGAAATCCGGCTACCCGCGTCGCCGTTTTATTCTAAAGACCGCAGTTTCGTTTCAAAGAGTAAGATATTTGAATAAAAATTCTTCGTTATAAATTTCTCTTTTCTGAATGTAACATTCCATCCGGCACGCTCGAGACCGACTGACATCTCTGACATCAAAAATTTCGATGCGGAATCGTAAGGACCGATGCATAATAAAACGTTGCGCGCGGACTCTCGAACGCGCCGTATTTCATGCTGGACATCATAATCCCTGCAATCTGGATTACCGTTGCGCCGAGGGAGAGCATCCTCACTTGCGCAAGAGAGTCCGGCTAAACGCAGACTTGCTCCGTTTCCCCCGAGCAATTTTGCGTAATCATAGAGCAAGTGCCTGCCGCAGCTGACTTGAACGCCGTTAACGATTGCTCCATTCTAATAAACGAGTGCTCTCTCCGCGTGTTCTCGGTGTTTTGTAGCATCTCTCTAAAAAATTGACGTATCAAAAGGCGAAAGTTACACTCGCGTGATATTTATAAAAGAATGGACGAGCCGCTTCGAGCGTTCGAGATTAAATATTAAAAATAGCGAAATATTAAATTCCATCATGGCTTGCGAATATCTCGACGAGCACTCGGAAATATAAGTAAAGTACAAAACGCACGCGGGCAATGCATTCTCAGGAACGTAACACAAAAGCTAGAAAACATCTGTGCGGCGATAATCACGCAATCATGGAGAGTTGACGAAGAAGGCGCGAGACCGCGGTTTTCAACGACGTAATATCCAAGTTTCGAGTCAATTTGTACTTAAGAGATACGTTCACGCGCGAACAAAAGGCATCGCCGTTTGTAACGCTTTAGAAAGCGTAATCACTCGCGAGAGGAACGATGTTTACGGGATTAACGGCTGGGATTAGCAGCTAGAGAAAATTGATTTGAGTTAGATGAACGTGATAGCAGCGATCTTGGATCGAGATCGGGATCAATAATCGAGATTAGATAATGCCACGACAAGGTACGAGAAGAGCGAAATGCCGCGCCACGCAGTCATCAGAGGGATCGCTTTGCTGAGGATATCTCGCTTTTCCTTCCAACTCGTTCGTGGCGCTTTCGCTTCTAATTTTTCATGCTGATCGTAAATGTGTACAGAGTGAATTGAAAATGCTCTCTCGGAAGCGCCACGTCGATTGTGTAAAACCAGCGCGAGATTACGTAGAGGGGAGTAGTAATTCGAAGCGGAAGGTAGTCAATTTCACTGGAGACGCTAATCGTGGCACGGAGAAGAAGGTGTTCTGGCCGGGAAATCCACCTGCATCGCGCGGCTCGCTCTCGGAAGCGGAGAAAGGAATTATCCAACGGCGCGAGCGTAAATATTTGTCTGACGCAAACGGATTCGCGTTAGAACGCTAATGCGACAAGTGTCGCGCCGCCTCGTGACGGAATCGTTCGCAGACCGCGATGCAGAAAGCCGCGATCAGTCGCTCGTTCGGCAATCTGGACTGAAGAAAAGAAGACAACTGCGACAGCGAGCAAGAAGAGACATTTCTTCGTAACTTCAGCTAGAAATATTTCCCAGCTTAATCTTGTCCGAGCTGCTCTTTTATTCGTGCAAGCCCCTCCGGGGACGGATTCGCGTTAGTATCGCGCGCCGGAGCCTCGCGCAAGCATGGGTGCACTTTCACCTTTCACCTTTGAACTCAAGCTCTCGTCTCGCAGCGGCGCTCGACCTCGACGCGCGATTTCAAAGCTCACCGACTCCGTCGGAAAGTTTGGCAGATTGTTTCGGCTTTGCGTTTAGGAATTAGAATATTCAGAGAGGATCACACGGCGGCTCGTAACGGCGAATTATATAAAACTGCGCCAATGGAGGTCGTGACCCGCCAACCGCTACCCATTAATCCCGTAAACATCGTTCCTCTCGCGAGTGATTACGCTTTCTAAAGCGTTACAAGCGGCGATGCGTACAGCACTTTTGTTCGTGCGTGAACGTACCTTTTAAGTGCAACAAATTGACTCGAAACTTGGACATTACGTCGAAAACGGCGGTCTGGTGCCTTCTTCGTCAACTCGCCGATTGCGTGATTATAATCGCGTACGGATGTTTCCTACCTTTCATTCCTGCGAGAATGCGAGCTGTGAATGCGTTTTGTGCTTTACTTATATCTCTTATATCTCTTTCTCTTCGAGATATCCGCAAGCTGGGAGCCACAATCGAATTTCATATTTTGTCTTCACGCTCGAACAAAGATTCGTCTTTTATAAATATCACACGTGCGACTGTAACTTTCGCTTTTTGATATGTCAATTTTTCACATAGTACCAGCGACATCCTCGCCGATATAAAAAGTTGTGAAAGTTTGAACTGTAACCTGCGGCGGCAGACTCGCGGTCAGTCATGCGGCGGTCGTTGCGGTAATTGCGCGAAGAAGTGACTAATCAGGCTCTCCGCGGCATAACTATTCGATTCGTTAATCTGTATTCGAGAAAGAACCGCGAGCGATGCAGGCGCGTAACACGCTAACGATTATGGCAAGGGTGACATAACGTTTCTCTTGATTGACTAATCAATCCCCATTTCTCCAAGAGAAATGATCGGAGGAGTTTTTCATTCCTCTTTTCTATTTCTCTTCAGGGAATCGAAATATCAAACGGCCGATTAAAAATCTCCTGATTTCCACACTGAACTCTATCGAGAATGTTGTATCGAGCGTGTAAATTAATTTCTTACTTAATTTCTGTTTTTCAAAGCAAGATTCATTCATAATTTATTTCAAAATTCAAAATTTAAAATTTATTTATGAAAGCGCGACAGTCGCGCAACTTGTACAATTCCGAGCAGCGGTTCCTTTTTCGTTTTCAGCTGAGTTTTCATCCAGTGCAAATGCTGCAGTTTCTCGTCTTCAAATTTTACAGATTAGCCTTTTCCATCTTTGAGACTAAAGTCCCTTCCGCGGAATCTTCTGCAACAATTTTTCTATGAGTCACCGCGCTTTCAGTGCACAACAAATCATTACAGCAGCTTCAGCGGCGTTATCTTTTAATGGAATGCGAATCTGGAATGCGAAAAGAATGCAATGATAAATATGCTCCTTATCAGAAGCGATTCTGTCTATTTTTGAAGATTACATTACATCCGCTTCACTTGTTCATTCGATGTTTTCAATGCGTAGATGTCAGCATTTAAAAATTAGAGAAGGTTCGATGGATATTTAAATGGTTTTCAAGATCGAAGAGAAGAGAAAGCAGGAAATTAATCGTACATCCAATCTTATAATAGCAAATTCGAGGAAATGATGAAATTAATTAAATTCAAGAAAATTCGCGCAGCAATCACATATAGATAGATTGCAAAGTTAACTCGAGACGGTTCTCGGATCTAGCACGAAGATGGAGCGTGCGAGGGCAATCCGAGAAGAGATCCTATAAGCATCCTGACGAAACCGGAGACGAGAAGCAAAACGCAATCGGATCACAGTAATCGGGAGGAGGTTTCTCGCGAATGAAAAAGAAAGATATGCCGCGTTGAATAGCGATGCTGAAAAAAGGAAGAAGATTGGCGCGAAGCAGGGACGAGAAGTCGCGCGAGCGAAAGTCAAGCTCGCGGAGACCCCTTCGTTCCTTCGCGATTCCTGCGCGACGTTAATACATCCGAGAAACTTGGATGCTGCACGTGGAACGTGACTCGCGGAACCCGGGAAAGTCATCGAGCGCGACCGTCGATCTCGATGAGGGTCTCAAAGTCGTTTGTTGCGCGCGCGGAAGATCAACGACTGCATTATCCTATGAACTTTGATATCGATGAGACGGATGAGACTCGGTATAGTTATCGAATGCGTAAGTTCAAAAAGCCAGCTTAGAATTGGGAACCAGAAACTAGGAATCGAAGAGGAAAACAAGTTCCAAATTCCCCTGGGGGAATTTCGCACTATACGTGTACTCGTAGCTAAAAAGTGATGAGATCTTGACATTTCCTTGCATCGGCACTTCCGCTGTATTATCGCGGCATTTTACTGCACGCGGCTAAGCACATAAAATATGCGAGGCGGAGGCTGCCGAGAGATTTTATGGAGGTGTTGATGATGATTCCGGCAAATCCATAAATCACTTTCAATCACCGCCAGTAAATCATCGTGAGAATTCCGCACGGAGGGTTTATTTGTCGAGGAGAAAAGATAGCATCGTGATATCATCGTACGTGCCGAAATTGATGCGAGACGAAGTGGCGTTGCGAAGCGGCCAAGTCATCATTTGTCATCCTCGATAAAATACGACCAGTCACGCCACATTGGAACGTTGCGTCTTGCCCTCGGCTGGCGAAATGTCTGTTTCTTTTATTTCCGCGATTCGCGTTCGTTCGTTTGCTTTCTCCTGGCCAATGTCGAAATTCGCCAGGATGAGCTAGCCTGCACGCGCCGTGATGCATCTGCTAAAGGCGCCATTCCAGGCGCCGATCTCTGATTTGTCGTCGCGAAACAATTCTATGTCGAATTTATGCGCAATGAGAAAAAGATGAATACTCTTCTTCACGTTCGCCGTTCGAGCGAGTTTGGTGGAAAAATGCCGAGTCAAAAGTCTCGATTGCTGTTCCGACCGATCGTTCACCGACAATCATGCCCGAGACATTGCTGAGATCGTGAGTTATTTGGAGACGAATTTCTGGACATTCACGAACGCGCAAGGTGAAACGCGGGCGATTCACGGCATGGCTGCAAAAATATATCAAAGCATTCGAGTACCGTATACTCTCATATATTACGATATTTATATCGTCGGCATAAATTTTTTTCTTCTTCTCAGGGCACGCGACGCGTCCATGCAAGTCATGTCCTCGTCGCGTCCTCTCTTCGCGATCACACGCTGAACCGTGTAATGCCAGCCCGGGCCGACAGTCGTCTAAGACTTTTGCGTAAGCGCGCATAATGCCGCTGACGCAACGGGGGTACAACCGGGACCACCGTTAAAAAGAAGAAAAAGGAAAAAGGAAAGAAGAATACCGGCTAATGCGCTGTTTACGCTGCGCCGAAATCGCTCCTCCATCTTCGCGCACCGGCACTATTAGCGCTCGCCGCGAGCGAGCGAGCGGCAAGGACACGTGAAAGTAATTGCGAAAAAGCGCGGCCGAGATCCTCGATCCTCCGTCGAGAGAGACTTGAAAACGACTTAAGAAGAAGAAGAGGAAGAAACCGGGCAGAGCAGAGATCGAGAGGTCGAAAGGAAGAGAGTGCAAGAAATAGATGAGGAACAGCGAACCAGATATATATGTATATATATCTATGAGGTCGTAATACGCGGGGAAGTGGGTCGAGAGTTCACAGGCCGGATAATTAAATTCCATGTCGAAGAAAGCGTTTTCCCTCTCGTTCAGCGAGGATCGAAGCCGGACGCACCGGCCGATCGAGCAATCGGCCGCCATTTTGGCCACGATAGGCATCTTCCTCTTCTGGGTGCCTTCCAGTTTCCTCGGCCCCGGCACAGGGTCCTTTCTTCATTATGTTTTGAGCTCACTATGATGGCGCCGGAATCCATACGTTGCCGAATTATGGGGCGAACATACTTCGTCATTAGAATCTAGAAGAATGTGCATACGTGGGCAAATTTAATTCCTTGGATACCTTCAGTTTCTTGCATGTTGCGTAGTAGATATTTTAGACTCGAGCGCCTAAGTTTAATGAGCAAAATTAATCTTCGATGAATATCATTCACTCGAGCGATCCCAAAGCGCCATCATAAACATTCACGCCATTTATGGTAGATCTGATTAACTCTTTTAACAATTTTAACTTACAAAGACGTTTTTTTAATACAGATTTATTCTGATTTGTGATATGTATGGAGAATCGTTTCAAGTAAGAATATCTTCGCGATCATCGTCGATGATTGCTTAAAATCGCTTTAAACAACATGCTCATGCTCTTGGTGATGGTGTATCTTATTAACGTATCTTGGTACCTGCAAGATGCGCTTACTACGAAGACGATGATTACGTCGATATGAACATACGGAAATCTTGCCGCATGGATGATACAATGATGGCGAATCGCGCGCACTTTTCTTCCTGATGTCTGGCTCTCCTAACGACCGAGAGCTCGGGACTCTGCCGCATGATTACACGACGATTGTAAATGATCAAACATTTATCTGTGCATGGCAATTTTGTTTTAACATCGCGAGATATTTGTCAGTGTCACATTTCTCATTGCCGGCCAGAAAACATCATTTTTCATAATTTCAACTGTATCAGAACTGTATCAAACATCGCGTGACAACGATCGAAAGTAAAAATCGATCGAAAGCAGCGTGTTAAAAATAAACGAACGATCGAGACCCCATCGCAACCTGAATTGAATAACACTGCTTTTTGCAATAATCAGAAGAAGCTTACCGGAGATGGACATCAAATGTGCTTATGTGTCGAAAGAGCTAATCTGAAGAATCTGTAGATGAAATACTACAAATAGAATACTGCAAGATACATGAAATATTAAGATAAAAGATCATGTTAACGCAGTAAGAAGCTGCTTAAACTGTTATTAAATCATCATCATGTGCTCGTCGAATATCAATTGGATGGCCCGAGAAGTAACTCCGGCAGAAACCGGTCGTTAATTAATTCGTTTAGTTATCTTTGTTAAAAATATTCATAGAAATGTCTTCTGACATAACGCTGATAAAGCTTGAACAGATCTTGGTCTTGAGCTTCTCGCGAAACTCACTCGCGATGCCATGGCATTCCTGTTCACTAAAATTGAAGGACGGTGAATCCACTCTTTCTCTCTTTCTTTCATTTTAATGAATCGAGAATAATGTGATTCTCGCTCGCATGACTTGAAGCAGTGCTGAAATTGCTGCGTCACTTTCTTTCAAGTGACCTATTCGAAACGTAAAAGTGCCCCAGGCTCTTGTCAATCGCAATCATCGTAACTAGGCGAATAAATTAAATAGCTTGCACGTATAATTGAAATGATTACTTCCTCTGCAGAATTTTCTGAAAATTCAGACCAGATATTCAGGCTGGATAATAACTGGCTTGCAAAAATCGCGAGAAATGAAAAACCGAATAGCCCTAGGTCATCTGAACGGCCTTCAAAACGTTGGTGCGAAAGTGGGCATCAGTATCACAGGCACTACCACTGGATGAAAGGATGACAGGACATGCTCCTCTAAGAAGAAGAAGAAGAAGAAGAAGGGGAAGAGCAGCAACAGCAAAAGGAAGAAAGAGAAAGAGGAAGAAGACAAAGAGGAAGATAAAGAAGAAAATATTCGTGATGGAAAGACAGCATTTGCATTTATTCGCTCTCTAGCGATATTGTAGAAATACATCTCGCGCAGATTGTTTCTCGCTGCCCGTGATCGGAGAATCAGAAAAAATGAAACCGTCTTACGGATACGATCATCCGATGCTCGTCGTCCGGCTTTGATTCCTCGGACAATCCCAAAGCAATTTTTATAGTAAGAAATTATGGAATTGACGCGTGACAAAAGTAGCAAAAACACCGCGTCAACAGGTCAATTGCGTTATACAATATCGGGCCAACTGGTTGTTGAGCGTACGACCGGTCGCATGAACTGTGTTATCTAAGGAGAGAAAAAGTCAGCACAGCGATCGATTGAAAGAACCGACGTTCCAAGCACGCTCGTCCCGTACGCTTATTATTCTTGTCGCGCAAAATTGATAAAGCGAAACGACGCGCCTGCAGTATTTTATCACAGCGACATGCGACATGTTGTAACACGATGCTGTAACAATTCGTGCCGCCAGATGTTAGTCGCTGCTTAGCAGAGCGCACGTCGTCGGGCGCGGTTTTCCCAAAAGAGAAAACAATAGATCTAGAGGCAGAACATTTCCCAAGCAGGCGTTGTTAATATTATCCCTGCGTGGCGTGAATGCGCATACGTGCGTATACGTATCCTTCGATAAACGTTAACTTCCAATTGTGATTTATGGCGGATCGTCCATCGCCATATATCACCGCAACGGGAAATGGGCGTTATATGAAAACCACTTTCAGAGAAATAAGCGATTCGCTGGATAGCTGTATTAGGCTGGGAAACAAAACTTGATACGAGAAATCGTAATCATGTTCACAGGCGGACGTGGGAGAGACCCGCGCGAGATAATTTCTTCAACGCGGACATTAAATCTCCCACGATTACGATGGGACCGCGTGAGTGCGATTTGTGAACAGGACCCGAGTTCAGCTCTGTCGTGCCAAAGGGTCCGCGTCCGTTATAATTCCCTGCCCGTCTGCCGTCATAATTACAGAGGTGAGCGACGCACACGTGGGCAGAGGGTAAACCGAGACCGAATTTTTCGCCGGGACCGCCGTTACGGCAAACTCGACCGATGAAGTCTAGGTCTAGGACGCCAGTGGAGGCCCGCGGCTGAATATCGAGAGGCAGAAGAGTTTCGCAAGATCTCATCGTCCAAATCAGTACGAGTACGAACCGGCGGAATCGTCAAGCGAGCAGGATGGGCAGATGCAAAAGTCTCGCGGAGAAAGAGAGAAGCGCCAACCGTATGGCGCGAACCGGGAGGGAGGGGGATCGTCTCACAACTGAATTACTCTCACTCGAAAGGCCCCCGTCTCTTCTTCTTCGTGGGGGCATCGCGTGTATCCCCCTGCTTCTCCCGGGGGTATAAATGACTGCGGTCTACCTTCCACGGAGTCACAGAACTACGCGGCATTGCAGCAGCCGACATGAATCCTCTGATCGCGGTAAGCATGTTTCATCCATTTTTCTCTTTTACCGGGGGACGTTACGGACGAGAGAAAGGGAACGCGAACGAAGGGGACGAGCGGGAAAAAGAAAGCGGGCAGCGAAATGTAGTGCACGGACGCATCGTACGGGTTTGGGGCGATCGGCGAAGGGAATTCGGTCAGTTAGAGGAAGCGAGCGCTGATGTTTTTCTCGGTGCTCTCTTACGTCACTCTGCTGTTATTGCCTCCGATCTCCCGTGATGCTTTATGCTACGCAGCGATAAGTAATCGCGATGAGTGCTTTCCCTTTCGTGCGCGTCCACATGATTTCTCCGCGGAGAATGCAGCATCGTGTGCACGATACTCGCAAAACGATACTCTTTGAAACGAACGACGAAGGGAAGCTAGTAAAAGATTATCCGGTACTATGATAGCGCGAGATAGAATTTCCCTTGCAAGAAGAAGAGAACAATCCGGGAAGTTAGCCCGTGATATGCTTCGTGAAAACGTAATCGGGAAGTTCGTCGGGCGCACTTGGAAACGTTCCAACTTGAGTTTCCGTTGCCGCAGGCGGGTGATCTTGGTGCCGCGAGTGATTCATTATTTCATTATTTCTCATTTCGGATGACAGTCGCCGGTTAGTGCGAGCACGCGAGGATCCCACAAACGAGACGTACAAATGACAACGAAATGATTCTCTCCTTGCAGTGCATGATCGTCGGCCTGGCGGGGTTCGCCCTGGCCGAGCCGCCTGTGTCCTCCGGCTACAGCTACAGCAGGCCCAGCGGCGGAGGGGGTAGCTTTGGCGGCTTCATCGGGGGCGGCGGTGGCGGTGGCGGTTACACCCAGGTGTCCTTCGGCGGTCAGAGCAGCGAGGGTGCCTCCGTGGACGGAGCCCTGCTTGAGCAGATCCGTCAGATCCTGCTGAAGGAGGAGCTGCAGTCTGGCGGCAGTGGTGGCGGCGGATTCGGTGGTGGTGGCGGATATGCGCCCAGCTCCAGCTATGGCGCCCCATCGTCGCAGTACGGCGCCCCGTCGCCGCAATACGGTGTGCCTAGCTACCACACTCGCGTCGTGGGCATCGATCTCGAGGGCATCAGGCAGGCCATCCAGGTGGCCCAGTTCAATCAGATCAGCCAAGGTTCCGGAGGTTATCCCAGCGGACCCAGCGGCAGCTACGGAGCGCCCAGCTCCAGCTATGGAACGCCTAGCAGGCCATCCGGTAGCTACGGTGCGCCGTTCTAAGAGGTCATCATGAACTGAATGATGATGAGAGAGAGAGAGAGAGAGAGAGAGAGAGAGAGAGAGAGAGAATGAGCGAGAGAAAGAGAGGGAGAGAAAGAAGGAGAGAGAAGATGAAGAAGAACGAGGCAGAATGGAGGATAATGGCACCGGCCGGTGACAACGACTACTTTCCGAACGAGCACGTACAAGGTCCATGGAGAAGATCAGTGATTGATGAATATGGGAGGAAAGCACGCACGTTTCGATGCTACATATTCGGATCATCAGAATAGTATGTCCCAGAGTGACGCGTTTCTCGCAGGCGCGCTATTCGGAAGGTCGTCGATGCCAGGATCAGGATATCGCGCGGATTCATCTCCGATGAAGATCAATTGAAGATTATCCCAAGATCAATAAAAGGATCGATAGTAGGATCATCGGGGGCTCGCGTCTATCTCTCCGCGGTTCCGTCCGAGTCATCGCGATGACAACGGCCAGAGGAAGTCAAACCAGACGTGCGCGGAGAGAGGCGGAAGCGGGGATCCGTGGGAGGATGCCTGGTCCGTTGAGGATCAAGTAGTCGTCGCTTCAACGGATCAGGGATCTCCCAGGATCTGCCAGGAAGATCCGCAGCGAGCAGCAATACCTCCGGGTCCCCTGACTTGTCGGGGATTCAACGGTCGTCACTCCCGGACAGGTCGGGGACCGCGAGAGAGTGTAAACGTGGCCAGTTTTATCTCATTTTCTTTTCCCCCCGTCGAAACCCCCGAAATTCCCCCAGAAAGGACGGGATCCTGGATAGCCGGCGCGGTGTTGAAGAGTCTATCGTACCAAAATCGCATCAATCGTCGTGGTCTCGCGTCCGGGCGAGATCGAGGATCCAAGTGATATTTCAAAGGAGGCAAATGCGGTCGCTGATGCAGACTTCACACATCACACTCACAACCCCTATCCTACCCTACCTTACCCTATCCCCCCCCCCCCCCGCCCGATACGATCGGACATGCGGTCGGGATCGTCGGGACACTCATAGAACAATGAAGGAGCAGGAGGAGGAGGAGGCCGACAAGCCGAGGACGTGATCGGCGCGATATCTCAAGCGCCTTGTAAATAAAAATTCTATCGTCGCGCGGCGTCTGCTGCGTAATTCGCTTCGACTGATCCGCCGAGATCAGGCCGAGGACGAGAGAGAGGATGTCCGACTCGCCGACATAGACGAAGATCTTGCTAGCTGTCAGGATATCAGGGAGCGAACAGACATCGCCACACTGTGAGAGAGGATATCAAATCTGCCTCTGCGAATGAGCCCTAAAGATCGCGATATTCCATTATCCGTGCGCGCGACAAAGTCGATCTCGCGTACGGATATGCTGATCTTTGTTCGTTCGCTTCCCGAAGAAGAAGCGGAAGAGCGATCCGAATTGCAGAGCGGACGCCGCCGTGTCACGGGCAACACGTAACACGAAGCCCCACGAATACACCTTATTTTTTTATACATTTTAACGCTCTATTTCTTAACCACGCATCTTTTTATACTTGTATAAAGGCTTTTTTTTGTAGAAAAAAGAATAAAAAAACGTCGCCACCGTTAAAACATCCCGGTGTGTTTCTTTCTCTTCGTCCTTCCCGCGGAACGCGGAACTTCATTCGCCTTCCGGCAGGAGCAGAACTCTTCCTTGTCCTGATCTTCTAATTTCACCTTTCCCCTATCGATCGCCGACCATCATCATCGTCATTAGTATTCCCTCGTGTCTCCGTACTCTCCCTTTCCCGTCCCGTCCAGATCGGCCCGCATGCAGGCTTTTCTTTCGCATCGGCGTCCTCTGCCGAGACATCCGATCTTTTCTCTTTTTCTACGTCGACGTTTCGAGAGATCGGCGCCTTTCTCTCCTTTCACTCGCGAACCAGCGAGCCAACGGGATCGCCTTGTCCTCGCCGAAGGAGGACGTAAGACCGACCTGGACTCATCGCGAGCACGCAGAGAAGCGTCCGTAAAAGGGCAGATCGCGTTGCGAGAGGGAGAGAGAGAGAGAGAGAGAGAGAGAGAGAAAGAGAGGGCGAGGGAGAAGAGAATCTGACCATCGGTCAAGATTCGAAAGCGAAGGCTCGGCGTGACGATCGCGCGTCGAGCTCGGGAATATCCGAGCGGATTAATTGGACGAAGGATATCCGGGAGAACCGTGGGATCCCGCGGTTTTTTCTCCGTCGCACTTTCGAGAGGTGACGGCTTCCTGCGACAACGCCGTCGCAGTCACGACCGCAACGAGTCCCCGCATTCCTTTCCCATCCGAGTCCGTTTGAGATTAACATCGGGGCACCTCCGAGTTTCTCGATTGCGGCGCGATGATGTAAGCCGCGCGAGCGCGGGCTTATCTTGATTCGCGCGACTCTGCCAAGGGATTTCCCTGGGGCGGGCAGAACGCGTCCTTTTTCGCTCTTTTCTTCTTTTCTTCAGTACCGGGGACTCCGAAGCGTGATCTGCTTCGATCTGCTCTTCAATTCGACGAAATCGAATTGACGTCGGGGAGTAATTTCGCTTTAGACTTTAGCCGATGTAACTTCATCATATCGTAATCGGAACGAGCAATTGATCTCGTTGATCAGGGAAGAGCTGGTTCTTGTGATCGTTGTCATCCGGAAGACACGTAATTAATGGGTAATTAATAGGATTAGCAGGTAAAACTAGATATTTACGATATTTAGCTGTGGCGTTTCTTTGTCACGTGCTTAATGTCGTATTGTTTACGACGACGGTCCTGTAATCATCTGGATTTATAAATTCCACACAAACGAATAAATTAATTGCAAGTGCGAAGGCATATTTTACATGTCGCGAGTATGTGACGCGTGAGCGGAATATCCGAAACGAAAGAGATATCCAATGCGAGTCCGCTAAGATAAACTGCGAGCAATTAAAGCATGTTCAGGACTAATCACGACGCGATTAGTCCGAAATGAAATTATTACACGAGATGCATCTCCGAGATTCGGCTGCACTCGTCGAATTACGCGCGCAGCATCCGATTGCGAGGTAAAAATAAATACAATAAAAATGTCTGTCGCGGCGAGGCAAAGGATCTTTTAATAAAAAGAGATTCGCTAATCATCCGTTAATTTTCGTAATCAAGCAGCCTAAGAGAGGAAGAACACTGGAATCTTAAATAAATCGCGATTATCAAGTGTAGACTTGATGATCTCGATGATTTCTTTTTTGTATGAATAAGGCTAATCGTTGGGAGAGAAGATTATGCTTTGTTCGATCTTTCTACCTCCGAATCATTGGCTGAATCGTTGTTGCGAGCTAAATTACTTTCTCCTTTGCGAATGGAGTATTTAATCTAATGATTCATAATATCCGCCTGCCGGGAGAGGTTTTCTCCGGATTATACACGCACACACCAGACAGGTGACGTTCACGTGTACAAGAAAAAACTCTATAAATTACAAGCGTTGAATTGCGTAACGGGAAAACATCGATATTACGAGCTTAAACATTACGAGCTTGAAATAGGCAAGAGGATACGCATCGCTATGAAGCGAACGTTGTCGGTAATATTAAAAAGAATTGAATCGAATCCATCGTGTATGACGAATTGGACACCGTCTCTTCCATCAATTGCGAACTACGCCGTTCGAACCAAGCCTTTGTAACGTGATTGCCAACGAATAGCGCTATTCCGCGAGTTACTATCTTGCACACCGATCGACATGATGTGCCATTTCCGCGTCGCGCAATGCCTTCAAAGTCGGTGAAAAGCGGCTGACAAGGGATGAAGCGAGATCGATTGAACAAACGAAGAAAGACATATCGTGAGATATCTTTGGATCATTTTCGTATGCTAGTAGAACGCGCGAGAGAAATTAATTTTATCAACTAGGGCTCAGATTTCTCAGAATCGTAATAATATCAGGCGCACAAATTAATTTCTCTTGCTTTTGATTTCAAGCATTGATTCATCGAAAAGTTTCCAGCCCAGTTTCAGCTAGCTATCCGATGTATCCCTTAAGGTCACCGAAAATAATTATTTCATCGATCAAAATCTTTCTTGCACATTTATAAAGTTTGCATCTGAGAAGAGCAAGAAATTAATTTGTGACTCCTGATATTCACACGAAACATTTATATACTTGAAAATGGGAACGCCTCAAGCAACTCGTTTGAACCTGCGAACCTAGTAGCATGCACCTGCTTGATTTATGAAATCTCTTCGAGAGGCGCGTAAACTCGCATCTCGAAAGCTCTCTTTTAAATTCTGACTCTGAGGAGAATTCCCTCTGAAGCGCCAGAAGGAAAGATATTTACGGCGCGAAGAAGCATGCACTTTCATGATCCTTGGCAAGGCGACGCCGATGACTTCGCACGACAAAGTGGCCATTAAAAATGGTTCCGTGGGAGACGGAGGAAAGCGTGATATCAGCCAGCTATCTGTCTCGAAAGAGACTTACGTATGTAGTCGCGTCCATCAGGGAAAGTGCCGCGCGTCAGGGGGTATAGTGAGATCGTACCGGATGAAGGTGATGCCTGCATCGTGTACAAGATTGTCCGTGGAATTTTGCGAGAAGCGCGCGCCAAGAAGTCCTCTTAAAGAAGAGAAACAGACTCTTTCGTCAATAAACGAAAGAGCGCTCCGTCTCTCTTTTGATCAGGACGAAATCCACGAAATCCTGCGCGCTGATTTTGTGCGAAGCGCCCTTCGTTGACAAAGATATCCCTTTCCGTGAATTTCGTTTCATTAATCGGTTGATCAAATCTGAAAATCTGCTTTTTGTCATTCCTGTATCATTGTCTATGTCGTTCGGCGTCATTGTCGATTTGATCAGAGGCGTTTGATCAGAGCCATTCTCTTTTTGGCATAAATTTTATTCATAATACACGACAAATTTTATTGTATTAATAAATCCGAATTAATACGCGCGCTCAGCGATATGAATTTACATCGGCACTATCGAAAATCGAAGAGGCGCAAGATACGCAAGTTCCGACCGAAGCTGGTCCTGCAAGAAGCAAAGATTTTAGCTCCGTTTATTAGCATCCGAGTAGAGCAATTAACCCGGGAATTCCGATTTCTAATCTCGAACAAGCCTTTTAACTTCGGGGTATCGCTCGATCGACGAATCCGCATAGGAAAAATCCAGCCTGCGAAGAAGAAAGAAGCGTTGAGAGAAGCGTTGAAGCGCACAATACCACGCGCTGGCAATTATGAGAAGCAGATTAGTTAAGACGCGTAAAATATTCCGGTCCCAACAATAGCTGCCGGGCCGCGGTTACTTTCGCTAGTCCCATTTCTGACCCGGAACTTTTGACACAGGACCAGGTCTGAAACAGACGCGCGTTGCTCAACGCAACGTCGCCACCGTGTTGATCCAGACGGGATCGTGAAGCGACAATCTCGACGGTCTGCTCCACTTAGGAGCAAGCTAACCCGTTCTCTTTCTTCCTTTTTTTTTTTCGTAAATACTGTCAGACCGCCTATCGTTACGTGAGTTTTAATTAGATCACATCACATTATGCGCTCGAGATAAATCGATTCGTGATACGGAGTCGTGATTCTCGGGGCATCGCGTTCTCAACTTCGCACAATCACAACATCAATCACAATTAAAGTATTATGACAACCACGTGTATCTATAGATTCAAGATGTTTATAAACAATTCACAGTTTTTAATACATTTCTAATAACGATTTCGTTATTTGCGTTTATATTTATAACAGGATTTACAAGGAAGGAGCTTAATTAAATCTCTCATTGTTCTCCGAGGGAGATTCTCGATATTACAAGTTTCTTTGGCTGATTAATCCTAACATTTCACCCGGCAAGAGAAACTACCTCCATCCACCTCTGAAACGATGCTAATTAGTCTACATTGTTGCATTGTGGGTCTCGTAACGCGGACTTGTCTCTCTGTGTTTCTTTTCTTTGGCGACGTAGTTTCCAAGAGGATTAAATAACGTTCGTAGACTCGCCTGGCGCGTACAATGCAACTCAATCCACCGAAAAGATAATGATGCATTGGCAGGTGCGGATCCTAGCAACTAGCCGATGGATCCCGTCTGATGGATCTGATCGGTGAATCAGCGATCAGATAAATCCGTAGAAATCTTTGTTGCATCCTTGTTGTAAGTTGCAGCGTGGCGTGCCGCGAATAAGACCGTAATTCACGGCAGAAATAACCGCGCCGTTATAACGTTACCTCACGCGGCACTCCTTACCTCCATAAATTCTCTCGGCAATCTGTGAATCAATTTTCCCTTAACAGCTTGGCGGATATTGAGGTCGACTTCGCAAAAGTCCATCCGAGAATTACGTGCACGTTCGGTATTCGAATAAGTAAATGCAATCCGTACGTCGTTATTCTATTTAACTTTTCATTGGCGCGATGTAACTTACTTTCCCGATCAATCGAGAGCGCATCACTCTAACGAAGCGCATTACGTGACTTTAAATAAGAAAAATGCAGAGATCATGCTCGTGACGAACAGTTTGCGAGATCATTGCAGATCGCGGAGCGATTTATCACGGATCATGAGAAAGTTCCGTACAACAAATGAAATAACTTATCTCATTCACAGCTTTTCGTCGTTTTAAGGAAATCTTTAACGTTAGCTAATAACGGACCGTAACGTTTTCTGCAATAAGAAAACCGAGTCGTAACACGTGTCATGAAGGAAATGGAACTATACGATGCAATCAAGCACGCACGTACGAGCAAATACGTCACGTGCAAGTCACGTTTAATAATGTTAACAAGTCTTTACGTGTTTGCATGTACGCGCGCACATAGCCGCGTGCGAATTCAATGTGCCAGTCATTGATTATCCCGTAAGCCGTATACTTCTTTCGTCCTGAGAAAGCGAGGAAGGGGAGAAAGTTACGGGAAAATCACTGGGTCTCCCGCGAGCGTCCTGTTACTTTGTTCGTAAATCCGCGAGGAGGAAGCGAGACGCCGAACACATCTTGTCCGGCTAGTTGCATCTTCCGCGAATGCCGGTAATTATTTACGCGCTGGCCGTTCACCGCTGGGCGATTTACGATTCAAATGATCCGGGAAGAAATAATTGAAATGGAAATGAGCGGAAATACGACCTGGGCTACCGTTTGTTCCAGCCGCGGCTATATTAGTATTGCGCCTACAGCACTAACTCATACGCGGAAAGACTTATGCAAGGGGTAAATCGCTGCCTGGTTGGACCTCTCGCGACCTCAGTCACGAGAGATATTTACTAGAGTTTAAATAAAAATTTAAGGTTTATATCATTCATTAAAGATTTGCGATGTAAAGATTGATAATAGAAATGGAATTGACTCTTATTAAAAGAAGTCGAATGCGTTATACGAATTAAATATTAAATCGTATAAGAAAATATGGGATGAATAAATCCATATATTATCTGAAAATAAATTTCGCCAGTCCCGCGATCTGCAATGGAAAGAGAACTTCCGACATTTGATGAGAAATAAGATTCTTACAAAGATCATCTACCTTTTAAGGAAACAGAAGTTTAAGTAAAAAAGAAAGAATGAATTGACATAAATAAATAAATAAATAAATAAATTGCACGTAATAACGCGAAGGTAAAAATAATAAAATTTAATACAAGTTTCTCATGTACATGTACACTCGACAGTTTCGCTTACACGCAATATTACATTCGCACGCTTATGTTGTATCACACATTGTATCATCCAAGCACCAGTTTTATAATTAACGTCAAGATGTTGAAGAATATCAGCGGAACTGAAAATTAACATTGCACGTGAATTATACAACCGTACGAAACGACTGTGAAAATAATCAGAAATTAACGGTTCACGTACCCCTCATCACAGTTCTTATCGATTTCACGAGATTCAGTATTTGTGATTTAGCTGTCGGAGGTTCCCCGAATCCTTGTATATTTTGCCACGACGCCCAACCGACTGAAATAAAAGTGCTCTAGATAATTTCTGACACATCTGTCACGGATTTGCAACGTATTTTGACAAATCTGCATGATATGCAGTCTCTGAGAATCAGAATTATAACCTCTAATATCAGCCAGAAGTATGAAGTACTTGTAATTGATACAAACTAATTTTTACAGGAGACGATGTTACATTTCTTATTAACCTTTGGCGAGAAACCTCTCTTCGTTCAAGACGCAAACTGCATTCAAACATAATAAAGTCGCTTCGAAGAGTGTCCACAACGTAAACGCCATGTTGGAATTAGTTTTGTACGATTAAATACCGACCGAGTAAATAAATGCACTTGAACGATGTTGGAGATCCAACGTGCAAGATAATGCATCTCTGTTAATTTCGTCAATTGCTGAAATCGAATCCGCGAAATCCGATAAACAATTTTGATTCCACAATTCTCCTTTCCTCTCTTGTTGTCGCTCCCAACATTATTGAATAAACTTTCCTCGTTAAATAATATTACTTGACAATAAAGGTTAATCTAATGCGCCGTTAGATTATACTATTTGACGACACAAGCTTTTCTTTTTTTCATTTACTATCTAATTGTATTGTCCGAGAATGAAACTTTACGATAGCATCGAGTTTATTATTCAAATATTAAAATCAATCCTGATCTACACAATCGTATCACACTGCCGCTTCACTTTTCAAATGCAGATAGCGGAGACTCGTAGCGGCAATTTCGACAACTAAAATTGTCACGAACGCACGCATCTTGGAAAGCGTCACGATTAACCGCCGTCGTAAGACGGCGATCATTTAATCGATCTTGCGTACGAGTCCGTCTGAATTTCATTATATTCGAATGTTTCGATTAACTCGATAGTGGCTAGGTCGAGTAACGGAACACGAAATAAACGGACACAACATGCAAATGAACAATAAATACTCGATTAAGAATTTTTTACTTGTTTTACTTTATTCGTATTTATCATACATAAGATTCGGGAAATTCAAACGTGACATCTCGTCCGGTCAACTGTTTGTATACAGAGGCAAAAGTATCGACCTGTTAAATGATAAAGCAAAATATAATCATCTGATAAAATGGGGCAACACTTTGCGTAAAAGAAACTGATGAATATACCTTGTGTTCGATGTTGGTCTGTTCATTCTTATCGAGATGGACCTTGATAAGCTGTGACCCATCAAGCTTAACACGAATGCGTTTGCCCACAATTTCAACGGGATATACTAAATCCTCCAATATCGCATCATATACCGAAGTCAACGTGCGGCTGAACAGAAATTATGTGAAATATGAAAATTATTAGACACAAGAGACAACTGTTGCATCGTACATTATATTAGCTATTATATTCAAATACTTGATAAAGCAGTCAAAGTCAAAAGAAAGGAATATTAATATAATTGCATAAAGCTCTTACCTTCTGGGTCGCTTTTGCTTGTTCTTCGTACGCGTTTTCCTCGTTGGCTTGGGCAAGATCTTACGTTCGCCGACGAACATAACATGCTTGCCCGAGAATTTCTTCTCCAGTTCGCGTACTAATCTCGTCTGTATTTTCTGGAAGGCTTTTAGTTTTGGCATGGGCACGTAAATTATGATAGACTGAAAACATAGACAAAGTTTCCTCAAAATATGGAATATGGAATAACAAGAAAAGTAAGAAAAATAATCTTATAAAAGATTGTATCATACAATAATTTATATCGATGTATATCTTAATAAAGTGAAACTTGAAGTAACACAGTGCACAAAATGAGGTATCTACCTTCTTGTTGTTTGTCTCGATTTCCTTTGCCTTCGTGATGTAGAGTTCCCTCAATTGCGACTTCAGGTCGCTATTCATCTCCAATTCAAGGAGAGCCTGAGAAACGCTGACCTCAAACTGATCGGGCTCGGCCCCACCGCCTTTGATAATCTTTGCATTCGTCGTCAACATCTGAAAAGAAATTTAGAGGTTAGCTTGCAAGTATCATATATAAGTACGAGAAATCACGTCAAAACAAGATTTTGCGATGATATCATGCAAGAAATAAATATTTAACGATACAAAATCATTTTCAAAGAATACTGGCAAATACTCTGCAACAACAAATACTGATACTAATAACGCCAAGATTGATTATGCCACACGTCGGAATTGCGCAGGTTAGTATCTGTTAATATCGTACTATAAACACGTAATCGAATCATATTTTATGTATTTTTCGTATTATAATACTTAGTACATCGTACGATTTAAATATTTTTACACATTTCTCGGTTATAAAGCTATATCGTTTTATTAAAGTAAAAACTCCCAACCTTGCCGTATCGTTGTACTTTTCCAAGAGACTCGTGCTATGCAGAAGCTATGATAAAAGAACGATCCAGAATTGACATCTCTGCGCTTCTCGCCACTAGGGAAATAGTTCCTTTTGTCAGGTTAGTATCGTAGCCAGGATTGGCTCACTTCTTCTTTATGGATTGCTGATATAATAATAATTGTAACTAAAACAAAATTTTTTATTATAAAGTACAAAATAATTTCTGATAATTAGTTTTTAATTTGTACAATGACAAAAAATCTTCTCAATTATAATTATAATTATAATTATGATTCTAATCAAAGGATAGACATTGGTTGATATGGTAGGATGCAGAATGAAATGCGCGATTGAATAATTCATAAAAGTTTAAAAAATATAAAATTGTAAAGGAAATTATATCTCTTGGAAAGAATGTATCTTTCTAAAATTGTGGAGATATAATTTATATATATATATATATATATATATATATAGAGAGAGAGAGATTATTTATTTAAAAAATTACAAGTATATCTTTTCCTTCCAAAGTGCAATAAAGTTGCCGAAAGTATCTGTCGGCTAGTGAGTTCTTGAGATTCTAAGGGCTATATCGATAACATAGCTGGTAAGACTTCCCCTGCCAAATAGGTCAAAGGTGAAGAACGTAAACTAAAAAAAACACGTTAGTTCTTCAGATTCAGGGAGCAGTAGATTAACTCTCTACCAATTGTGAAACAACTATTGTTATAAAATCCCAATTGAAAGAATTGATGCTTTCCCTAGACAAGGACGAATGTACGACTGCTAGACGCTGTCGTCTTTTGGCGATTCTACTAAAATTATTAATTGGAAACAGTTAGTTAACCCAAATGCAAAACTTTACCGAAATGCAAAACGAGTATAATGCGATTGTATTCGTATAGGAAACAATAATCGTTGCTTTATAATGCTGTCAAATATATAATATTGCGTATATTCAATGTAATTTGCTTGTATCTTCGCTTATCTATCGCCTATCAAGATTTTACAGAATTCATAAAAAAAAAAAGAGAACAGCAATGTTTTTCTTTTCCTTCGGTAAAGGATAATCAATAGCGTATCTTAGCACGCTATTTATGATGAATTTATGATAAAGTGATTTAAGACCTCCTTAGTTCATATAATTCTTTATTTATCCTTGGAACATATTTTCACTCTCATCTAGAAAAGTTTTAGATTTTATTGCATCCTTCTTTAAACTTTAAATGCTAGATGACTTTATTGTATAACTGTTTATGTTTCCGCGTAATCTTAAATGTCCATCGATCAAATTGCCGTCGGTGCTGTTTACATTACTACTTCCTACTCTGAATCAGTCGTAAATTACAGTTACAAGTGACACGATCGCTGATACGTCATAAATTTGTCTCGAACCGCACATACCGGCGCCGCATAGTAATTTATTTACATTATGATGAATAGTACAGTTAGTCATGCAAAATAGTACAGTTACTCATTCGCTGTTTGTATAACAGTGTGAAAGACACGAAATGCGCTTCTATAAATTTGACTTACACTTTATTATGATAATCGACCGCGCTAGCAGTTAACGATACAATGTTGTTACGTTATTATGAAAAGGACATCATCGCGTTCGTTTTGAAAAAACACAGCGATCACGAGTACGTACGTCTAAGACACGTCTAGACAGCGGGCAACATCGGACAAAAGGCATTCGCACATTGAGTCCAAATAGGATAACGCGGACGATTTGACACGATAAGATTTAAAGTAAAACAATAACAGCAGGAAGATAAGGAAGATAAAAGAAAACTGAGATAAAATTAAGATCGATTACCGATGGACGTAGGAGTAAAACTCGTCGAATGGTCAACTAGCCGTTTCTTACTGCAACTGCAACTGCGAGAACAGAATCATCGATTCATCGCGTTTTATCGCGATCGCTCGATTGGGGATCGCAATTGACAGAACGTTCCGAAGAGTATAATTATAACGCTAGCACTTAAATACACTTGGTATACGCATTGCATCCGGGCGGACATTTACTTCCGGCCCGCATGATCAGGCTCAGGCTAAACGAAACACTGGTACTTCTCGGCGTACGGATCAATGATTGCAGATCGTTTGCAGACATAAATAAAAATCTCTCAAGCGACTCGACAGAGTCAACGCAATTGTCGGACTGGTCATTTGCACTCTGTATATTTACAGTTATAGAGAGCGGCATGCCGAGGATTGGGATATACTTTGTACAACGATAACAACAACAAAACAATAACAACGATAACCATACTGGTTGGGAAAGGTCAGGAATGCGCGCTCGTCCAGTTTGGACACGGTTTAAAGAAGCAGCAATCGTTGTGTGTTATCGCGAGCAAGAGGAGAAAAATGATCGCTGCACGCGTGCACGATCACACGTTTCGCAATTAGGACACGTCCTTGTCGGAATATTATTCCGAAATATATCTAAATTTCTTCACGACATCTGGTCGTATCTTACATCCTTATATCATGTAAAATTACTAAGAAACTCTTTTAGAGAATTTAATATAATCTCAATTTCCAACTTTCGTTTGTATTTGTATTATATTCCCTCCCTAGTTGGTCTTCAATTTTTCGCGGGCACTGTGACCCGCTGGGCACGTAATATCAATGTAACATCTACGATTTCAGGGATACCCGAAAGTAATGGAAAGTTATTTAAAGTCCGCATCTAAAGTCACATTAAACATTAATTAGCAAAGAATAATCGACTCAATTCTGCAATCTCGGCAAGTTTTAATAAATAGCTCGTCACGTAAAAATCTCAATGGTTTCAATTTTAGTAAAGTAAATAGATAATTTATTTGCAACGCGTCGAACACTGCGTCGAACATTGTTCATACATTGGATGACGATAAAAAGCTTAGCCTCTCTATTGGAGAGCTACTATTGCTTTCCGGGTATCCCTCGAAAATTCGAATCTCGGAATCGAATCAACGGCTCAAAGCCAAGTTTGCGCCGCTTATTAACGAACTTATAAGTAATCTAGAGTCCACGTATCACAAATTAATTCACGCTATTGAATTCTTCCCCGGGAATCTTCGCAGGCTTCGCGTTACATGACATCCAGCGTTCCAACAAAACACACGTCCACCCTGTCCTCTTAAATTCCTCATCGCTACTTTCTTATCTTACACAGCTACATAGCCTTGCATAGCTTTACATAGCGATAAATGTCCTCCTTCCTTCACATTGGAAATCTCCGATAACGAGGACATCCAATCGTGCCGACGCATCTCGTATTTGGCATCTCTGGAATGTCAACTGTCTTCACGCAGCGATCGATCAAGACTCGCGCGCACTTGCGGGATTGGAGCACTTCCAAGCAGAATCTTTTAATTTCCCGACGAGCCCGCGCTTATTCACCGATCGAACACTGAACTCTCGTCGTCGTCCTACGCAAAGTTCATTCCTGCGGGTTCTCGTGGATGCTTCACGTGGACTCCAGCACGCCGCCGGCGAGTTTCGTCGCGTACAGGTTTAATGCCTTGAAAAGGAAAAAATTTCATTAGAGATCGCCGCCTTTGATCGTGCCCTTGATCAGTTTTCTGCAAAGGGCACTCGACCGAGCATCCAAACAATCACCTTGTATATGAAAGCGTACTGCTCCTTCGTTTGAACCGCACCGGCACGGTCTCTCCTGATGGTGTAAACGACCCTCGGCACATCCACGGTCCTCGTAATTTCATATTGTCTAATTCCCAGGTCGAGGGCTATCAGCGTGCCGGTGCGTCCTGTGCCGGAGCTGCAGTGGACCACGATAGGCCCGGGACCACCACGCTGAAGCGCTCTCGCTTCAAGGAGCACCGCTATTAGGCCCGCGCCATCTGATTGAACGCCGCTCACCGGCCAGAGATACCAGATGTGGAACACCTCGCGGAACGTGTTGTTCTCCAGATTCTGCAAAGATCGTTCCAATTAATCGCTTCTGCTCGGCGGGGTGTATTTGCTCGCTGAATGCCACTGTAACATTATCGCTCAACATGACATTCGCAGCACGCGATCCGCCCGCGATTGGCGCACTTTACCTTCAGGTGAAGCGTAGAAATGGCATATTTCTCTTTGGTCTCCCGCTTCTTCAGGGTAACCTGATAGTCGCCGTACAGCCGATGACAATCGGTCACTTCCGACGGCGGGATGTACTCCGTGCACTTCTCCACCCCGTTCTCGATCAGATCGGTCAGCATGATGATCACCTTGCACTGCTGCTCCCAGATCATTCGCCAGAAGTCGGTAACGGTCGATTCCATCGGCGCTTGGCATGCGATGTAGTACTTCGTGGCATTTTTCGGTCCCTGAAATGCCGAGACAGGTTTGCCAAGTTGCATCTTGCTATTTCTGATATTCTATGCGAGCGAGCATTAGTCATTCTCGATATCTTAACACGCGAGACCGAACGCAGTTGTTTATACCTTTGCTCGCGATCTTCGCGAGCAAAGAATATCAACTGAATTTCATTTTAATTTTAACTGTATTTTATTTTAGTTTAAATTATTAATTATTGCTACTAGCTAATGCGTCCCGGATAGCCATGGCCATCTGCCAAGAGCGTAATGTTATGTTATACAGATAACACGAGCGCATGCTGCATCGGCAAAACGCCACGTTTCAGCTGAAGTCGACGGAAACGCAGCAAGAACCGAGCACCAATGCGTGTCGCGATGGCGGAAATTCCGCGAGTCTTCGCGGATTGTTCTGGAACCCGTTGAGGGAAGAAGTGTATCGATCTTCTTGCGATCCTTCCGCAGAATGAAAGTCGACTGGATATATCCGCGAGATGAGACGATACGAGCGGAACGGAACGCCGAGTGCGTTCGTCGATCGATAGATTCGCTCGGCGTGGAAATCTCATTCGTTTCCGCCGGAATTCCACGCGGCAGCGGAGAGTCAAAGGGCGCGAGTGAACGATGCCTGTTCACGGTTCGCCTTTATCAAAAACACACGCTGCGGAAGCAGCATCGTTTCTCCCGCGGAATCCTCTTTTTTTCTCCCCACTCGAGCTGCTCGAGCTGGCTCGAGTTGAAACCGGCCCGTTGCTGAAATTCGTTCCCCGTGAAATCGAGTGAAAATTGCTTAGCCGGCGCGTTTACATTCGGACAAAACAGTGCGTTACGTAAGCCATTACGGCAACGACTCGCGACGCACGTAACACACATATTCGCGATATTCCCTCGCGATTTCGAGGGAATCGTGCAACGGAGGAGATTCCTTGCGCAGGAACGTGCAGGCTATTACACAGATAATTACGCAGAAACACCTCGCCGTTATCAAAGCACCGGCTTCTGCATAGCTTCTGAAGGCAACGCGCCACTTCGCCGAGGCAGTAAACTGGTCGGTGCGGAATGTAGCGGAATGTAACAACAGCGGATGCGCGTACCGAGCGCGTCGCCTAATCTTGCGTAATCATGCGGACGATTAACAGTGACAGTTTGAGCCGTTTGGCAAAACTAACTCGCAATTAAGAGGCAAGCCAGTTATCCCGCGAGGAATCCGCGGCGTTTCCGCGTCAGAGTTCCCGAAGCTCGCGCGAGACAATGCACTTACTTTCCCGGCCGCGCGTTTGCGCAACGCGCATTTTCCCACGCGGGAACGCTTAGCCGGGCTCTTTAACGCTTTGGCATTCATCGCGTCGTGCTTGACGTCAGCTCCCATGGAAAAATTTGCTATTACCCCAGTGACACGTATAATTAGCCGCACAGAGTTGCCGCAACGCGTTATCGCGTCGATCTTGCTCCGCTCGTGCAAACTCGAGCGCGCTCGCGTTCCGGAGTTCACCGATAATAACGAGACCTCCCTCGCGCAAATGGGATTTTACGGACGACGAGAGCCAGCAACGCGTTCGCTGCTGACGTAATTCACGCACGTATACACAGCTGATTGATTACTTTAGTAAACAAAAAACTCTGATACGGCCAGGTGGCAGGCAGGTAGTCTCCTGCTTCTTGCTTCGCGCGTTGCGTACGTTCGAGGATTAATTATCGCATTACACGCAGTGTGATTTCCGTAATTCTCCGATGCTAACCGTGAATCATCGGATTCAAGCGAACGCAGGCTGCGTCTGGCGTTTCGCGCCGGAAGTAACATCACCGAGTGCGTCGAGTCTCTTTAAGGATCAGAGCAAAGTAGCGATCGATCGGCTCGATCGATGCGTCTCGCTTACCCGCACGTAACTTGCGTTGATGTACTCGGTCAAGGCGTCATTGTTCAGCCTCTGTAACGGCACCCTCGTCTCCGGAAGTGGCATCACGTTCGCGTACCTGTTCTTCAGCTCCGCGCCCGGCGGCAGCTCGTCTATCTTTGCTGAAACCTGTGGTATACCCGCGAACTCCTCGTTGATCGCGTTGACGTCGTTGCAGAAAGATGAAAGCCCGGCGAAGTTCAGGGGGTGGGAAGGGATGGCGCTCTGAAAGCAGGGTGGATTTTCGTCAGGAGGGTAGCGTTTCGCTTCGGGGGGATCGAACGTTCGTCTGGATCGTTCGATTCGACTTTGGTGAACCAATTAGCGTGGGATTATTCGCGGAACGCTTCGTGGACTGCGGAAGTTCGCCTGCTAAAGCCTCGGGAAAGGGATGATTCGGGTTTTAAAGCCGTCGATATTTCTCACGGGATGAATCGGCATGATCTAATTGCTATAGCTGAGACACGGATGAGAAGATCTCGCTTTCTAGCTGAACGATCAAATCTATCGAAAGCAGATTTTGCGGGATGTCAAAAGAAGAGATGCAGAAGTGACACGATCTCTTCATCGTGTGCTTGGTGATTCTGGCGAAATTACGAATAACACCGAGCCGACAAATTGATGGAAAGGAGCGCCCCGTCATCAGTGACGATTCGGTCCACACTGATCCATTACTCTAAGTGATCTGCAAGCTTTATCGTTAGATAATCATACTCTGATGCCAATTTGCTAGTCGAAGCCGCTGTGAAACCGCCGCACAATTTTGCAATCTGCGTGAACGAGCAATACTATCGCTTTTCGGGATTTCTTCCTCTTTAGTTTTTACCTGATCGATTTACCTAGACCTATACGTACGTAGCACACAGCAGCTACAAACAGAAGAAAGTCATTTGCGCTGATGTAATTTGGACATTCATCGCGGAGAGAGAGAGAGAGAGAGAGAGAGAGAGAGAGAGAGAGAGAGAGAGAGAGGGGGGGGGAGATAAATTCCACGTGTAAGAGCTCTGCACTCGCGGATAGATGGGAATCGATGTGTCTCGGACGAAATAATCTCAGTCGTAATTAATTAGGATGGACCGGAGGACAACGAGATCACATCGCAGGTAACGGAGAAGAGAAGCTCCGAGGGATCGCTGTAAATCCTCCGCGAACTCACCGAATCTTCGAAAGTCGGATTGCCGTAGCTTCTCTTGGAGGCCCTCGCTGCACCTTTGCGCCGAACGCTGTTGTACGCTGAGACGCTGTCGAGGCTGTAAGCGTCCAAGGACACTGGCCGGCACCGTTCCCCGTAGTTGAATCTCGTTTGCCTCTTTCTCATTATGAACTGCAAGCGATAGAAAGTGAGGTCAGCCGAGGGCGCGATGGAACAGGTTCAGCGGAAGTTCGTCTAGCTCTAGATCCTACTCTAGTCTGCGACCTTGTTCCTGAAGCCCGGGTGGACCCGGTCTACGAGCAGTGAGTACTCACGATGTCCCGAAATGCCGTGGCGGTTAATCTGGTGGCCATGCACTGAATCGATAGCTGCTGATCGCCCCAGCGTGCAAAGACACATTTGCAAACGATAAAGATAAACGTTTCGCGGAACTTGATCGAGGGACGTGTGTAGGCGTGTAGCTTAACGATCATCCGATCGTCTACGATTGCGTACATCATTGCGCGCGCGCGCGCGCGATCGCGGTTGCATTTCCGCAACTGCTCTTCATCGTCCGTCGAGTTGCGGACGAGCGCGACCGCGGTCGAAAGTATCCGAAAAGAGAAATCGGCTTTGCGAAATGGGAGAAAACGCGTAGCATTTCGCCGGGTCATTTCGTCACCGTCGTTCGCGCAACGACAAAGGCAGCAAGAAATAGCGGCGCGCTGCTGATAGAGCGTGAAGCGATTGTTCGAACGTCGATTCGATCCACGAGGCGGCCACAAGGTCGGAGAGAACGCTCCGCGAGCGAGCGCGTTTCTGTTGTGAAGAAAACAACGGGAAAATAAAGACAACGCGGCCAGAACTGGCTCGATGCTCGATGATTAATTATTATCGCGCTATCATGAAGTCGCCGGATGTGCATCTGACGTTTCGCGGAATTCCTTCCGTGACTGCGCATTCGACGCGATGCGTCGATATCGTTCGATTGTTGCCGTTTGCCATTGTTCACGGCCAGTATTGTCATCAATTTACTCCGTGCGACATCGTCGATTTCATTGTCACGCGCGAAAACGATGAGTGTCCGTTAAAAATACGCGTCTGATTTCTCCTCCGCGACGCAGCGCGTTCTTCACGCTAAAGTAGCGCGTTTAATGGTACCATCCGGCCGAGCCATTAAGCGGAAGTTCTCCAACGATGGAAGCGATGTTTCGGAAACTGATGAGATAACGCGATTGGATTTCCCGGCCTGCCGCGTCTAATTTTCTTTCTCATCCGTATTAATCGAGTCGTTAAGTCCCTCCCCCGGGTTCAGATTCCGCTTCGTGTTTCACGAGCGCGTTCGTTAAAATTAATCATCGCACGCTCTGCGCGCACGGTATCAATATCGCCAAATGGCCGCGGAGTCACCATTATCCCTCAGAGTTAATTAATTTACTCGTCGTTGCTAGCTCTCAGATATCCACGGAGTGGATCCCGTGCGTCAACCTGCGTCAAGTCAAATGTCACGGATACATTCGTAACGTAATACGCGCAGCGCAGTGAAAAAAAAAACGTGCATTGCGCAACACATACTTCTGATGAACGTACCCTTGCGGATCCCTCGATTTCTCGCGGAATCATTAGCTCGCATTTAGCGCAAGGTGAACGTATGCACATGGACGTATGCAACATCAATACGAACGGAGTGTCAAGATAAACGCGAATGAACGCGCGTGGAACAATGATCCTGTGATGGTCGTATTGCCGCAAAGAAAGCAGAAAGAAGCCGACCGCATGATGGTGAAACGTAACGCATGCATCGTGTATCATCGCGTGATCACCCCGCGACGAGGAAGACACCTCGTGTCTTCCGCCTGCCAGGTAAAAACGTGCGCACACATAATACACGGTATCATCAACTGTTACGTACACTGTGGAAGAGAATTACATGCGTGTGGACAGTCGGTCGGACGAATGGATGAACGGACGGACGGACACGGACACGTAACACCTCGTGAGCAGGGGGTTTGTTTTCGCGCCATGCAAGCGCGACGCAGCGGGCTACATCAGTGAATATAGACTTTCGCGGACCTGCGCAGCTGAATCTTGAAACGTTAGTATCTCTCCTGCTCCGAGTTCTTCGGAGGCTACTTGACCTCTCGACCACGTGATGAATGAACATGGTTCAGAGAGGATGCATACAAAGTGCCGCATTCGCATAATGCATAATGACGTACACGCGCCATTCAGAATTCCCAAACGTGGCGAGAGTCGCTCCGAGCGATTCGACCGCTCGAGACCTTGCAATTTGTGCGTGTCGCTCTATGTAAGACGTCCGCTCGAGAAAGAAAGAGAAAAAGAGAGAGACCCGAGAGTCGGACCGAGTGCGTGCGCGGCGAGTTTCTCCAAGGTGTCTTCTGTGCGTTCGCATCGGGAGATAATTCGATGTCAGGTGTAAGTATCGACATTCGTCACAAGTCGGATAGATATTTCCAGTTCTGTCGAGAGGTATGCGCGCACGCGCAAGAGAGAGAAAGAGGCAGATGTGCTTACCAGCAGCCCGGCCAGAAGAACCAAACAGATGAAGGCCACGGAGGAGACCACGACGACGGCTATCGCATTGCCGGAATCCGCTTCCGGCACCAGCAGAAACTTTTGTATCTGAAAGGAACGAGTGACCTGAGGGATTTTAAGGGAGGATATTCTAATCGCCCCGCCATTGACCGGATATTACACGGCAATTAGTCTGACCCGACAAACTGACAACATCGACACCGTCGATCGATGGCTAACAGAGAACGGTCGTTTCTTTTCTCCACGACGCGTCTTCTATCTCTTGCCGAGTGGACGAAAAATCATCGGACGGATTACACTTTAAGAGACAGAACGGGACAGACAGTCATAATGGACTTTCGCTGATCTTTGACAGCTACCAAAAGCCACGTTACTGCGTTCTAACCCGGACCTCCTCCGTCCGACCCTTTCTCAACTTACTCTCACTGGGAAGTTGGGAGACACCTTGTACAAACTTGGTAGGATCTTCGTCATGACGACGTCGAACTTCCCGTCCTCGTCGACCACGTAAACCAAGATCGTGGTTAGCGGCACATCCGTAGATGTCGGCGAAGAGTTTCCCGAATCGAAGCACGGATTCTGATGAATGATGATTTGCTTCGGCAACACCAGTCTGCAAAAGTGTTAGGTATTACGTACATGACAATGACAATAGTTTTTCACTAGAGGTATCATTAAGATTACGCGATAATTCGCACTGTTATTGTGACAAGTAGACTAATTCAATCATGAGATCGCGCGAAGCTTCCAACGTTAACGTACATCTAACATGTACGTCTTACAAACAGCATATGCTTTATACTCGAAGAATGATTCCTCAAATCGCTTACTTATCCATGCCGTTCGTGAGAACGTCTGCGAGTGCCTTCCTCAGGTCCTGCAGCCGAGGGCAGACGTCATGCAGAGTGCCCTCGATAATTATTTTAACCAACGTGATCTCTTCCGGCGGAATGGGCTGAATACCGTCCGTTGTCTCCTCATCGGGCGACTCCGTGAAAGCTGGCGTGCTCCAGAGAATCCTGGGTTCCAGGGTGCTCGTGGAGAATGAAGAAGCCGGAAGGCTCTTGGTCGCAGACGACAATGTCATATCGCTCAACGGAGGCTTCGTTTGGACACCTGAAGCGGACGTCTCGGTGACGTTCGCGTCGTGACTCGAGCTGTTGGATATCGAAGGATGCTCCGTAACTGCCGGAAGGCCTCCAGCGCTGGCAGGATCGATGGAGTTTACGGTAATCTCGTTGCTCGCGGATTCCGTGCGATTACCTCTATCCTCGGAGCTGACCTGCGTGACCGGAAGATCCCTGACCTCGGTGGTCTCGTTGTCCGCTTGATACATGATCGATACTTGATTCGTCGTCGGCGTGCCATCCTCGGTCGTCGCTGGAAGTTCCGTGGACTCCTCGGATCTCGTCGTGATGAGCGCGTCCTCCGTAGACTCATTGGTCGCCGACGATTCCACGCTCGTGGCAAGCGTGATCCTCGTTGTTTGCTCCTCGACACCCCTCTCGGTCGCGTTACTCGTCGAGAAGATTGCTTCCGTGAGCCCGACGAACTCGAACTCGATGGACGTGGTCGTTGGAACCGAAGATTCGTCGGGGTTCAGAGTGCTGGATGAAAGCTCGGCGGTTTCATTAGCGCTCGAGGAGAGGTGAAACATGACGTTCGTCTTTGGCGTTGACTTCGTGGAATTCTCGAGGATCATCCTGGCCTCCGTATTGATCTCGGCGATTCTTGGCGGCATCGAGTTTGTGGATCCGTTCATTTCCAAATCTTTCCCCGAGAGACTCGCTACTGTGGATTCGCTGACGTCAAAAGTCGAACGGATCATCATAGCTTCTTCCGGTTCCATCTGAACATCCGTCTTCGGCAAGGCCATCGTGACACGTGACGATTCTGTCGCTGCATCGGAATGTGACTTCACCGCCTTGCCATCCTTGCCAGCCAGGCTGACTTCCGTTATTCCATTTCCCGTCACGTAGTTGCCCTCCCTGCGTGCGGTCACTTTCTCCTCCTCTTTCGCGCTCGGCACGTCGTTCCCGTTCGATCCCGAAGCTGTCATCTCCGTAGTCTTGGCGCTATCGTTGAATCTCTCTGGCGGAGTTGCGTTTGTTGATCCGCCATCGATAGAGATCACCGTTGAACGAGCAGAGCTCTCCGTCGTGGAATTCCTAGACCCGTTCGCGCCCTTCTCGTCCTTTTGCTGCTGGATGCTGTTCTCGATCACGACCGATGCTTCCGTCACGACCAACTTCTTCTCGGATTCCCCCCTCCCGATCGTGTTCTCGTAAGCAGACGTTTCCTCGGTTTCCAGCCTCAAAGCAGACACCGTCGTCGCCTGAAATGGTTCCCGGCTGGATTTCACGTAGGGATAAGGTTTCTCGTCTAGTTTTTCCACTCTGCTGGCGTTCTGCGAGACATTCTGGGCGAAACCGAGCGGCGCTGGGGACACCTCGAGCCCGCCACTGACCTTGGTCGAGACCGCGGATTTCACCTCGATACTCGGGAACTCGTTGGCTCCGGAAAAGCCGATGGTCCTACCTTGCGGAACTGGACTGGGAGTTGCCGCGGAGATGGCAGAGGTATGTTCCTCCCGTTGTGCGCTCTGAGTTATCGTTTCGGGCAATTTTACCTGGCTCTCTGGTTCGCCAATCAATTTCCGAGTTTCGTCCGTATCCTTGATCGTCGCGTTAGAAACTGAGCCAAACTCTTGCTGCTCTTCCTGCTGCTCATTCGACGCGTCAATGTTCGGCCTGATGTAGACTGCTTTCTCGTTTACTCCCGTCGAGTGAGAATCATTTTTCGCAGTATCGTTTGCGGTCACCACGATCTTCAGTGTCGGCGGATAAGTCACGTTCCTGACGACCTCCACTTCCGCTTTTGGATCGTCCTTCAAGCCGCTCGCATCGGCGGTCTGATTCACGGAGCCTTTGGGATCCCTCTCCGTCAAGGTCTTGTTAAAATGATTCACGTACGTGTCGTTGATCAGCGAGATGGTGCCTTCGTGTTCCTTCTCGTCGATCTTCTCCAGATCGAGCGCCTCGGACGCCGTCGTTTCCAGATCATTCGCGTTTCTCTTCGATCCTGGATCCTCCTCGCTTCGAACTCCGCGCACCGTTGTCGCTTCTCGGTCGCGATCCGCCGATTTACGATCCTCCGCGCTCTCCTTCAAGTCAATCGCGTCATCGTCCTCCCTCAACTCGAGTTTCGGGATAGATCCCTTGTAGTCAGACTTGATGATCTTTTCTCTTTTCTCGTTGAGTTTCACGTCGCTCGACGTCGCTGAGGAATTTCCAGGGGACGCGATTGCCGCTGCTTCTTCTTCATTCGAGATAGTTACATTCTTCCCCTTTTCTTGAGGATATCTGAGAGATTCTTTCTCGCTGTGTCTCGCATCGGACGTTCCTAAATCCTCGCTGACGATGTTTCCCTTCGCTGGAGCTGTCTCGGTAGTATTCGACATTCCTTCAGCTTCATAGGAAGATTCCTCCAGAGTGACATTTCCCAAGTTTCTCTTATTGTCCTGCTTGGAGTCGTTGAAAGCCGGCTTTGTGCTTGCCGCAGTCAGCTCGTTCGTGCTGAAGAACCTGAGAGGGTCCTCCGAGACGGCTTTCGTGCTGGTGCTTTTCCCAGAGCTCTCCGCAGCGACCTCGCCGTGTCTCGGCTTCCTGCCTCCATCCGATGACGAACTATCAGCTTCATCGCTGGATCTCGTCGCGTTCGCCGACACGTCGCTTTTATCTTCGTCTCTGTGCGCGCTCTCATCATTGCTGCTGCTGTGGTCTGATCCGTTCTCCCCGTCGTGAGCTCTATGTCTCGTCGGGTCGATATCTCGCCCGTTGTCTCCCGTGCTCGACTGGTTCTGATAGACCGAGGACCTCGTCAGGCTCGCCGTCTCTCCCCGGAGAGCCGATGCTTTAAGGGAATCATCAGATTTCTCCAACGTCGCAGCGGATGCTTCCGCCACGACCTCCGCGACCGCGATGCCGAACAACAGCAGAAAGGTGCCTGGAATCACAACGTTTGATCGATGTTGACGTTTACAAGTGCCCCCTGAACCCACCATGTTATACGATCATCTTTTTCACACATGCACGCAGGGATCCTTTCCTCGAGATAAGATTGCCCGGAATACTAAGCTCTAGTCAGGCTGTCTTACTCGCTCGACGTATCGCGTATCGAATACATTGTGTCGCGATAACGAACATCGACAGAAGGCAGAAATCGCACCCCTCGACTGGTGACAACTGGTTCCCGGCGTGGTGCATGTAATAAGGCCCTAGCGGGCGTAGATGAGGCGTTTAATGGATCGAAAAACCGGTTGCCCGGAATTGCCGGCGAATTCCCCGAGCGGCTCTTCGCGTCGCGATACGGTTCGCCTTTTCGAGAAATTGAAAACACGAATCGCATTTGAATATTAAGCGGAGCTCGGAATTATGAGCTCGGAGTCTTGAGTGCCTGCCGAGTCCTGAAAATCTACGACGACCATTCCTCGGAGAGGAACGAGATAAATATTTATCTCGTTGACGCGCGAGCTCGCGCACGCAGCGAGTTTTCCACCTGATTTCCAGCTCGATACCACTCCACTACTCGCTACATTTGTCGGGAACGCTGAAGATTTCATGTTGCAAATACAGTTTGCAGGATCTGCTCTTTACATGCTCCACTCCGAGACGAATCTCCGTTTCTCGTTACTCGAATCCGCGCGCTCTGACGCTCCTGACGAGATTTCACGGCAGGAAATCATCGGTGCGATTAAAAACGCGAATCGGATGACGTGTTTCGTCACGTTTGCGAGCCCCACACGCGTCTGCACAAGCCGAATGAATAAATTCTCGAAATCTATAATTGAAATCTACTTTAGCCTACGGAACAAACAACCCGCGTGTTCAGAATGACATGAAACACGTGCAACGCGTGTTCAGATGTTTTCTCGATAAATGATCGTGTCAACGGTATTTCCCTATGCTGCCTAGATCCTGTTATTGCGCAACATGTCTGGAAGAGCAGCCATTACGTGATACTTATGTAATAAAGTATTTTTTCCAACAGGTACATGCACCTCGATTGATTGATACTCAATCGCTGTTACTCAAATTTGAATTGAATTTTTCTTCGCGTGTTACGCTCCGAAATTACATAATCGCTTCGCAACAAGCTAACTGCAATAACTAATAATTTATTGGTTTGCGGTATACATAACTTTTAACAGACGCTTCCTTTTCGTCGTTATTTACGACGATAATTGCATTGACGTAACTACTGAGAATCTCCATTTTGTAATTACATTATTTTATAATCATGGAAAGCGTGATATTTTACAACGCGTCTAAGTAGAAAATTAAAATGCCTCTCCTTCTCTCTCTCTCTCTCTCTCTCTCTCTCTCTTTTCTTTAATATGTACAAATATTCAATTGTTTTTTGTTTAAATGCATGAGGTTTTTTCCATGGTAATTAATATGATCGAGGGAAAAAAAAAGTGATTAGTTTGGTTTCTTTATTCAGTTTCTTTGCCAATTGGCAAATGCTTAATTATTCGCACAAACATCGTTAAAATAACCGTCCGTCTCGCCACTGATTGCGTCACTGCCTGACGCGCTTATCGTACGAACATTAAATCTGGCTAATTAACTATAAATTCACCAAGTGCCTATTATTATCAGCCTCTACGTGCCGGCATTCTTGTATCTCCGTTGTATCTTCCTCGAAATAAATTATCGCGATCGTCGTAGCTTCGAGAATAAACTTACGTAATGAAAAATGCTACATTAATTATACACAAATGCGATTTTCCATTTATTCCAACAAGATAACAGCTCGATACGTGCTATTTGCGATATGTCTGTTTTCCTTTTATTTATTCATCCTTCGTCGAGTCGCCCGAAAGATATAGAAATAGGCTCCTCGAGCCCTGCGATCGTCAGCGTTTCAGGCAAGCACGTTCCTCCCTTAATAACATTAATCAAACAAACAAAAAAAAAAGAAAAGAAAAGAAAACCGGGGAAAAGAAACGGGGAAAAGAAAACGAGAAATGAAATAAAATCAGCCGTCGAGCCGCTGTGACCATCGCGGTGTTCTGTTCTGGTCGCGTTCAGGTCGCACCGTCGTTCAGATTTAATCTGCCAATGCCGCCAGATTAAGACAATAAATACGACGAGGGGGAAGACGGTCCCCTTTCATCCTGCGCTGGAAGGGAAGATTTTTGTCGTTAAGCTGCGAGTTACAGTTAACTCGCAGGCGGGCGCGTAGCAGTAGAGCTAACAGTACTCGGTGCAGTCACCTCGATTGGCAAGCTTTACATCACGAGTTCACAATGCAACAGGATGCAACCGAGAAAGAGAGAAAGAGAGAAAGAGAGAGAGAGAGAGAGAGAGAGAGAGAGAGAGAGGGAGAGGGAGAGAGAGAGAGAAATTGAGCGCTAGCCGGTCGGTTCTCCTGGCCGGTAATGCACTCGAAACGAAAGTCACCAACGAAATCCGCTTACGGCGCTATTTGGCGACAATAATTTGGCGAGACGATGCACGCTTCTCACTCTTCGATACTTCTTTAATCTGTCGCGTTCGGTCGTCATTATCTAAGGACGAGTTGGCGGGGGAGGAGCGCAGAAAGATGATAAAATTCACCTGTGCACACTGCCAGTACGAGGATGGACGGCCTCCGGCGAGTCATTTCTGCCCGTTAGATCCTCTCGCTCGGTCCTGCGAACAAACAGAACGCTCTCTTAAATCTGGCTCCTTTCGACGCGCCGAAATCTTTTCAAGGTGAATATGCGCAGCGTTATAAACGCTTTCGGAATTCGCTTCAAACGTTTTCGTGCACTTTTCAACTCGGAATGTTTCAAAACTCGGTTTCAGGTAGGCGAGTTTTAAGATCCCGGTCTGAGAGCAGGTGTGTCACACGGACAGCCTTGTGTAAATCCATGAGATTGACGAGGAAATCTGCTGATTTTGCATCCGTGACTAAAGAACGAAAGAGAAGCGAAGGGAGATTGTAACAAAGCATTCCGAAACTTTTGACGCGGCAGTGAACGTGAAAGCAATTTTTACTGAAAAGAAAAGTCAACAGGCGTCTCGTCTTTCGGATACATTACTATATTATTACGCGATATTAGTATGCAGATGACGTTCGCCGCGCTGATTAAGATTCAAGAAAAAGTACTGACCGAGAGAGAGAGAGAGAGAGAGGGGGGGGGGGGGAAGGGACTGGAAATGGATATATAGGAGCGTTATACAGATACGCAGGCACAATCTTCAACATTGTGAAGATGACCTCGTTTACAGGCCCGCTCACCTTAGGGAGTACAACATAAAACTCCCGTCCGCAATGCAGCACGGGGGCTTTATTAAAAGTTTCTCATCTCGCGCGAGACCCGCGACAGGTTCCACGCGGATGATCGATGACCTTCGCTGGCAATCGTCATTCTTATTTCTGTTCCACGTTCACATCATCGTGGAACAGGCCAGCAGTCTTAAGTCTTACTTAGGAAAAAAGAAAAAGAGATGAGAGTATTCCACGGATCGATCTTGGCGTAAAGGTCACGCCTAAGCGGTCAAATTGAGGGAGGGAGGGAGGGAGGGAGGGCCAAGCGCCCAAATTGCGCAGCATTCGGATGATGCGGCTGACCGGGACAGCGACCGAGAAGCCTCGCGCTTCGAGGATCGACGAAGCTGAGAGAAATAGAATCGCAAAGTCCGATCGCGCTTGCTCAATTTCCATAATATGTAGGCTGATACATACCGCTATTCAACGCTTCGTTTGCTGCACGAACGCGTTCACTGCGGCAGCCGGTGCTCGACCGCTCGGCGAGCGCGTACCGATATATGTGTATGACTCTAATTGTAGAAAGTAATCGTAGAAAGTACAATATCCCGCGAGTGCCGGCCATCTAGCATGGCTGTTTGCCGAGGCTGAGCTACGGCTCGATCAGCGCCGTACCGATACCATACTGCAGAAGTAGCAGTCTCGGGAGAGTCGAGGCAGAAATTGGATATCGCATACAAGATGGAGAATATTTAATATTTCAGCTAGTTACTATGAATGATTTTCATCGAATATTCAGAAGCATTAGATCCATTATGTTATTTAATCCTGGCCGCGATGAACCGCGAAAATCGTGATTCGTGATCTTTCTCGTTTAAAACCACGTTTCGTAATATCAAGAGAACATGATACACAGGAAAATTAAATTTTTTAAATGTGTTTTTCTAGTCGCGTCAGAGACATCGCTTTGTCCAAATATTCCTGGACTAAAACCGACTTATGAGCCTTTCCTTGTTTCACCCCTTGCTTCACCCCTGGAGACTCCCTTTCGCTTTGTCGCTATTATTTCACAGCCGCGTCCGCGCGGCTCACCAAGCCCGCTCACTCGCACCGCGTTTCCTCATTAGTGATACTTTTTCAAGGCATCTATTAAACACCGCAGCTCACGATGCGCAATAGTGTGCATCGAATAGTGAACGAAAGGAACGCTTCATAAAACATTGTTGAAAATCGGAAATTGCAATGACGTCCCAGGGAGATCCATCTGGTCTTCTTCTTCTTCTTCTACTTCTAGGATCATATCTTGTATTTTATCCAAAGTGTCTGTTCTGCTGTAATGTCGGTGTGCAACTTTCGCAGCAATGTTTTGGACGTAACCTAGAGATGTTTTCCATTCTTCGCGATTTTTCCTAGCCGATTATCATGCATCCTGTTCGCATGCTCGTCTTTTGATTCTGGCCCATCTTGAATCTCGTAGAGTGATGCATCTTCCAATGATGCATCTTAAGGTCCTCGCTGCTGTCGTTCTTAAAAGGCGTTTGGCTGTTTCTTGACACAAGTCGTTACAAGGTCGCACACAAGTTCTGGTAGTTAACGGCGAGTATGATTGGCAAGTCTGCACGCGAATTCATTCGCACGAATGTTCAGATCGCGCCTAATCGCGCTAATCACGCGTTAATCACGTGGGAGAGAACACGTATCTGCGCGATGATGACGCGTTAGCAGGCGTTCTCGGTTCTTATGCAAGCGCGATGCACGCGCGAGTAATTATGCCCCGAGATGATTTCGAAGGCGTTTTGCGTAATAATAATTCGCGGATACCCAAATGCGGAATTCGCTGCTCTTCCGTCACGCAAACTACGCAGCAGATCACGTGCTCCCCGCGAACAAAAGCGGGAGTGAGTATCTTGGCACGAGCGCCTCGATTTCGATTTCCCTCGGCTGCCCCCGCGACCCCGCGATTCGCCGCAGCGTTTCCCGTTTCTAACTTCTTGCGACGCGTGTCACGTTTTTACGCACGTCCTAGGGACGAGACGCGCTGCAAAAGGGGTTCGGAGGAGATTGAAACGTTCCGAGAGAGACGGCAAACACGTCGTCGTCGTCGTCGTCGTCGTCGTCGTCGTCGTGCTCGATTCTCAGATATACCGGATGTTATGGATGCAAATGGATGCACGCTACTTTGCGAAAAGACGTAGGAAAATACAAGGGAGATTCGCGTCGTCGTTCTCGCGCCTCGGAACGCTTTATGTCCATTTCTCAAAACAGCCGCGGCGTGGCGCGAGTTACGCGCGCCTTTATCTCTCCGCGCACGAGTGCTGCGATTTAACGATGAAGAAATGCAGGCGCTCCGATTAATTAGCACACGGAAGGAGCAGTGACATCGAACAGCCGGAAGCTTTTCTCAGTCATGCGACAAGGAAGCGTGCATCGCCGGGAATCCATGGAAGACGTTCAGGGGAACGTCTGAACTAGCTCGCGGGCGAATCGTTGAACCAGGTGAAGCGGCGGTAAAGGAGGTCGACCTGGAAGTTTGTCGATCGAATTAGCGAGCCGCTCCCTCGCGCCTCGAAGACTCGTCTACTGCGCGTTGATCTCTTCACGAGATCTCTTCGTGGCCAAGAACACACAAGCCGAAGCTCTCCGCCGCCTGTTCACCCTCCCCCCGTGGACGCGTTTGTTCTCGGATTCCATCTGTTTGCACGGATCGGCTGCAACATAGAGAGATTCGCCCGCGTACCGGATTTATTTTATTTATTTGCACCCGTCCACGTTACAGATGCGCGATGACCCGCCCGATAGCGGAACCGGTATCGCGATTTGCGGCCGATCAGCATTTGCGGACCGCTTCTCCGGTAAATTACACTCGCGATGACGTCACTCGCCGACGCGTCTTCGTAGTTGTATTAATAAAATCGCTGGGGGATAAGCGGCGATTAATTCAAGGCAGGAGGTTCACCGGCAACCGATAATCGCTCGATCTCCCTACAGGCGAGAGCTCTGCGCGGGATGACGTCATCCAGAATTCCAGAAAGCCGTCGAACGCGGATTCGGTGAGGCCTTGCGGTAATTTCCCGGGAGTTGCGTTTGCCTTTCCCATCATCAGCCGCGTCGTCGTTGAACGCCGCCGTTGTTTGTTGTTGCGTGCTGAATCGATTTACAGCGCGAAGGGATCGCGGGAGTCCAACGGATGGCGATTCAATGGCGATTCATTCATCCGCCGCGAAAGAGGGGACGCATTTTCCAGCAGCGATCTTGCGGTCCTTTGTCTCCGTTGATTGGACCCGCGTTCATCTGCGGAGAGGCCTTCGGCCTCTGCCGCTGATTTGGGCCACCGTCTCAGCCGAGAAACGTGAAACTTATCGGGAGATAGTAGAAAGTCCCGCATAGTCGCTTTTTAAACGCCGTTGCATCGCGAGCCGCGAATCGCGGCGGCGGATATCCCGGCGCGCTGAAGAAATCCGTCGCGTGTCACGCGAAATGCGCTTCCACGTTGCGGCATTTCTATTTCATTGGGAAAGATGCCGGAGATGATCACGCGATCTCATCTCGTCCTTGAGCCGACACGAAAGCACGAAAATCCACGATATCCACGGCTCTCGCTCCGGGATTTACGATCGACGGTTTAGGATCGGCGCGCATCGGACTTACTTACTTTCAGACATAACTCTGAATAATACTGACGATTCTCAAAATGAAGCCCTGAAAACGAGAATCTCGTCCCTCAAGGCGACGCGAGGGATTCGGGACTCGAGCCACGCGCGTAGCGTTCAGCTTCAGGATCGCGATCTTCTACGATCCTCGCTCTTCGTTCGACATCCCAAATCCCGCGCGAACTGAACATTCAAATGATCGATGGGGCGGGGGGGGAATAAAAAAAAAGACTTCAGCTCGACGCGGCGACACGAGCGTTGCGCGCGAGTTTCCAGCGGCGCGATGGAAAACGCCGCTGGAACTTTCTCCCGGGCGAGCGACGCGGCCGCGGAAAGCGCCGTTTACCAGCGAAACGCGTTGTCGATACGTCGTCATCGCGAAACTGAAAGGTGAAACACATTTCTCGGCGATCGGGCCGCGAAGCGAAGCGCCGAAGGATTCACGTCCGCGTTGCTCAACTTCCCTCATTAACCGAGGCCGATGGAATCCTCACTCCGCCCCCCCCCCCCCCCCGCCTCCCCCGCCTGGATCCCGCGAATCGCGGAATAGTGGAAGAATACGCTATCATTGTTGCGCTCGGGCGCGTAGATTTCTACGGCGCGGATTTTTGCGGCGCGCTTTCTCGAGCGCGCGTATTTCGTAAGCGTTTCGCGAGTATCGCGGGAAAGATCGCGATTAGTGATTCGACATTTGGTTATGGTTTCAGCGATCATTTTTCATGCAGACATTCAATGAGAAGGAATGGGAACGTCGTTGCTGTGAAATAAGGGAGATTAATGTCGGTATCGCGCCCGGGATTGGTTGGGCGGGTTCGCTGAGTTCGTTGAAATCGTAAACTGCGGCGGTTTACGCGAGCTCCGATTATCTGTGCAGCCTTTGTCGAGCGTTATGCGGTGCGCCAGAAAGATATTCCCCGGGGGAAGGGGCGGTTAACCGAGAGAGAGAGAGAGAGGAGAGGGACGATCGCGCGCCTCGCCGCGGCGTTCACGAAGCGAGCACCCTTTTTAGGCGCGGGGGTGCAATAAAGAGCGAGCTATCGGATGCGGCGAAATTCAAAGAGTCTCATAAAAGCCCCGCGGTGCGTGGGGAGGAAGCGCGCCTGTAACGAGCGGCATTAAAAATTTGCTTTATCTCCCCCGTTTTTGCGGCGGCGACGCTTTCAGCGAGGCAGCTTACAGCTTTCGCGGAATTTCAGGAGACGGGGAGACCGCGAGCGGTGTATCCGCGATACCGGGCGATATCTGCGATATCCGTTACCGCCCCGTTAAAGCACGCGAGATTCACGCGCAGTCAACAATCGATAAGCCCAACGCAGAGTCGAACGAACGATCGATGAGCGCGAAGAACGAACTCGCGCTCCGTTCTCGATCGGGAAATTACGAGCAGGGTTTCGCAGGCGCGATAAATAGAGCGGCTCGACGCGATCGTGTCAACAATTGCTGCAATCGAATGTTGACTGCTTCTCGATTCCTACGCGATCGCACCTGCGATGCCTCGCGACTCGACGATCGCGTTCTCTCTCTCTCTCTCTCTCTCTCTCTCTCTCTCTCTCTCTCTCTCTCTCTCTCTCTCTCCTCAGACGCGCTCGGATCTCCGCGCGAGAGTTTCCTCCGCGTAGATCCACTTGCGAGGGTGCTTTGACCCTCCATGGGAAAAGGGGGGCCTCGGGGTCGGGGTCGCGGGCCAGTGGACCGCAGCTCGGCGAAGCGCGACCACCTGTGCGCCATTGTCGGCTGGCACCTTCGCCGGATGCGTGGCAGTACGCTCCACTAACTGCGACTAGCTGCGTCTTCGTGGCCAAGTGCCGAACAGGGCGAGCAAGATAGTCAGTTAGCCAACGGCTAACGGTGTTCCGCGAGCGTAGGACATAAAGGCTGTCCTAGTTTGCGTCCCGGCCATGTCCCCGGGGCATCCCAAAGCTATTCCCACAAGTTCAAACGATTGTACGACTCGGGCGCTTGCAGCCCGAGATTTACCGTATTCGACGCTGCGCTACGGCTTCAGCGTCCCCGGAGGAGAGTTATTCGTTCGGCTGCTTGCGCAGCGGCTGTGGGAGACGATAATCAACGTTTGTCAGATTCGCGCGCATGCGCATTTTCCTCGGACGGCGGCGAGAAAGCGCAGAAATCAGGATGAAATCGCACGAAAGGCTATCCTTGTCGCGGTACTCGAGCAGAATAAATGTCCGATGATAAGATGGACTCGGATGAGCGGCTGGACTCTCGAGTTTCGCTTTTTAATGTCGCAAAAGTTGTGACAAGACCGTGATATCGCGTCTATCGCGCCGCTGCGAGCGACCGTTTTCTCGGAAACCGCGCTCGATTATTGGTACATCGTGAGAAAGTTTTCATGAGGCAAGAGCAGACGCGGACAAAGGCGGCGCGGCGTTTAATGTCGCATAAAATTATACGCCTCGCGGAGCCGCGATCGCGCGAACTTGCGATTCGCGTTAACGCGCGCGCGCGCGCGGATCCGCAGAAGAAGCCGCGTCGGTCTTCACACAAATTTCATCGCGTTTCCACGCATTCCGCATTTCCTGGTGAACTGGTGTTGCTGCAACACGGATCGCGCCGATTCGATAATCTTTCGTTCGTCTCGATTGCTGTGCCTATTTCCGTTTCGCGTCATTACGTAACACAGCGAGACGGATCGAACACATACATTTACATTTGTAAACGGAGAAAGCGCTAAATAGAACGGCAAATGGCGCGGAAATTACGATCCGACCGTTCTTTGAGATCTTTGCGCATCGGACGATCCGACCTAACCGAACGAGACCTCGAAGAGACTAATCTCGTCTCTAACACTTTAATTAGTAGCGGTAGAAATCGGACGCGGTTGCTGCTCGCTGGAATAATCCGCTTCCCCGACGTGAACGAGGTAAAGCTCGGTCGTTTTAATCTCTCTAACGGCGGAGAGACCATTCGGCGAGAAATACACTTACCCCGTTTTTAAAGGGGATGCTGAGCGCACGAACGATGCGGCGCGCCGAAATCGCGAAACGAACGAGCGAGTCAGTCGCGATGATGCGCGTCTAATTTTCATTTCGATTGTCACGTGCGCGCGCGCTCGCGCGCGCTGATCCAATTACGGTCGGCCTCGAGAGCAGGAGGAGGAGGAGGAGGAGGAGGAGGAGGATACTTTTTGCGTAACCCAATTACGACCGGGGCTGGAAAAATCGATGGGCGACGCGAGGCCGAAGAAAAAAAAATGGAAAAGAAAAAATGCAACGCGAGCGCGTGCACGCGCGGGCCTCGCGGATCCGCGCGGATGCGCCTTCTTCTCTTCTCCGCGGCGACGCCGCTAATCAACAACGTTCGTCATTAACGATGACGGCGACAGGATCGCCGGGGGAATGGCGAATCCGACCTGCGGAATCGTCCTCGGGACACTCGACGCTTTTATCCGTGAGATAAAAGCAATCGCGGCGGGAGCGGCCGATGACGATGCTGCCGATCGGATCGATGCGACGTGATGCAAAACGAATGAACGTCAACGAGTGAGACACACCGATATCGACTCGCTCGTTCACGACCGGCCTGCCTCCCCCGCGACTTCGCAGCTTAACGAGCGATTACCGCATGCACCGCCGTTTACGACGGCCTGGCCGCGCGCGGGAAACGCGAGCGACGCGGCGAATCCGCAGCTGCGCCTGTCGAGGATGCAAATCCACCGCTGCTGGCAAGATTTCGCGCACGGATGATTAATAGCTCGCCGGTCGTTTTCGCGGCGCGAGACGATAACACGGCGGGAACGATAAGCGCGGTATCGCCATTCCGACTCGCTCGTTCGGGAAACGACACGCTCCTCCGCGTTGCCGGAGGAATTTCGTTGTTGAGAAGAAGAAGGAGTCTCCCGAAATGAAAATTTCAAGTTCTCGCCTCCTCTTGCATCAGGCCCTCGCGAAGTTCCGACGAATTTTTCCGATTGGCAACGAGTCGCGCATCCGAAAGTCGTTGCGAATCGACTGTCGTCTTCGTGAAACAACTCGAAAGCGGCGTCCGCTGCCTCCTCGACGCGCGCGTGCTTTCCGCTCCGCGTTGGACTCGATCGAGATGCAGCGATCGATCGATCGATCGCCCCGAAATCTCCCGCTGCTTGAACAGGTGGCTTTAAACAGGGAACAGCGACCAACTTGCGGCGCTTTCGCCGAGTAGTCTGCCTCGGTGAGAAAACACAAGCTGCGCAGGATCGCGTTAAATGCGTCACGTTTCGACGAATAGACAGCGAAGGCAGAACATCAACAGCGTGCATTCTACTCGTAATTAATCCCATTACGATTTACGCTGGCAAATATTCGGGGAAACATTCAGAGCATTAACACGCCGCGATGCGCGTGTTGACTCGACGACTCGCTCGGAACAGCGGGTTTAACATCGCGACCAAGGCGACAAAACCGACAAACGTGCGCCAAAAATCAGCAACTATGAGCGGTCACTTCAATACGACGATATCCGCCGAATCGAGAACGTCGCGTTATCAGATAAGCATCGATATCGGCGCGATATCGGCCGTGTTTCTCTGTTTACCGGCCTTTCGAATTACTCGTTCGGTGTTTTTGTCCGGTTTTTGTCCTGCTCGGATTGAATGATCTCGTCGTCATCGCGCCGTCACGAGCCGTGATCACGGGCCTCCCGCGCATCAGCCCAGTGCGAGCTGACGCTGCGAATGCGAGTGTCCAATTATTCAATGACGAGCCACGGCCTTGTCTTGCGTTGCCGAACAATGACGTCCCATTACGCTCCTTTATTTTATTTGCCGGCCACCGCGGATGCTGCTGGGAAAACGGTCCAGCGATCGGCATCGAAACGACGTTTCTCTCTCTTTCTCTATCGCCCAACGAGAGCCTTTCGTAAAGCAAGCAAGCAAGCAAGCGCGATTGATACACTTGATGCGTGCGACCAGATCGCCTGTGGCGATACAGACTGACCTTTTACCAGGCGCGAAGGAAATCGCAGGGATGAATCAAACGTCCGCATCGTGAATGACGCGCTTCCGTAAACACGCGGGAGCGACCATCCTGCGATTGAAAGGCTCGCCTTTCGCGCTCGCAATCGACACATTCAACGAGAACGACACTCTTGGATGTCTCGATGGATCGATTCGGTGCGAGCGTTACGAGGCGCGAGAGAAATCGAGAGAAGGCGCGGGATCACCCGCTCGCCGCGTCCTTTTATCGCCTTTCCTCGGCTCTTTCCCTCTCCCCCCGCTCCCCCGCACCCCCCGCACCCCCCGCTACCGCCGCTTCTCGCCGTTAATTAAAGGCGCGACGGCGCGATGGCGATCTTCCATGAGAGAGAGAGAGAGAGAGAGAGAGAGCCGCGGCGCGCTCGTTGCGTCACAGCCGCGGCAACCGCGAAAGCAATTGCAAAATGGCAAACGAGGACCGCGAATCATCGGGACGGCTACCGGGAGATTCATTGTCCCCGAGGACGACGGCGACGGCGACGACGTTCGTTCCCAGGTTTGTTCCCGCCGCCGGCGCGATCCGGCCGATTATTAATCGCGACGTCGTCGCCGCGCCGCGAGATGCCCTTTGTCTGATAATGGCCGATTATTCGCCTTCGCTGGCGCAACGGCGGCGTTTCGCTCGTTAGGTATTTAAAAGACAAACTGCTAATTAGAATGGTATCCGCCTTATCCCGCCGTGACGGCGATTTGCACGTAATCTACGCACGATTATCGCGGGATCGCACGCGTGCGTGATTACGAAATGACGCCTTTCGTGAGGAACGAGGCGAGTCGGCCGAGCGATCTTAATTAATCAACGATGATAATGATCCGTCTCCTATGTGATAATTCCTTCTGCTGAACAATGAGAAACGTAATTTCTCGGAATGTTCAACTGGAGTTATCGTCGATGCGCGATCAGTTCGATCCGTGAGAGTTTCCAGCGCGATATTACGTCGCTCAGCATTTCAGCTGAGATAATTGTCTGGAGATTCTCTTGCGTCTGTCTACGACCTCTGGGTAATTTTCAAATCGACGTCGACGTCGCGCGGACACTAACAGCGGATAATAATAACAACAATGACGATTGCGCGCGCGATATCGCCGGCAAAAGGAAAGCTAGGCGCGTGCAATGTCCGTCCGGAAGCGTCCGGTTTCATTTTTACGAAGCAGTGAAAGTCGGATTAATCAGCAGTGGTTCGCGATCAGGGAATCCCAGCAGAATCCAACATTCGGCCTGCAAAGGCCGAGTGTCGCGTCGCCGATCGATCAATTAACGAGTGTTCGTCGAGCGGCTGTAATGGCGAGATTTCTCCCGCGACGAATTTCGCAGGAATTTATCGGATCGAGCCGGTTCGATTTGGAATAATAGGCGCGTGGATTAATCGTATACGCGGACTCGTAATTGCAAACAGCGCGAGGAAACCAACACGGCGAATACATTACGGTATCTTCACTGTGTCTTCAGTGTGTGCTAAACTAGCATACGCGTTTGGTGACCTGCTTTTTATTCGGTTTCATTTCGTGCGCGAGTATCCGCGTTTATTTGGGAACAAGCAAGAAGCAGTCTGGGAGAAACTGAACTGCCCGCTTCATGCAACGTGTCCTACCGTATTAAATATTAAGATCCAGAACTGACACGCTAAACATCGTTTAACGAGCTTCTGCGATAGCGACGTGTCCGCCTTCGCGAATGCGAATGCGTTCATCGCGCGACTAAATGTTGCACGATCGGCGACAGAGAGAGAGAGAGAGAGAGAGAGAGAGAGAGAGAGAGAGAGAGAGAGAGAGAGAGAGGCCAAAGAGGGAAAGGGGGAATCTGCTTTCGGCGACAAGAAGATCCGTCCGAGAAGTGAAGCTCTTCTGATTTTCTCCGGTCCTCTCCGGCTCGTCGCCGGAGAACTCTGCGTACAAATATCGGCCAGCCGATGAATTAACGTTAAAAACAGGCGAGCGGTTTCTCCGTCAGTCGCGCTAATTGCCTTCGATGCTCGCGCGCGCTCGGTCGGCAGAATCCTTTTTCCCGGCGAGAATAAATTCGTTTGCCGAATTTTTCTGCCAAGCGAGCGAGAGAACGTAGCCGGGGAGGCGTTCCGTTTTAATTACAAGCTACAAAGGGACCGGCAACGTCCTGCCGATAATTTCAAGAACAATCGCGCGAGCGGCAGTGTGCCGATATTTCGCGTATCAGCGCGCGTTTCTCCTCTTGCAGAATGTTAAATATTAGCTTTACGCTGGCGGTGCTTTCATTATTTAGCCGTGCGCAGCCGTGTGCGAGGCTTTTCGGAACGCTCGGCGTCGATTTTTCCAGCGCGCGACGACGGAAATGAAACAGCTGAGCGCGCACGATAAAAATCCAGGCATTCCGCTTTCGTTGATCGTTTCCCGGCGCTTATCCTCTTCCGGAAATTCCACGAGGACGAAATTCGCACGCATCAGCCAGAAGTCGGCGCGAGTTTGCCGCATTTGGCCAAATCTGAGAGTTCCCGGGAGCCGAGTCGCAGCGAGGGATCGTTTCGATTCAATTTGCAATCGCGGGCTTTTCGTGCGTGGCGACAATCGATAACGGGACACTCGAGCGCTCGAATGACAATGATCGAACGCTCCGGCCAACTCGCGGGAGCATTTCGGAGCAATCTCGGCACTATCGGATTGCATCGAATCGCTCGACCGCGCGATTGGTCGGCCGGATCGATCTCGTCGCGACTTAATTTCTCTCGACCGCGGCTAAACCGGACAATCGCAAAGACGACAAAGACGGCGATACCGCTGACGCAACTGATAACGGGATTCCCGCTTCTTCGTCGGCGGAAACGCGACAGTTTACACGGAAGTAGAATTCACGCGCGACGAAAGTCAAGTTCTGATCTCGTGGTGTTGCTCGCGTTTTTGCTCGCTTACCTCACCCTTACCTTAAGTCAGCGTGAATTGTCTTACTTTGCGAGTGCCGGATTTATTCGGTTCGCATTTAAATCTAGAATTCGCGCCAGACAAGGCTGCTCCCATCTGAGAGATCTCTCTTATCGCCGCGATATCATCAATTTCTACTCGCGTTGCCCCGAAACGCGAATTCTCGCGGTGCATCGTTTCGTATCTGTCTCGCGTTGTTTTCGAAGCGACAACAGTTTCTCCTCGGCGGCGAGGAGAACCAAATTGATAAGAGCCTAATAAGAGGATTATCTCGCGACGTTATCGTGTTAACCCACGACCGAGATAGCCGTCGTCCACTTCAATGTGTTTGATTTGATAGCCCGAGCCCGAGCCCGAGCGCGCGCGTGTATTGTATTCACGTGACAAATCGCGATGGAATCCTTCGAACGTACCGTACGGCACTAATATAGAGAATTGCCGGACGTGGTCGACGCGCGATTGAAAATAGACGACGCTTCCGGCTTCGCCTTAACACGTAATGTGTGCCACGCGGCGGGCTCGCCGCTCGCTTTCAGGCCGATTCCGCGTCGCGGAAATCGGACAAGCGCGCGCATAATGCCTCAATGCGGAGTTCCATGCTACGATAGAGGCGCAATGTAGGGGACTCGGGACTCTTATGAGCTGGAAATGGAATTCATCCGCCTCTGCTTCGTCTCTCGTCTCTCCTAGCGAAGAGAGGAGCGGTTCATCATCGGTTACGTCTTTTATCGGCTGCTTCGCGCCGCTCCGTTAAATCCCGAGACTGCTTTCTGCCTTTGCGATACATCGAGATTTTTATGAGTCAACGATCGTTATCAGCGTTTCAATATCGCCGTTTCAATAGCGCTGCAGCTCGCCGAGCGATCCAATCGTCAGCAACGCGCGGACTTCAAGCGGTTTACGACACTCGCGTTATCTTATCATAGCCGACCCGACGTGTACGCACGCGACGTGTACAACGAAATCTCGTCAGGTGTAACACAGCGGCAATACAAAAGTCCGAGGAAGGTGCGACGACCTTCGGAACGCCTCGGATTCACCGTAGCTGGGTGAATAACTCTTCGCCGATCCTCCTCTTCGGCGTGTGAATAAATCTCGTTGCTCCTCCGGCTGCTGATTATTCCATTATTCAGGTTTACGATCACCTGGCAAGATATATTTTAATACGAGTTGTCCTTGTCGTCGTCGTTGTTGTTATTATTATCCGCGCACTGATTTGAAAATTAACCAGATGCCGTAGATGGACACAGAATTTCGAGGCTGATCGTCCGAAGAATGCGGCGACATAATTTCGACAGCCGGGCAAGAAATTATTCACGGGCTGACCGCACATCGACGACACATCGATCGATATCGAAACCGTGAAACTCGGGTTCTGTCATTCGATGATAAATGGCGAAACATGACACTGCCCCCCTCTGGTTCTCTTTTTCTGTTCGAGGGAGCGAGAAATGGAGCGTTTAATAGAAATTCTAAAAATCGATTCGATTCTGGAATTTTGATCAAAGTCAAAGTCCGCTCGATCCAGGTCGTTCGCTGAAGTCGATTGGTGTTCGGAGTAATCATATCCATACACGCGATCATACACCTAACAGCCGCTCTTCAAACACCTCGACATTACGTGGATGTTAGTAGAGAAACAGAGAGAGAGAGAGAGAGAGAGAGAGAGAGAGAGAGAGAGAGAGAGAGAGAGAGAGAAGCGGAGGAGGGACATAACGGCATCACGAAATAATGCGAGGAGCGATGTCGAGAGAGCAGAAATGATTACAATTTCCAAGTTTCGAGCCGAGAGCGTCCGTGTCTCTCGTCGAGGAAACGTACGCGTCTACATCAACCTCGAGATAAAGTGCACGTAGTTCGCAATTTTCCAGAAAGATTGCACATTTCTATCCGCCGATAGAATACTCTCCCCCGAGGGTATCGTAACTGCCATCGAGATGCATCGATATCGCAGGCCGGAGGAGGATGAGAGAGAATTTCATTTAGCAACGCCGAGAGGAAACTTTCATTCGGTTGCGCAACAGTAATTATCTGCCGGGACGTTTTTAATTAACCCAAGAGGAAAGACGGGAGTCAAGCGCGGGACGGCGGGCGCTTCGACGGAGAAACAATAATTCCGGAGAGATGCCCGAGAGCGATCGCGCCATTCCCCTCCTCGCGATTACACGGAGAGAATTTTTAATTGAGTTAAAAGAGAAGCAGCGTCCTCAAACGCTGGCGAAACAATTCGCGTAACTCTCCTTCCGGCTGCTTTGAATGTAGTAAGGCGCGCGGGGAAATTTAATTAACGCAATGCGAAAGCCACGAGACGGCATTACAAAGACACGAGGGACGCTCTAAGTCAAAGCGAGTCTGATCTTAGTCTCGCGTCAGCCTTATCACTACCAATTTGCTATCTCGCGAAATTGGGGATGCGAAGGGGGAGGACGGAGCAAGTGCGTGTTTTTGGGACAACGTGCGACGTTTAGCGACAAAGGGAGAAAGGAATTTTATATCGGGAACAAGACGCGCAATCGTTTCTCATGCGATTTACCGCGGAAGCGGCATGGATGCACCATGGAGCATTCCTCTTCTTCGAACGTGAGTCAAATAAAAATATCACGAAAATACGGAGCCGCTCACAGCGATGCCAAGAGATAAAGAGATCGCCCTCTCTGTATGCGCGTTACGTTGCACGAGAGAGCCTCGAACGCCCCGGCCCTTTTAACCCTTGGATGCCGCATTCATCGAAATCCCCCGTATCGCCGGACCGAAGCCTTTTCTTCCGAGAAAAGACGGATCTTCGGGGAGAGTGGTCAAAGGCGTTCCTCATTGACGATTCGATATTGCGGCGAGGTTGAACATCATTTCAACGATATTTATGCAAAGAAACGAACGCGGCGTCTCGCGCGAATCGTTGGCGTGATATTTTTAACGCGCGACGGAAATATCTCGCTGTCCGATGAACGGCCGAGTAATATAAAAGTTGAAGGTCGAACGCGTAAGCGCGATGGAGAGCCTGTTGCGATACGCATAATCATTATTAACGACGCACAATTTGCCGTCCACGTTTCTCCCCGATGTTCCAACGAGCTTCCCCGTCGAGTGTCGTTTAGAAAAGCGCGCGCTAAAAAAGCACGACTCCGCCTTTTTCGGAGGCAAAATCAATTACACCTCTCTCTGCGCGCAGCTTGCAAACGAAGCCGAAAACAATCGGCTACGTCTCGCAGAATTCATCGTACGAGCGTCCCGGTTTTTTAGGAATTGATGCAAGCGCTTCAGTACTCGCACAGAAATCGAATCGGTCATTTTACAGACGGCACAGGAAGCTGGATCTCGATGAGATCCAATCTCGTGAAATTTATCTCATTTCTTTTATCCGCAAATATCCGTAGAGTTAAATATTATCCTAAACAAGATCTCTATTGAGCCTCCTTACATTCCTGTCGTACAAATTAATTTCTTACTATTCATTTCAAGCACCGTCGACCAAAAACTGCCGAGTCTCTAGCAGTCAGCCGGCCGGTGAACGGCTCAAGGTCATGACGAAAATGACGAAAAGCATTTTATCTCGATCGAGATCTTTTACAAATAAACGCGCAAAAAATTAACAAAAACCAGGAGAGGCAAGAAATTAATCCGCGCGCTTGATCTTCACGCTTTCCCGAAGAGATCGGCATCTTCCTCCGTTTCTCCCTTTTCAAGATATCCACGGAGACTCGCGAAAGCACCGATTCGACTCTGTCCTTTGAACTTTTGCGCGTTTCTCGCGCATGTCGCGGATAAACAAGGAACGTGGCGGTTTTCTCTCTCACGGCATATTACGCACATTATGCGAAAGTGCGTCGCGGGCAATAAAAAGTGGCGCCATTAGATGAACATTCGAGAGCGGCGAATAGGCGCGCCGTTCGCGCGCGCGCGCGCGCGCACGCGATGAAATGAAGCAGCAGAGAGGTTGCATAGGCCCGACCAGGTCCGCCAGTCTCCCTGACCTGACATTTAATGCCATTGCACAAGTCGCGGCCACTCGACTTATTCTTTGTTCGCGGATGCTGAGATGGCGGCGTGAAAAAACGGGCAAAGCGAGATACGTATCGGCGAATCGTTGGGCGAACCGAAAGGTTGCGATTCCTCCGCGTTCCTCGATCTGCGTGTGTCAGTCACGTGACTGCTGATTTATTCGATCATGTCGGCTCGATATGATGGTCGCGTGATGATAAATAATAAAAAAACGGCGGATGCATCGGGCGAATAAAATCCATGCGATAATGTAATAAAATTAGACGAGGAGCTTTCGCAAGCTTATGCAAGCTTGCGCAAGCTTGCACCCGCCGTCCGGAAACGGACGAGAGAAGATGCGCAACCCGCGCGAGATGATCGCGGTCTGGAAAGTTAGCAATTGTTTCGCTACTCCGAAGAGACGCTCTTTTTGAAGGAAGTGAACGAAATTCACAGCGAAACAAAAGCGAGTTGCACGGGATTTATCAGGATTACGCAATATCCGCGAGGAATGATCGCGAAGAAGCATGCGCGGAGGCTCGCAAATGACGAACACACGTTCGATGCCGAGAACGAGCGGCTGCGCATAAATCATGTATACATATCGATATTTACGCGCAGTGAGAGACCGGGACGGAATGAGACAAGTGCAACGCGTTCTCTTTGTTGTCGTTAAAGTCCGATTGAAGCTCGTGAGATCTCTCGCTGGGATCCGCTCGTGAGATCTCACGCCCATCCGTGGTATTATGCAAAAGATCAGCGCTGGATCAGCTCGCTCTCTCGCGTGCCGCGATAAATAACATGCTTACGCTAATGGCACAGCGCGATCGTTCTTCCCGTTATAAATGCAAATTTCGATCAGGGCGATCGTTTTATCAAAGTTTATTCGCCGCTTACGCGCGCCAACTGCCACGTGATCGTACTTATCCATTAGCGCACGATCTCGGAATCCGCGAGATTCCGCGCTCATCAGCTCGCCATTCAACCACGCATCCAACAGTCGCGCGCTCTCCTTTCCCCTGCACCATCGCTCCCCGTCCCGCGAACTCCGCGCAAGGAGCCTGAACCCTGCTGAATCTAACCGGAACGTTTCTTCATTGGTCTCGAGTACCATTACCGATCGAAATAGCGCCAGATCACGTCGGTGTCTAAGAGTGCTCTTCGTCGTATCGCTTGAATTCCGCAAGTTTTTAGACGGAATAGAAAGCTGAAAGAAGAGATGCGAGCACAAACGAACGAGGCAGCCATGATGTCTGGTTGCGCGGTTTAACACGCGGAGAAACAAGTATACGAGCTTAAGGAGCGAGATAAGGATGTATAGAACTTGCGTGAGGCCTGTAATGACTTGTGCCATTGAAACGAGCGGAAACAAGCATCACCAAACGCCTACTAACAACGACAGAGATGAGAACTTTAAGATGCATCGCTGGCAGCGCTCTGCGAGATTCAAGATGTCGTAAGACGGGCCAGAATCAGGAGACGAGCATGGAGAGATCGTGTAAACAGGATGGATGATAACTGACTAAAAATCACGAAAAATGGGAAACCAAACATCGCTATCTGGCCATTTGGATAATCGAAATGTTGCTGCGAAAATTAGACATCAACATGACAGGCACTCTGGATAAAATACAGGACGTTATCCTCCAAGAAGAAGAAGAAGAAGAAGAAGAAGAAGAAGAAGAAGAAGAAGAAGAAGAAGAGTCCGGCTCTATCGCGCGATGCGAAGAGAAAGAGGCGAAGCACGAGATTCATCTCATTCGTGCTCCTTCTGTTCCACGATTTCCACGTTAAAGTTCAATCTGCGTTATGGATGGGGGAGTTGAGTTAATTAGCGTCAAGCCGAAGCCCGATCGAGTTCATAACGTCTTGCTCGCGATTCAACAGACAAAATTCCTATCATCGATGTTTCGAGCAGCCACATTTCTCTCTCTCTCTCTCTCTCTCTCTCTCTCTCTCTCTCTCTCTGTTATTAATGATTTAAATATATATGGATTTTGAATATTTGTAGATATGACGCTTTTTTTTCTTTTTTCTTATCATATTTTCCATAATGTTTACCTCTCTCTCTCCCCTCCATAATGTCTCTCTCTCTTTCTCTCTTTCTCCTTCTCTCTTCGGTGAAATTATTTATAAACTTAATCGCCCGCGAGGAGGGTTCGATACATCGTGCTTCTCTCCAATCGATGCGCATTGATATCGAACGAAACGTAACGAGGTCTAACGTCTTCATGTACAGGTTGAACGTTAATCCGCTTTGACATGTCGCGCTACATCGAGAGAATTGATGATCGCGTCGCAGCATCCGACGCGTTAACCGACTGATGACTCGGACGTTCCTCATTGATTGCCTCTTGAAATGATGACTGACGTCGATGTGACTAATGTCAAGGCTAGACATGCCGCTGTCTAAGAAATCCGCCGTACGTTCCACTTTTGAGAGTGGTAGAAACAATTACGCTGAAGGAGAGCAATTGTCAAATCATCTATCGAACCGCGATTTATCGAATGCTTCGATCGCTCGCGTCCTCTGCCGATTAATAACGCGTATGCTCTCGCGAATCGCAGCGAGAACGTTTCTTCTGAAAATATCGCGACATTCCGCGGCGTTCACGTATGCGCGTATGCGCGTATGCGCTATACAAATATACATAGCGTGAGACTTTAGAGTCCGTCCGCGAGTCGTGTCATATTCGCGACCCCGAAGGCAAAATCTCTCGAGATTTATCATCGAGAATTTCGCATCGTATCACACGAAAGTATAAATCCGAGACACGTCAAGTTCAAGCGATAAGCATCGTTAAAGTGTCAGAGTAGAAAAAAAAAAAGAAAATAACGCGTTGGCCGGCCATTCTGACCGTTTCCGCGTGGAACGTGCGAGTTAGCAGGGTCGACCGAGCTATTCGAGCAGCTAAGCTCGATAAGGTATCGGCATCGTTGCCAATCCGGTCCGGAAATCCGCCGTTATTGAATCTCTCAATTCGAGCCGCAATTCGAGAACGCCGTCGCGCGGCGAGTAATAGGCGGAAGTCGTTCCGATTTGCGAGATCACCGTCGCCGAACGCGATCGCGTCGGCGCGCGTCGACAATGGGCCGATTTCCACGCGCCTTACGCGGCGCGGACGCCGCGCGAGCGCGCCGGCTTTGATTGCCTCCGGAATTGCTTCCGAACTCCATCAGACTGCACGGTGTGTGCGCGCGCGCGCGCGCGCGCGCGAGCCGCCGCGATAAGTATTAATTCGCCTCACTCCCTTCCTCCTGCCCCCCCCCCCCCCCCCCCCCCCCCCCCCCCCCCGCCCGCCCTCCCTCGGCTACCACGCTCACAATTCGCCCACGCTCGACTGTGAAATTAAATGACTCATCGCGCGCCGGGCGTCGCGCGCGTGACCGGGCGCATAAGGAATCGAATCGTTCGATGAATCGAGAGTGGCGAGCGCCGTCTCGAATTCGTCGCACCGCGGCGGACGCGCCTGCATCTCGTCGGTCCTCTCGAGACTCGTCTCGAGGAATCTCGAAGTCGCTCCGAAACGACAGAGGCACGATGATCGGCGCACTTGAGCGTGCGACGGGGAGGACGGGATATTGAATGCGAAGACGCGCTGCGACAGCTGTATAAACTGCCGAGCGCGACAGCGAGTATGAGAGAACTCATGCATTAATCATTATCATCAGCCATCTCATTATCGCCTTCCGCGAACGCCGTGTCTTCCTCGTAATCTCGTTTGCATGAATTACAAGCGGACTCGCGCCGCGCGCGGGATTACCGCGGGCTTTTCGCACGAGTGGGGGGCCGACGCGGGGCCGCGTTGCCGAGGGGACGGGGGAGGGCGCGAATTAAAAGTCGTGATGCCGCTCGCGCATCGTTGCGCGGCGCCGCATGCGCCGCGACAAAGAGCGTCACGCGTGACGCGGGGCCGGCGCGGGGGCAGGGGGCGGCAGTTGGGGAGGAGGGCGGGGGGGGGAGGGTCCGCGTACGCGCAGGCATGCGAGGGAAAACGGGGTGACGAGATCGCGGGAAGCTGGCGTGAGAGAGCGCGCGAAGGAAACAGGGGCGGATTCCCTTTTCCCACGAAGCGAACGCGACGGCGAATGCTGAATCGTTGGAATCGAGCGATCGCTGATCGATTCCCTCGAGCGATTAAAGCGCGCGCGAACGGGCCGATTTTGATGGAGCCGGCTGAGAGCCTGAGAAAAATAGTAAAGAGATATCGCCGATGTAGCAAGCGTCGTCAAGAGATGCGAGAGATGCGAGAGAGATATAAATATATGCGGATATAAAAGTAGACGAGTGCGAAGACGCTCTTCGCGCCGAGACGCTGTTCGTTCTCGCGTCTTTTCTCGCCTGTAATCGTCCGCACGATCGAGTGATAATCTTCTCGCGAATGATCGACATGAAACATCGCCGGTGCGAACGCGTCTTGATGGAAGGGAAAATAAAATGGCAAAGCCAGCAAATTGGGACGAAATTCTGCGTGATGGGAATGACGTTGCGCTTGTACAGTCGGCGCAACATATGTTTGTAAAAAAAATCTGCGCGTAATAGCAATTATTCCCCCCATTTTCTCTCTCTCTCTCTCTCTCTCTCTCTCTCTCTCTCTCTCTCTCTCTCTCTGAGGAAAAAGATGACGGCAAACGCGTTTTGCACCAGGAGATTATCATCGCGTGCTCGCGCTTCGTTTCTCAACGGGAGAAAGGGAAGAAAAAGGGAAAAGAAAAGGTCTCGTGGAAGAGCACACATTCCTAACATTGCATCGCACTGACGAGTCCGGCCACAAAATGCTCCGTTCTTCCGATTGTTGGCCTGCGCCCATGAATGGTACACGGCTGTCATTTGTGAGATATTCGCGACAGCGAATGAACGCGGTGGGATTTTAATTAATTTCCCGTCAATAACCGCGGCCGTGCTCAGAACGAGAGAGAGAGAGAGAGAGAGAGAGAGAGAGAGAGAGAGAGAGGGGGGGATATAGAGACTGCGAATTACAGAGAAATATTCTTTCGAGCTGTTTACCAGTCGAGATTAGCAAGACTTTGACGATCGAAATTCCAGAAAAGAACATCGATTTTTACAATTCCCATTAAACGCTCCATTTCTCGCTCCCTCAAAGAGAGAAGGTAAGCCAGAGAGGGAGTTGACATTTCGTCATTTGTCATCGAACGACAGAGCCTGCAAAAACGGCGCTTGCAGCTCGATGGAAGGGGCGGAACAACAAGATATTCAGTCGCAATGTTCCTTGTCACTCGTTGAAAAAGAGAAAGAGACGAAGATACACGTATGGATGCCCCGATACACTCGAGGAGATATTTATCGGGGATATTTAGCGGGGATTAAAACGGGACATTTCGCGAATGCGCACAGCATGCACGCACGCAGATTCGGATACCGTAAGATTACGCCCGAAACGGAGTGGCATTCGACATGCGGAAAAAGTAAACCGCGTTTATACAAAAAAAAAGGGGGTCACCCCTCACTTTGACGCATGCAATATGTAAAATCGATCGGCAATCCGAGAGGCTGGAATGACCGGCTCGCGTCTCGCTGCGAGACGCTCATAAATAATAATCGCAGAGACTCGGCTAACGCGATCATCAATGCATCGGCGCGACGATCGACGCTGCAAAAGTCGCAAATAATCGTCCGACCGTACCGGCGTTTCCAATCGAGATTATCGAGAGTGGCCGTGGCGCTCATTATAACTTGACAAAGAGCGTTTTGAAGCGCGGTCTGCAAGAGAAACGGAGCTTCCTAGATTTCTCTCATCCGCGATTTCTTTGAGCAATTCCGAGTGGAAGTGCACCCTGCCGAATGGCGTTCGCACCCTCGAATCGCGGGATGATCATTGACGAGCTTCGTCCCGATTCTACCTGCATCAAGCCAGTAATGTCGAGTAACGTCTGGCGTCTTCGACTCGAAAAGTGCCGGAGAGGAATCTCCCATGGACGCCCGCTAATTAAAAAGCCAATCTAGCGCCGTTCTATCGTTCGACGATAACGCCTCGTTCGAGTATCTCTCCGGCGAGAGGCGCGGTTTCAGCCGCGGAATTGAGACTCGACGATAAAACGAGAAAAGGAGATAAAAATCTCGGTCTAGCGCGAGTGCGTTTCCTCCGCTAATGTAATTCCGCACGCGCGTCATTCCGTTGGATGGAAAGGCTGGAGAGCCGGCGTTATCGCGTTGCGTTGTTCCTGTTCTTTACCTTTCTCTTTTCTTCTTTTTTTCCTCTTTTAGGTAGATTCGTCGTTATCCAGCGCCGATGCTGGATGCAGGTGTCTCTTTTCGTTCGTATCGGCTGGCGCCTCGTATCGCGAGTGTTATCTTTGTTTGTTCAATAGCGATGCGGCTTTAAAACGGGTAATCAGCAGCAGCAGCAGCAGCAGCGGAGCCAGTAGAAGCGTTTAAAAAAAAAAGAGAGAAAAAAAGAAAGAAAAATCGAAGAGGACACGTTCGTGCAATCTCCGAAGCGAACGCGCGTTGCATGAATCATCGACGATTTCTTTCGGAAATCGTCTGAATCATCCCGGCTTGGCGCATCGCGTTGCGTTTCAGATCTCTCGATCTTTGTAAGCGTCGTTGCGACTTTCGCGTCACGAGAATTCGTCGTTAAAAGGCGAGCCGAGAGCGCAAACTGATGTAAATTAGTGACATAGGGATGAACGAGCAAAGCGTTTCTCTAGATGGTGACTGCTCGGATGCAGTGCATTTAGATTTAGGTCGCGTATGATCGTTCCCGATTTCAATAGCATCTCGTCGTTAGATGACGGCGAGAAATCGCCAGGCAAATTCCGTATCGTCGGAATTCATTGTTCGATTAACTCTTTGACGGCGGAGCAGTCTCGCTTCAAATGCTTCAAATGTTCACGGCGAGCGGCTCGCAGGTGCAATCGGACAGAATTTTCCGCGTGCTCCGCGTGTTCGATTAAGATCGCACATGATCGCGCAAGTAACTTATTATCGTGATCTTTAGCTATAGTAAATGATATAAGAGAGCAGCTATTCCTGATAGTCCTTTATTTGTACGATTCTAGTTTCTTACAATCCAAGCTTTTCATCTATATAAGAACTCAAGTTCTTCATTTGTCCAAGCCGAGTTCTTTATTTATCTAACCCGAGTTTTCTATTTGCATGATTTAAGTTTCCTGCACGTCAAGTCTTTCACTTTACTTACGAATCAAGTTTCTCGACACGCTTGTGTCGATTCAAGATTTCTACTTGTACTTGACTTAATTTTTTCATTTGTTTCAACCTAAACCCTTTATCCGCACAAATTTTTTCTTTATGCAACCAGAGTTTAATAATCATCCGCGAGACAATTATAATATCGTGCTGTACCAATGCGGCAGTAACAATCGTCCGTCGCTGGGAAGGAAGTAGCTCTCTGTGAAACAAAGAGTAGGTAGCCGTTGATACAAGAGTTTTATTTACTGCCACTGTTAAGAAACGCGAGTGTACGTGTCCATCTCAGCACTGATAACCTTTATCGTCGTCTATCGTCGATAGAAACAATCGCCGAACGCACACACGCGTCCGCACCGATAGCTCTCGCTCTCGCGATACGCAAAGGATTAATCGCGGCAGAGATCACTCGTCCGCGAGTTCTCTTCGTCGTTTCCGGGACAAAGAAAAGGAATAGCGCGCGGACCAGCCAGTCACGAAGAGACGGATATTTCCTCCTGAACTTTCTAATGTCGCTCGAGCGATATGCTACTCTCCTCCGTTTACAAATGCAAGAGCCAGAGAATCGAGAAGTGAGATGCAAAGGGCTGAGATAATCGCGCTTAATAGCGCGTTAAGCGTTTTCCCAGCGAGCTCTAATCGCTCGTGTGAAAAGCGCGGATGGTAAACGAGCGGAGGAAAAGTTGTACGTGATTGCGCGATGGGAATTCCGCGGCCACGTGCGCCGCTTTATTTATGAGACGCGAGAGGATGAATGCGCGCGTCGTTTCCGCGCCGCGTAATCGCGGCGAGTCTAAAACCGAGAGCGATCGTCGAGCATCGCGACGCATACTCGTGCCGGATGAGATCGGATGAGATCTGAAACGAATTCGATTCGAATCCCGCGCTCTCGAAATCGAGGCTTGATAAACGACGCCGCTGTGCGACGAGGAAACGACGAAACGACGTGGTAAAAATGCGCGGGAAAAATGCCCGATAATGCGGCGCGCGGGGGAGGAATCCCTTCGGCTGATTTGCGCGCTCGGGACAAGGATCACAGCTGACGTAACGCGCGCGATTCTAGGCTTTCGCCCGAGCTTCTGCGGATTCCCGAAAAACACCGCGCTCGGATAATGGCAGAGCGGCGGCGGATCGGTTAAACGAATATACGGTATCGAAATATTAATAATAATTATAATAGAATATACACCCGAGGGACAGGCAGCCGAGCCGCGCATTACGCGAATTATGACGATTAATGCACCGACTGTGCCGCATTGTACCCGCAACCTGGTTAATTTGCCATCGCGTCGCGTTTGGTTTATTAATTACCTCGCCCGCGGGGAAATTACACGAGAAAGGGGAGTCTATGCGATCCGTAAATTGGACGGTCCGAAATAAATGATCATTCGCGCGAGAGAATGCTCCCCTCTAATAAAATAAAATTATCCTAGCCAGAGCTCGCCGCTCTTTCAAGGATTCTTATCTGCGGAATGTCGCGTCGAATCTCCGTCAATCTCCTCCCGCGGGGGTCTCTGGGCAATTCTAGGGAAATTCTATTAATTCCGCGGCCAATCAACGAGCCTCGTTGTAGCCTCCGACGAGTTCACGTCTGCGAGTTCACCCTCGCGATACCTCGATAAGCGGCGATTCACGCTCGAAGCGAATTGAATTGAACCGCGAATTGAATTAGCGCGCAGCAAGATAATAAATGATTAACAATAATTAACCGCGTATAACTAATTGCCGCCGCGAGCCTCGGCATCGCTCGATTCCGAAGATTGATCAACGAAGATTGATATCGCGCGGGTCTCAAATCGCGGAGAAGTCTAGCCTATCGACTCTCCAGGCAGGTTTCATTCGACATTAACGTTCCTCGACACGTTAATGCTCGATGATTAAAGGGGTCGTTACGGTGTCGCGCACGATGAAATTAATCGCGTCTCCGTGACGCTGACGCGTCGATGTCTGATCGATATTACATCACGGCGCGATTTTCAATCCGCCGCGGGTCTTCTTCCACGTCGCGCGTTTGACGTATGAGTGATCGATCTTTCATATGAATCGGCCCCGCGTGCAGCTCACAAAGGAATCCCCTTTTGCCTGATTCGCGACAATGCTACACCGCATTACACCGCCAGCGAGACTTTATTTCGCTCGGCTTTAAATAAATTACAACGCGGCAGACATCTCTATTTACCTAGCAGGCAGAAAAAGCTGATCGATTAAGATACATCCTCCCTCCCTCCCTCCCTCCCTCCCTCCCTCCCTCTCTCCAGCGACCGACTCTGATTCGCCGTTAACGAATAATCGCGATCGAATTCGTTCGTCGCATCCTCGTGTTTGTGCGAGCCGCACAGATCTCGCTTCAGGACGGCCGAGCTGCGAAAGTTAGCGCGATGCCGATCGCGCGAGTTGCATAATCGCCAGCAACATTCGAGAAGGCATATCCGACTACGTGGCCGGAATTCTCTCTTTCTCTCTCTCTCTCTCTTATGGATATACATGCGCTACGGAGTTAACGGTCGATTGCCTCTAATGATTACGCCCTATTTTTAACCCTTTAAAGCGACGTCGGCGGGACCGGCGTGCTCGTTCTTACGTGAAAATCGAGAGCAATGGGTCTCACGCGACCAAGTCGGTATTCGATTGATACCAAGGCGAGGCGATGCTCCAGATGGCAAAATGAGAAACGCATCGCCTTGTTATTAAGTGGACCGGCTCTATCGAACTTAATCGCGCGCGTTCAATGTCGACGGTGAACCGTCGCCGTCTTAAACCGCAAACATGCAGTTTGCATCTGAATGCAATATTTGCGCAGCGTATCGACCAAAGTTTAACATGATTCACACAAGTCTGAGCACGGCGACAGCTAACTGACGCTCAGCCGTAGAATTTCTGTCGGGAAAGCTTAAATGACAAATAACGACGATTGCGCGCTTCATTCGACGCGCTCGTTCGTCTTTCCCTCACGCGCGCGCTGCTTCGTCGCGAGTCCATCAAGAACAGCGGGACATTCGGCGACTTCCAGCTTTGAAAGCTTTCTCCCCCACGAATTATCAGCGGGTGGCTGCTGCGATGGATCGAGGGTAACCCTCGCGCGTTCGCGACATCGGCATCGCCTTTCCGGTAATCCGCGCGCATGTAATGCATACTGTAAGATCATTTAAGTCAATTATTTAATTCGTGTCATCAGTATGAACCTCGCCGCTCTCGGTGTTTGCGCTCGATTAAACCTTACAATCATTCGTGATATTTCTCTTATCGTGACACTCTCTCTCTCTCTCTCTCTCTCTCTCTCTCTCTCTCTCTCTCTCTCTCTCTCTCTCTCTCCTCTCTCTTCGTCCGACTTGAATGAGACGTTATCGATCCGCCACGACTTAATATCTCCGGTATTGTTATAAAGGAGATTGCGTTATCGCGGCGCGGATATCTCCCATCGTACATTCGACGTTATTATTGAAAACACATACGCGAATCTGCTCAATGCTCGTGGCTCATACGGAGTCGAGAGCTTTGTCTCGGCTGATTCCGCGATGTAGCGTCACTCTGTTTTCCTTTTATTCTCCGCGTTGCTGCGACCTCGAGCGTCGCTTTCTTATTCATCGCTCCGCTTTCGTTGCTGCCCGTTAAATAAAAAAGCAAGAGCCGAGAAAGAATTATAAGCTTTCAAGGAGACGTGACGCCGTTCCGTCTCCGCAAGAACCGCCCGGCCGAATCTAGCGCGCGTTGCGGCTGCGAAAGCCGCAGACAGGAACAGATGGAAGCCACGAGGATATCATTCGCGACCGTCGAATTATACCTCTCGCGGATCACTTGTCCGCGTAACTTTCCCACGGCAGGAGGATAAATCCACTCGGGGGGGAGGGAAAGACGGAATTATCGCGGAGCATCGATAGGCGAGATACGAATTTGCGCGTGTGTCGGCGAATGGAACTCGCGACTTGTACATCTCTGACGACAATCTAGCGGCAGCAACATTTGACAGGCACTCTCTTTCTTTCTCTCTCTCTCTCTCTCTCTCTCTCTCTCTCTCTCTCTCTCTCTCTCTCTCTCTCTCGTATAATTAAGTAAAGTATAATTAATTAATTACTCACTATGAGCAGATCCGAACGTCGTCCTATTGTTGAAGACGACAGCAACTCTGCATTATCGTCTCTCTCTCTCTCTCTCTCTCTCTCTCTCTCTCTCTCTCTCTCTCTCTCTCTCTCTCTCTCTCTCTTTTCCTTTCTTTTTGCAAATTCTCCACGAATTTCGAGAGAGAGAGAGAGAGAGAGAGAGAGATGTCGAGTATTCTTCTACGCGATGATCCACGATATCCCCTTTTCTTTATCCTCCTTCCTCACCTCCCTTGTTAGCGATCGCGCGCTGTCACTACACCCGCGGGGCACAACACACGGTACCCATGACGACGCGTTCTTTCTGTCTCTCTCTCTCTCTCTCTCTCTCTCTCTCTCTCTCTCTCTCTCTCTCTCTCTCTCTCTCTCTCTCTCTCTCTCTCTCTCTCTC